>VXAL01013170.1:257410-320659 GCA_013399475.1 Chauna torquata | reverse complement strand
ATTTTTATATATATATTTATACATATATTTTTTTACTCCTTTGACAGAAACACACCTCTGATATGAAACAGATTTTATGAAAACCACCAAACAAGGGAGAGACGGTGACATTTCTGAAGCAGCAGGTACATCACGAGACTTCTGCACAATGATCAACACTATTGCTAGTCTTGAAGCAACAGAACTACTACTGTTCCCTTAAAACAGCCACACAAAATTTTGAAAAACTCTGAAGGTAAAAATAAGATGTTTGAACTTAAGCCAAAAGAAGAATTTAAAGGGGAACTAGCATAAAGGTCTTCCTTCTAGCTTACTGAACGGAGTGAGTTGCAGGTATTGTAAACAGGAGTCCAAAAAAAGGTAAGATGGTAGGTGATGAAAAGCTTCAGTGACAGCTGCAGTAGCATGACCTTGGGAAAAAATTAGATGTCAGGATACACGATGCAAAGAAAAGACAGTAAGACCCAGAACTGAAAAAAGTGTGTTGATGAAAAAACTCAAAGGGTAAGGCATAAAGTAAAGGATAAATTTGTGGATTGTATGGCAGTGCTACCACCAAAGCAGAAGTCAAAAGGAACATGGCAATGAAGAAAATCAGGAGTCTTGTTATGGAAATTATAAAGACTCCTTCCCTTACAACAACAGCATGTGTCGGCCAGACTGGCTATGGAATGACTAGGCATCATCCAGCATGCCCATCCATCCAGGATTAACCCAGATTTGCTCTGAAGGCTCTCCACAGCAAGTATCCTCCAGTTACATCTATGCAACATCTATTCCATAACAAATTTCATATCACGGTTTAAAAATAATTTTTTACTATTCTGTATTCTATTTAACTGAAATGTTTAAATACACTAAAATCAACTGCAAGAATACAAAGGGAAATAAGGCCTTATTTGCAGGTAAATGAAAGAAATAGGATACTAACAACACGAGCCAGTAGCGTGCCCTGGCAGCCAAGAAGGCAAACCGCATTTTGGGGAGCATTAAACACAGCATAGCCAGCTGGTCAGAAGAGGGGATTCTCCCACTTCATTTAGTGTTGGTGCAGCCCCACCTTGAGTATTGTGGGCAGTTCTGGGCCCCACGCTATGAAAAGGCTGTTAAGGCCCTGGAGTGCGTCCAGAGGAGGGCAACAAAGCTGGTAAAGGGCTGGCAGGCACGTCCCATGAGGAGAGGCTGAGGACACCTGGGTTGTCCGGTCTGGAGAAGAGGAGGCTCAGAGGCGACCTCACTGCTCTCTGCAGCCTCCTGAGGAGGGGAAGCGCAGAGGGAGGTGCCGGTCCCTGCTCCCTGGGAACCGGTGACAGGGTGCCCGGGAACAGCACAAAGCTGCGCCGGGGAGGTTCAGACTGGGTGTTGGGAAAATTCCTTCACCGTGAGGGTGGTCGGGCACTGGAAGAGGCTCCCTGGAGAGGTGGTCGATGCCCCAAGCCTGTCAGTGTTCAAGAGGCATTTGGACGATGCCCTCAGTAACACGCGGTAGGTAACTTTTGGTGAGCCCTGAAGGGGTCCGGCTGTTGGACTCGATGATCTTTGTAGGTCCCTTCCAACTGAACTATTTTAATTCTAATTTTATGACCATATTTTTTTTACTATACATTAGTTGTTCCTCAGCCCCCCAAGACTTTGAAGCATAGCTATCAATTTATTTGCAGTGAGTATGGCAGACAGTTTGAACCGACGTAACAGAAATTCCCATTACTGTTTACTGTCAACTATGCAGATACACCATCAGCAAAAGACAGCATGACTTATCACTCCAAGTGTTTCTCTGAAATATCGCTGAAGAGTTTGTCTATAATTGTATTCAATGTAGCTGAAAGTTAAGGTGCAGTAACCTCGACATTAAAGCTCCGCTACTAATGACACTTGAAATACAATGAACCTTTTTATGCAAGAGAAAAGGTAACCTTTTTCATGCAGTGAAGAAAACCTGATAAATGAGCACTTCTGTTAAGAGACTAGATGGTTCATATGTCTAACTGCACAAGAAAAAGGCATTCAAAAAAAAAGTTACGCAAATTACCAGAATGGAGTGTACCAGGTAGCTACAATTTTTATGATAATGTATATTCTGAAATACCAACAAATATCCAACTCCAAGTGGGAAAAAAAATATCAAAACATGAACACTGACTGCACAACCAAAGCTACCTCAAACGATGAAGGAAACCTGTCCTATTCCAAGCATTTGTAACTGCATTTTTATTACTCAGCAATTAAAACAGTGGTTATCACACCTGCTCTCCTCTCCCTTCCTGAACTTTCAATATTCAGAATTGGGTAGGGACAATAATACCATATATTTAAATGGTTTACTCTAGGAATGTTTTCACTTTTCACAAAGCAGAAGTATGCAGCAGATGGATACTGCCTGCAACGTACAAGGAATGAGACTGATAGCTAAAGGCAGACAGCAGACTTCTCAGAGACCTTGCCTCTTGCACCAGGTGCGTTGACAGAATCACCAGCAGGGAAGCGATAATAAACCTTTTGGAGCAAGGCAACAACTGCTGCTTCTGGGACCACATCAGCATAGTAACAACCATTTGGGGCTACTGATGTCTGCAAAGTTTTATCATTATTAGTAGTATGTATTTTATGCAAATGAAGTATCATGTAAGATTACAAAAATGTGTCTTTTGACAAGCAAAACTACTTACTATTATATCATTGGCGCAGTTTCCATCTCTTTTTACCTTATTTACATCACTTCTGTAAGATATCTGAATATCTCATGCTTTCATTCTTTGGTCCTTTCATCCCAGAAGGATTCAATCTACACATTTTAATAAGAGGTAAAATGACATCAACTGATTTAAGCAACATTAACCCCAAGCTAGCAGTGGAGAGACACTTATATGCTAACGAAACACCTTCAAGAACAAACTTTATTTCTGCAGAATTTCTACCTGAGTCCACAAAAAAGGGCCAGGCATTGGTTGCAGCCAATTTTATTTTTGATAAAATTCAATTTGCTGACTGAAACACACGAATCTAGCTGAATTTTTTGAATTGGTTTTGCATAGATATCAGAAGCCAGAATAAAATTTCAGCTATAAAAGTCTGAAGTAAGCTTTCCACAGAACACTGTTTTGGTGAAACACAGTAATTATGAGAAAGAAATCAGAAATATTGTACAATATCTGAAACTTTGCTATGTTCGCTCCCTTTCTGGAAATACTAGATGCATAATTTCTTTGGCTACATCTTCTTTTTCCACAAAAATTTACCAAAGTTTGGCCAAGTCTTCGGAAAAATTTAAAAAAAAAAACTCCAACTGTAAATACTTTAATAGACTTCAAGAGTTTGGCAATCAAGCTCTCCCAAAATCTCATGTGCACTGAACATGCTCCATAATCATGCTGTCAGTGCCAATCAGAACTTTTCAACTGCTGCAAGCCTTAGGAAAAAACATCATCCATCTTTCTGATTTCTCTTTGGACTGCCTAACCACCCTCTCAAATACAACATGATTTGAATACAATCTTGAAATCTTTATCCCTAATTTTCTAACCCCTTATTTCTGTTCTCAAATCACTAATCACTGTCGTCATTCATATTTCTAGTAATTTAAGCTCAGAATGCAACCATTATCTTCAAATCTGGACTTGCTAGTCTTGCAGTCCATTCCTAAAACCTTTTATTAACTTAAGTAACAATTTAACTTTCCTCTTATTCTAATAAACAAGGTGCAACATAACAAGAACTAATATTTTCCATTCCAATCTACTGAAATATCATCTCATGCCCATTGAAAATGTTTGTGCAAAGATTATTCGTTTCTATTAATAAGTCATTTCCATCAAGGTAATCCTTGCTATTGTTCTTTAGTAATTTCTCTTATACTATTGCATTAAATACAAACCACTCTGCTTTTGAAGATGAAGATCTACCAAATGAAGATGTCAGGATGCTTGAAATAATGCGTTGAAATAAGCATGACTTATTTCACAGTCAATGCCCACTTAAAAGAAAGTCAGTCTAACAAGTCGTTTCTCCCTATCCAGCTGTCATCCCCTCAAGAAAATCCAGTTTCTGATTTAAGAAACTTCTGATTTGACACACTTTACCACAATTCAACTTCAAATCCTTTCTCCTCATCTTCAAAAAAAAAAAAGGAGAAAAAAAAGAAAAAAAGAAAACAAAAAACAAACAAAACCCCCACCCAAATGTAGTTAGGCACTCTGCTCTTGCTTTTCTTCCTGTTTGTCATGCCGAAGAAAACCTCTTACAACCTTAAACAACCTGGGCTATAGCACTCCAGTAACTGGCAACTTCTCCTTTTCCTTGCGTTTTTCTATGTGTTCCTACTATCTGTATGTACTCACACACTGCTTTTATATTGGAATGCAACACAAACAAGCTTTTCTGTTCAGCAACACAATGCCCTGTCTACACTGGTCTTAGCAGTCATTCAATAAAGTAACACGCAGTGCAAATAACCTTCTATTTTAAACACCTTCAGTAAATGAAAAATGTTTTAAAGAATTTGTGAATTTCTAGTCAAAAGGTAGAACATTCAGATGTATTTTCCTCTACAAAAACAAAACAAAACCAACATCCACAACAATATGCTTTTGATTTAGAAGTATCTCAGAGCTGTCAAATTCCACATGAAAATTTACTACAAGTTGAAGACCAGATGCCAGTGACGGGATCGGAAAGATTCATTCATTTAAAATATAACATGATCAGCTTCTAAAACATCCCATTATTTCAAGTGGAAGGGAATAGACACTGTACTGTCTCTATACAACCTCATGAAGTAGAAAAGGACACCTTCAGAGCTGGGAGAGTATCGTTCATTAGTAGTCAGGCTCACTCAAACTCCACCTAGAAACAATCTGTTACCACCAGAGAAATGGCATATTCCTCATATGTATCCAAACATGGCAAAGATTAATACATATTTTAGATCAAACTTGCGGAGTATGAGGACCTTCCCCTCAATTCCAGCCCAGCAGATGAAAAGTTTTGCAGTATCTTCATTTACGTTATTATCAGTGCATTGAATCATATAAGAAAACAAATTAATTGGTAGAGTAAGCCTTGTAATACTTAACTTTATATTGCTACAATTTTCCAAATATTGCAGAAATTTGTATCGAAACTTTGTAAGTGCACTGTAAAATTTGTCAAGGGAGAAGTTAGTAGGTTGTGTCTGGGAAGAGGGCAGCTGGTACTTCAGCATATGGGAAAGCATTGGAGATATTTTGGGATTGCAGAACAAATAAATTACAAAGATACAGTTACTTAAGGACTTTATTGTGATGCAAGTGGTCGTATTGGCATCATAGTTCTGAGGGATAAGCAGTTGCCATCTCAGAGCTGTTGCACGCTTCATCACAGCATAGGGTTGCACTTAAGTCATAACTGGAAGCTCCTCTTCACAAATACATATATATTTTTTAAAGAAAACATTAAAATTTTCAAACAATTTTGTCGCAAGGGAAGGCTGTGCTAGATCTTCTTACCAACAGGCCCCCTGGGCTTTCTTCAAAAAGCTCCCCCTAGGGTGACGACAGGACTTGTTGCTCCCTTAGGTGCTACTGACCCCGCTGCAGAATTTCATCAGTGCTGCTCTAGTGCTGTATGCTATGCTGCAAACTCTTGCAGTCCAGCACTCACTTCACAAGCAGTAGGAGGAGAAAGCTCCAAAAAAAGGGTGGGCTGGACAGACAGCAGTATGGTTTCTCCAAAGTAAGCCTTCTTTACTGTGAATTCTAAGATACTGAGAAATAGTTCCTTCGAAAACAAAGCAAAACAAAAATCCTTTGTAATGTACATACTCAGTTTACCTTGTTCTGTTATCTGGTGCTAAACAGACTTATTTTGAACAAGATTTGAGTCCATATTTCTCCACAATTTTCGATTAGCTTTACTGCAGTGCTTTCTGACTTATTCTACACCGTGCAGAGAGGAACCTTTCTTATTCAACACGTATTTGCTGTATTTGCACATGCTGTGTATGCTGAAAACAATAAAAAGTTAATGAAGAAAAGTACTGATTGTAATGAATTAGTAATATTGTGAAATTTATATTTGGAGTTGATTCTTATTGTTGTGGGTGGAAGATGATCAATAGGAATATGTAATCAAGTCGTATGTGCTTTTCATCTCCTGAGACTCGTCTTGTAAATGAGATGAAGAATCTCTGGGTTTATCCTGTAGAGCAAAATCTAAACAGAATAATTTAAAATAATCGCTTAGATTTCCTCTTACTAAAAGCTAAGGGAAAGCCGCCAAGGTTTGGGAACAAAATTGTACATTTCCTACAGATTATAAAAGACATCTCTGCTTATATTTTGAGATACCTTTCCCCTTTATCTTTCAAACGAGTAATTTTGTCAAGAGCATCACACTACTTAATATACTTAGATATCGCATATTTTAGGACCATGCATTTTCTCTATTGCTTAATTAGCTAAGCTTCAAAAGCACATGCTAGTAGAGATACTGCACCTTTGCTAAAAGTCAGCCTTCCAGAAGATAGAAATAAGACCAGTAAGTCCCCAAGGAAATCATTTTTATGATAAATAGTCCTAATGTGCCCCAGTAAAGGTGAGGATTGATTGTTATGGGCTATTGTTACTATAATTAGAAGTCAAACACCAATTAGCAGTTCCATTAATAAGATTAATCTCTGCAATATCTGCAGCTGAGACCCAGGGCTTGCATGCAATAAGGCAGTGTGAATTAAAGTGCAACAGCTATTCTGCTCTAAAACTCCCAGCTCGCATACTTATACCATACAAAAGAAAAAAAGCTCTGCCTTTTTAGAGTTTTGAGTTCCTACATACACTATTGGTCTTAATACATCTTTCTCATTTCTTGCTTTTTATTTTATTTAAACATGTTCTGTTGCAATTTACACCATTGATCTGGACAGGTGCAATGCAGCATGAAGTCTCCCAAACTCTGGTTCTCAGCCACTCCCTCTGCACTGCACCAGGCCAGGGTAAATCTAATTTTGTTTTCAATTACTGATAGACAAGTAACAACGAAAAAAACCCTTGCAATTCTGGATTCTACTCTTCACATGACAGAAGTCCATAATGAAGTTAGGCATCATTTATCTACTTCCAAATACGGAAGTAAGAAACAGTCAAATCCAATCTTCCAAGTTCACATACTATACAGTTCAGAGTACAGAAAAGCTGAGAGAATGGCAAGGTCTGAAGATAAGGTGAAAAGTAATACTCTTTACACTCTTCGTTTTTTGTAGGTACCAAAATCATCATTTGTACGGTGATTCTTTGATTTTATTTCATCTAACTTTTGTCTTTTAGAATAAATCTCAAACAGAATTTGTTCACAGATAAATCTACTCTGGTTCTAATATGAAGCTAAAAGCTCATCTGTGCAAGGTAGAAAGAAGGCTTCTTTAAAATTTAGTAAAAAAAACTGGTCAAGGAAACCTCTGTCACTTACATTGTAACCATACAATTGATCTCATCTTCAACAAATTTACTAATTCTTGCCATAGCTTAGTAACCAAGAGGTTTTGTAATTGACTTGCACTCTCCTTTCCTCCTTTTAAAGGGAGACCATCTGATTTCTTTGTATAGGGGTATTGATTAATACAATACAGATTTATGTTGAGACATCCATATTTCGGCTGGAAAGCATTTAAATAATTATTTTTTTAAAAAGTGACTTTTAAGCTTGTCTATAGTAGAAAGAATTTACTGGCAAAACTCTACTGGTGAGCAGGGCAAATGAAGATACAACTTACACAGAAAAAGACCTCCTTTTGCCAGAGTAACTGCTACTTTTTCCTAAACCAGAAGGTGGCCCTTTGCTATTGTAGTCATCTGCTTCAATTGGAGATGCAACAGCCTTCTGAGTCAAGAACAGCATCATCATCTCTCAGCTGTTTGGTTGCACTCACAAGGACAGGACAGAGGCTACTTGACAATAATTGGAGTGCTCAGGGAATGCAGAGCCCAAGGTGCACATCCACGTGTAGCATTTATTCCGTTTATCACTCAAAGCGGAACACTCTTTATATTTTCCTCAATCTTCAGAGAAGGTGTGCTCATATGCTATTACACTAATTACCTGAAGCAGAGTATCTCCATTTCGGTTTCCCCTCAACCATAAAATCCCAGTTCAACAGCAGTCTAGGAGAGATGCAGAAGTAAAGCCAACAATCCAATGTCCATCTGTATAAATTTGTGCAGAACACAGATCTCAAAAGTATATCGTAATAAGCATATAACCTCTACACCTTGGACTACACTAGTCCTTACTTACCTTTATAGTCTGAAGGAGACCAAGTAGCATCATTCACATAGCTTCAAGTCCCTGGAGGCAGCTTGATTGCCTTTGATGCATACAGTAATAATGATCTAACAAGCACAGCATCACCTCTTACGTCTGCCATGGCATCGGTTTTGGAAAAAGAACAGACAGAGCTGCAGATGGTGAGCTGTCATCTATGAGAAACAGAAGAGATTCCCAGTGTCCCTGCTACTACACAGCGATATCCCACCAGAAGTCACTAAGACAGACAAGAGCTTTACACTTGTGTCCTCATAGTAGGCCTGGGCACAGCCCGTATTACTAACTTTGACAATCTGGGGATGGAAAGCTTTTCTTTGTTTTCATATCTAGCAAAGAAAAGCTGGGAGTAAACTATCTGGAACTGCAAAGGGACAGAGCAGTAGGTGTCCTGACTTTCCTGCAACCATGGAAACTTCCACAGAAAAAGCAACCAATGGAGGAATGAACATTCTGTACAAGACCTGGTAATTCCCAGAGACCTTTAAGTTGCAAATCAATGTTCCTTTAGAGGAGGTGAGAACAAGCTGACTTTGGTATATCCACGATGACAAAGGTGTATGTGTTTAAGTGCACAAGTTGTGTCCAAAAAGGGTATCTAGGGCACTTAGTAAGAATTACTGCTGGAACCTGATGAGTGAAGGGCCCATCACCGTAACAAGGATTAGCACCTGCTGCTAACTCCCACTTCATATGAGCTTTTGTTGGAAGCAGTATCAGTGCTGGTTCCAAAATCATTGCTGAACCACTAAGGAAAAGAAATACGTGTTCATGATGACTGTCACTACAATATTACCGCCACTCTTTCAAGAGCAGAGAGGATTCTGATTCAGAGAAAAGTTTATGCAGTGAGTATCCTTCTTGTAAGAAAGCATGCTGTTGTGGTTTAGCCCCGGTAGGCAGCTAAGTGCCACACAGCCGCTCGCTCACTCTCCCCAGGTGGGATGGGGAGAGAATCAGAAAGGTAAAAAGTGTGAGAACTCATGGGGTGAGATAAAGACAGTTTACTAGGTAAAGTAAAAGCAGCGTGCGCAAGCAAAGCAAAACAAGGAATTCACTCACTGCTTCCCATGGGCAGGCAGGTGTTCGGCCACTGCCAGGAAAGCAGGGCTTGGTTTCTTGGGAAGACAAACACCATCACTCCCAACGTCCCCCCCTTCCTCCTTCTTTACCCCAGCTTTTATGGCTGAGCATGACACCACCTGGTACGGAATATCCCTTTGGTCAGTCTGGGTCACCTGCCCTGGCTGTGTCCCCTCCCAGCTCCTTGTGCACCCCCAGCCCCCTCACTGGCAGGGCAGCACAAGAAGCAAAAAAGTCCTTGGCTCTTTGTAAACACTGTTCTGCAAAAACCAAAAACATCGCCACTATTTTCATCAAAAATCCAAAGCACAGCATTGTGTGAGCCTCTACGAAGAAAATTAACTCTATCCCAGCCAAAACCATGACACATGCTCACCTTGTAAGAGATGAATTCCTGGAGCTTTAAAGGCCAGCTGCATAATTCTGAGGGAGAACAGCCAGGGGCAGAGCCTAGTACTAATAGTACCAATCCAGCGACCTGTAGTTAAGTCCGTTTATCGGTTTTTTGGTGCAATGGTAGTTTCTGTGTTGCACTCTACACACACACTTGCTAAGTTTGACAAGCAAAGACCTTTTTCTCAATAGCCATAGAATCTGACAGTGTGAATGCATAGGCAGACTTGACTGAAAAGAGGTGTGGTTTTTGGTTTTTTTTTTTTAAGCCGCTGACAAGTGTCCAAAGGAATCTGCAGAGCTGAAGCAATGGGTGTAGTGCTAGAATGTACTTTTGAAACTGGCACCAATAGAAGAAGAAAAAAAAAGATGCAAAACATGTAAGAGAGAAGAAAATAACTTGCTGTATTACAGCCAAGGATATTGAGGTCTGAAGAGATGGCATAAGTTTGTTCTCTGGCATCACTTGCACTTTTAGCTGCAATATAGAGGCTATGTGAGGAATGCGTTACTCAATATGAAGCCAAGGAGATTCCTCAGTCCCCGGCCAACAGCGTCTGGCAGTGCCAGACATGAACAGCAGAAGATACCCCTGTGGGTATTTAGTGAGAGAACCCAAGCCCATCTTGGTATCTTCAGTTGTAAGAATCTAGCTCCAGCTACAAAGCATAAAGCTGTAAGTGTTCAGAAACCATATGATCCTGGAGCTTCAATTAAAAACCTCCAGCAGCAAAGTAAAAGAGCAGAAAGCTCCATACTTGACTATTCAAGTAAGAATTGCTTTGAAAGAAGGCGACAGAGAGCAGTATCAAGCTCTAGCGTAATCACAAGTTTGGAAATGGGTCTCAAAGCTCTTACACAGCTCTAGGCTCCAGCATCATGTCTAAGGTGTTCTCTGATACTATTAGCATGGTAAATTATAATTCTTAGATTCTGCCTAAACCTAAATGCACATTCTGTGTTCTCTTCAGCGGAGAAGGAATAGGAAGGAGTTCCAAGGGAATACAGGATGCACGCTTTGCTTGAGTATGGGCAATGACACCAACCTTTACACGATATTGCTTGCATACTCTCTAGTGAGCACTGCACTTCATCACTGCATTTGCCATGGCTCTCTAGCCAAGGAAGTACTTACATAAAGGGTAAGAGACCAGCAGAAAGTTTCAGTTTTAGGATATCAGTCCAGCATCTGAAATAGGGCTGTTTATCATGCTCCTAATTCTCTTCTGTATCCTCTTCTGGGAGCACTGGTGCTGAGCTGGAAGTAATGTCAGGTTCCATTCCCTGACAATAGGAATAAAATCAGGTTGCTGGCAACCTGACAGGGAGGTGGCAGGACGGAGGAAAGCATGCCAAGCAGACATTTATAACACTTCCCTCCTTATCTTCAGCACGACTCATAAGGTAACCAGCAGTTACTATGATATCCTTGTGCACAATGGCCCACAATTTCCCCCCAGCTTAATGTGGGCAGATCACATCTGCAAACTATGAAGTGCCAAAGCTGGAGGCAAAGCCGGCCATAGGCAGCATCATATCACTACACTAGCTCTGCTCCTGTAACTACCTAAATTGTAATCCTCATTATTCTAGAAAAAGATTGCTCTCTGGTAGCAGGCATCAGTTTTGTTCCATTGTGTACCAGTAAAAAAAACAGATGCCAGCTAAGCAGCTAGCTAATCTATTTTTATACATTTAGGTCAATTGTCCCATGAATTGACAAATCTAGAGATTGGGAGAATAGGGTAAAGAAAATTTTGGTTATTCCAAATTCAATTCCTTATATTTTAATTATGGTTATTGCATTGCTCATTTATATTGTGATTCAAGATATCAAACAGGGAAAGAAGGTTATGCAGAACATGCCCCACCCCAAGATGGAAAAAGTCCACCATGGGTTTTTTTTGTGGTTTTCTGTGTTAAATAGTTATGGTACTATTACATCTTTCTGTTCACAGAATGTACATTTAGTGTAGTATCAGATATAATGGATTGATGTAACCTGGCTATCCACTGTGGGATTGAAGATTTCAAGAGAGCACAAGAGCCGATTCCAACACAAACAGTCAGAAAAGAAAGACTGGGCTGGTGCAATCACTGACAAGTACTGCAACAACTTAGTTCATGCTCAGATTTCAGAAATGCAATTAGTTAATCGCTACTAAGTACTCTAAAATCAAGTGAGCCATATCCCAGCTAATAGTCCACAATATAACGTTCACAGTACGTAAGTATCAGGCAATGAAGATGCTCATTATGGTGCCAGAAATAATATTTCCAGCCAAATATTATATATAAAGATGAAGCAATTATATGGCATGACAACAAAAAGAGCTGTACAGTTTACAGCTGGAGCTGAAAATCTATAAGACTATTTCAAAAAAATACTCCTAAACCTGGAGAAGTATACAAACAATGAAAGATTAAGCACATTTCCTCACTGCTTATCACTAAGAGATAGAGGTGTATAGCAAAGGCAAAGTCTAAGACACACACTATATATAATTACACTGTAACCAAGATAGCAGACAAAAACGTACTAAGGAAAAACAAAGCCCTTTGGTTCTTATTCAGGAAAAAGCAGTTTGTAAAACACTGTTTGTAATATGCAAAACAATCGCAAAGGCTCTTTAAG
This sequence comes from Chauna torquata, assembly GCA_013399475.1. NCBI lineage: Eukaryota > Metazoa > Chordata > Aves > Anseriformes > Anhimidae > Chauna > Chauna torquata. The sequence continues at coordinate 308,256 of VXAL01013170.1, read as the reverse complement.
ATCATGATTTTACAAGCTGCCAGTTCTCTTAGCTTTATACTGTTTCTGATTTTGATTTCTCTACAAGACAGACATTTAAGAGTGTATTTGGAAAAATGTCCACAGTCACAACCTCATTAAAAAAAGAAAAGAGTTCCAAGTCAAAAGCAAAGCCCACAGTGACTTCAGTGGAAAGCAAGACCTGGCTCACTATGGTACTAAACGAAACAAAGCACTGTCATTCCACTAGCATGCATCAGTTTGCTCAGATTTACACCATGCTACAGATTTAAAGTGCCATTGAAAATTCATTTAAATTAACTACTCTATAGTTATCACTTTCATAGACAGTAATGAACCTTAAGTGAACCTGTGTGAGCATATTCAAAACCGCTTCATTTCTGGAGTACCTTGGTAACTCTAAACTAGGTATTATAATGGCTATTGACTTGCTCAAACTTAGATTATTAGGCTAGATTTTCAGCTGGTTGAACTGGCATAGCTCCAATGATGTCCATTTACACCAACTGGCTCATTATTAATTCAAGGTCTTATTTGCTCCTTAACGAATACTTCCACTAGTCACCTTCCCAGTGGCAGCTTTAAATGCTCAGAAGTTACCTCCATGGTGAGAATCGTCATACTCAAAACTTGGTTATCAAAATATAATGCTTTTTCTCTCCTTTTAATGAGACATACTTAAGGTAAACTTTTTTAATCATTTACAAAATCAGCTAAAATACCTCCTGTACCGTAATTAACTAACTAGAATTATGCTCTCATATGGCATCATTTGCATACAAATATAAAAATGTTACAACCCTAAGGGGACATTAAGAACAAAACCAAACAAGAATGGAATTAAACAGCTAAAGGAACAACACATCCTCTCCTTAACAAGCCTCTTATATCTTTGTCTTTTCTCTTACTTATTGTCACTTCTGTCCTTCTCCATTCACATATATTTTCCTTCTCTACTCTGTTGCTTTAAGCTACTATATATATTTTAAGGCCTTTATTTATTTTGGTCCTTTCAATTTTAAAATGTTATCTCTGCACTTCTCAAACAAACCAGGATACAAACATGTCACTAAGTTTGTGCATCTTCATTTAATACACTACAGGGGACAGAAACACAATTAACTGAAAATATGACAGTCTGTTCCGTCAACCTAGCAGTGTTTCTTTTTCAAAAGGACTTCAAAAATCGAAATTTTACAATTTTTCTATCAGAACTCATTAACATCGCTTATTATTTCAGTGGAATGGTTAACTGTCAAACACACAAAAGAGAGCAACCATGATTTCTGATTACTGTTGTTACTAATATTGAGTAATTTACTTCAAGTACTTAAAAGATATTTAGGAACTCGATGAAGCTAGATCATCTCAGTGAGAGCCTGAGGAACCTTAATGGCAGGCTCAGTAATTGGGCTGTGACATGTGGGAGGTAAAAAACTTTATTCTACACTGCTGTTACAGGGGAAAATACTCTTCAAAGTGGCTATAGCAAAAATTATTTGCTCAGTGAAATGACCTGGTATTCCACAAGACTGGCAATCTGACTCTGAAACTTCTAGTAAGTAGGTGTACCTAAATAGCACCTGTGTAACTTGGAAAAAAAAACCACTCCATTAAAAAAGATATATATTTTTTTGATTGACTACCTCTTAACATTAACTTTCAAATACCTGTCTTGATTCAACGTTTTTAATTTGGTTGTGTCCAGATACCTTAATTAAGAATTAGACATATTATAAGCACTATACAAAGGGTAGGATATGGTTTTGACCATGGAAAGCTTATAATAATCCAGAGGAACAAAGATTTGTAATTAGGTAAGTAATGATTTTCCTTAACAGCTGAGCCTATCAAATGCACCTTTATGTATCTTGCTAAAGAAAGTTACTACATACCTGGAATAAATCCCACTGACCATGTTGTGCTGAAAAGACAGTTCTGCTGTGCTGGGTCCAGCAGCTTTGGAAATAAGTAATACGACCAAACCTCGCATCTGTAAATTATTTCGGCTATCGTACACAAAACCCCTGCAAAAAAGGAAAGACAAAAAAGCACATTTTTCAAAATCTATTTTCACTTGTTATACCAAAGTGGAAAAGAAAGACTCAGACCTCCAGCTGCCATCATTTCATCAAGTCTTTAATATTCACATTTGCATGAAAATAAGCTGCGATTATTAATTATGATCTTTTGTCATCCCTCACCTGTAACTTGCAATGCAATATTACTATTGCAGGGCAAAGTAAGTATGCAGGATTAAATCTTGTTTATTTCCAAGGAGCAGCATGTGTCCTGCATTTCATGTCATGTCATGAAAGGAGTATTTCAAAATAATTCAATGTGATATACTGAAACAGAAACATAAGAGCCTTCAGTTTGTTTTCTGAAGTAAAAGAAAGCCAAAAGAAGCCTCATACTTCAAGAGAAGAAAGAGAAAGCAGGAAAAGTAAAACCAAAGTCTATAACCTGCTGAAATAAAAGTGTTTAGATCAGAGTGGTTATGACCAGACCACACAATACGTACAACATGTCTAAGTATTTCAGGAATAGACTTTGCAGAAACTGATGAAAACAGTAAAATAAAAGATAAAATGGTAAAAGATAAATGAAGTAGAGAGAGGCTGTTTTAAACAAAGGAACTGTTTCAAATGCTGCACCTTTAAATTTGGGGTCAGAAAGAAGCCTGTTCTCCCTGCCCCCAAAAACATCTGTTGAAAGCAATTCTAAATGATGACTTAGATGCACCATCTCAGAAGTTAGCTTACTTTAAAGCAAGCTTTGCTTTCCTTTTTGACAGCAGTGTCCCAAATTGTATTCTTCCTGTCCTTGTCAAAGTTGCTTTCCACTTCCTATGATCATCAATAAGGCTAAATAGCCACAAGAAAGGATAATATATTCCAGATGCTATTAAATTTGTAAACTAATTTCCAATAAGGGCTCTTATCCCCACTATCATATAAATATTTGCTAAATAGATAGGAACTAAATCACAGATTACTAAGCACTTCAACCCATTTTGTTCCAGTGTATAATTTTAGCCCTAATCACTGAAGGAAATCAAAACAGACCTGTCTTTAAATCAACTAACTGAAAGGTTAGGATGTCTATCTTGAAAGTACATTTAAATAGCATGGAAAACAGTGGATGCAACCTAAAGTTTCATTTGGATTTTTTTCATTACATTTACACCACTTCACAATGCAAGAATATCTTCAGTATACTATTTCATTTATGCAGACATACAAACATTAAGAAAATCATAATTCAAATATCACCCTTCCGTGTGAAAGTTCTTGTGCCACTACAAATAACATCTTGACTTCTTTTGTTGAGTCTTTACAACTTTTCCCACAGCGATGGGGAAACGGACCAAATACGCCTCCAGGAGCTCGAAGTGGACAAGGAGAGGCTGGCCAGTGCTGCACAGCTTAGCACTATGTTGATTCCAGAGTATTTCTTCCTTCAGAGAAGCCCCAGGCTCATGAAGGCATTCTCCATGCAGCCCCATCCTACAAACGCTGCCAACGATTAAGGCAGGGGGAGGACAGTATGGCTTCCTACCACAACCCACAACATTTCTAGCTCTGGTAGGGTCTAATTAGCGGAATGAGGACATGACTTTGTTCTGTGCCTTTCTAATCTGCCCACGTCCCATCAGCTTTGCCTGTAAAACAGTGGGCTGGCCCAGCCAGGACCAGGCGGGCACGCGGGGCGAGCCAGCTGGCTCCGCGCCACCATGCTCACAGCACCACGCACAGTTGTGGCGTGAGACAAGGCATTGACTTCTGCTAGATTTCCAAAAGAGAATGCAAGCGTTTATGGCTTAAGACAGCTACAGAGTTTGGCTCAACTAAGTTTTAAGAACCAAGTGGATACCAAACATTTACTGTCAAAGCTGAAACGTAGCCAGAAGCAAGCACTAGACACTGGTCTTCATCAGCAACTGAGCAATTACATGTTGGCCTCTTAACAGAACAGCAAAATGAAAATAGCAATTAACCCACTACCTTGCTTGCTATCATAAAATAAACTAATCGAAACGTTTCTGAAAATTAGGAGAACATAGGTAATCAATATTTTACTGGAAGACTACACTCAGCCCAGACTTCAGTATTTAGCACAAGAGATTCAACAAAACTTCCTAAGTAGAAGCCATGTCGCAAAGTCATCAGCTCTCGCTTCTTCCATCCCCAAAGATCCTTTAAAAAACTGAATACAGCTGCGTAATACTGGTGAAAGGAAGATGCTGTACAGCTTCCCAGAGCAGACAATGATTTCTTTTTGTACACCACTCACGCTGTGCTTCCCAACCATTCAAAGCCAGGAAAGCTCACGCGGCTCAGAACAGTTCCTGAGAACACACGGCACAGTGCTGCAATGTACAGCTTTGCTTTGCTTACTGGGTATGTGTAGTGAGGGATTTTAAAGAGGGGAAAGCTGCTTGCTTTTAGCATCCTGTGAACTGACACCTTACATACCTTCATTCTCACCAAGCACACGAATTAATAGTGTTTCTGACCATTATATTCCAATATATAGTTACCAGAATACAGCCAAGATAGTTAAACATTTAAAATTCTGTAGATTTCCAAAGTTGGACCCACAACAAACATTTAACTGCTCAGGAAAAAAAAAAAAAGAAAACAGAAAATACATATAATGAATAATATATATTGTATATGTATCCTGTAGACAGAATCCATGATAGTTTGTGGTGGTGTAAGTACTTCTCTGGCTTGAACTTCAGCTGACCACATTACTCACAAGCAAACAAGTTGCACAGATGATGCAACTAAATACAAATAGAGTCCTCATATTTCCTCAACACTTTTTACAATTCTATCATTTTTAAAGAAAAGTGGCTTTAGGAAAAAAAATATTTTTTTCCACATCTGTATGCTGGTAAAACCAGAGTGCCTTACTTACTAAGTGCAGGATCCCCATGAGAAGTGAGTAGCACTTTTTTTTTTTTTTAAACAAAGTATAACAAATTACACTGATACTTTTATAAAGTCAGAATGCTTTGGTTTTTCATTCTCAGTGCTATACTGTTTTCCAACAGACGTGTTATTAAAAAAGCAGAGAAGAAATCCGTCCACCACAAAATTTTGAAAGCACTGACCTTTAAATAAGCCACTGCCTAGACAGACACCAGTGGGAATGAAGCACTGCAGTGCTTTTACCTGAACCAAGCCTAGGTGAGGAACAGGAGAAAATTACCTATGCTGAAAACACCTGAACAGATTCATAGCAGTAAGGAAAACAACTGTTTCAGAGCTGCTCAGGGGGGTTGCAACCATGTTCGCCAGAATGCCTTGCATTCTTAGCAGAACGTTCTTAACGAGAAGTGCAGGTGTGGGCGGGGGAACAACAGGACACAAAAATTAAATAGTGTAATAATACAGAGCAACATGTCTGTCATTTCTACACCTAGTCATATAGCCTATCTCCAGATGTGTACCGCTTGGATGCAATTTTAGACAGGATTTTCTATGAATTACCAAACCCATATTCAAAGTCTAATTCCCTTCAAAACAAGACTGAAGTTGTGTTACTGACATGTAACATATCCATACTAAAGCAAACTGCATTAGACTTGAAACAAATAAAGCCTACGGTGATCATCCTTTAGCGGCTGGAAACTACTGCAGCTACTTGACATGGCTTCAGGGGTCACATTCACATTCAGAATTAAGCTCCCAAGAGATATTCCGCCCAAGTAACAGCTACACAAAAGTCTTCCAGATGGTGCAATTAGTCTTGATGGGTATGTGGCAGGAGACAGGTGCCTCTAGGGAAAAAAGTGAACTAAAAGCAACCCAAGTGAAATTGTGCACACAAACAAAAGATGCATAAAGCTGAGACTCTTTCGGAAAACCTCTGCTGAACACCACAAGTACATGCAAGGGGTACCCAAAAAGAAACATTAACAGAATTTTGTTACAGGCTGGGTATCTTGCAGATAACATACTCATCCTCACGTGACCACATACCAAAAAATGTAGGTAAGTCAAACACTGCAACAAATCCAGTTTTGCAAAACATTAAGAATTTCAGGGGGGGTGGGGGGTGGTAGTGTTTACCCCAGATATTATCCATGTGACAGAGTAACCCACCTGAAAACTGGCAGACTCACAGTTTTAAATACAGAGCACTGTTCACAAAAAATGAATCTCACAGCACCGGGGAGAAGAGCCTAGCTCCGAAACATGCGCAGTGTGACACTGTACAGACACAAGAGACTCACACCACCCACTCAAGCAATGACACTGGCTAATAGCTAATGTGCTGCAAATTACACCTCCTACTACCAGGGTCCGTCTGCTGCAGAGAATAAATCAAGCAAACATGAGCATTTCACTTAATGCTTTGTGTATTTTTCCACATGTACAGCCATTTCAGTAGACTTTGCAGTTAAAATATTAACCTCCAATAACTGTCAGGTTTAACTCCAGCAGTAATGTATACTTCTTTCAATAAATAGAGTATTTATTGCAAGTACCATTCCTATTTTTGAGCAATCTTGATTAAATATTGTGAATATTTAAAATTCTTTGCATTATAGCAGGTCATGAGACATAGAACAACTAATGTTCTTATTTTTTCATTAAGCTCTGAATTTAAACAATAGAGAAGAAACATGGCAAATACAACGGCTACTGTAAAGAAGTGATGGACACGGGTGAAATATGCGAGAGAAAAAGAAGCACAGGCAACTGTGAAGTCAACTGACTCTGAATGTGGGTGTAGCAGAAGAAAGCGTATCTATGCGTAGTAGTGTTAGTTCCAATTTAACCACTAAGACTATAGAAAAAAATTCCGGTCAAAACAGACATGACAAGGTATTTCAGGAGGGTCAAAAGGAGCGTTGTTAAATGCTTAGTCAAATGTTTTTGCTGTTTCCCAAACGTTCTGCTCATTACCAACGCAACCAGGAGATGCTCGGCTTGCAGCCCTTCCACCAGCTATCCCAGCAGGCCACCAGGACGTCCCTCTCCCATCGCCCAGGTACATGCTCCAACTGCTGACCTGCTGGCTAGGGGCTGAGGTGAGCAAATTGCTGTTCTTCTCACCTCCTCTGGTGCTCTTGCCCTTCCTGTCCAAGCATTTTATTGATGGTGTCCCACGAACGGAATCAATCATTTTGGTTTGGGTCATACACAAGCTCTGTTTAGCTACACGTGGAGGAAAAACAGGGAAAGATACTGGGTGCTGAACAGTCATTCCTCTGCCCCCCCACTTCAAATGTCGAACAAAAGGAGGGAAAAGAAATCAGCTGTTCACACAGTTCTAATAAAAAGCAACTGGGAAAGTCTGTAACACAACCAAAATCAATTATGCTGATGAAGAAGATTTATAAGCCTAGGATAATGTCTTTGAAAACACAGGCTAGTTTTAGGCTGAAATAAAAACTGTTCTGAAAAAGAAACATCTCAATTTTACCTGACAATCCCAGTCGTGACAACATAAACAGTTTTAAATCTGTAACATCTAGGGAAAGTAACACCTATTTTGTTCAACATAGAAAGGTTATCAGGATGTACTTACTCATGGTTACAGGTGCAAGTACATTTGAAAAAAACATTTTTTCAAAATTAATTATAACTGATGATTCTATATCTAGTGCCAGAGGTAAGCCACAGAGCTATTCGGCAAGACTGCTGGCTGCATTATTAGAAATGCAATAGTTCTCCTAGCCTCAGGGCTTTTATCCAATTTGCTTTATTAATGACTTGTCAGAAGTAAATAAGAGAAAACTCTCCTGACATACTCATTTTTTAAACAGATGTTAAACCACTGTATTATAGAAGCACTTAACTGAATCATATGATTCACTATATGACCATAAGATCACGCTCAAACATGCATACATTATTCAGAACATTCAATTATATATTTTGTGTATGTTAACAGCAGTCTATAGCTATTTATTTTCACCTGTTATTGAAGTTTCATGTGTATATTAAATATCCCTCTGCACAGCATATCTTTAGACACACTGAAAATACTTGTCTATTGCTAGATCTGTAGAAGGTGATCAGCCTTCTCATGCCACGTGTTTGGAGCACAGTTGACCCACTGGAGGTTGCAGATGAAGACACACCAGTTTCAGAAGCTTGCTCCTGGGCTTGGATAACAAAACATCTCTTCAGGTATCAGCTGGGGAGAGTGACTAAAGATCATTCAACATACACTTAAACTACAGTTTACAGGAAAATTTAGGTAACATTTAAATTTAAAGGAAATTTAGGACACTTAAAGTGTCCCAGATTTTAGGATCTACCCAGAAATCCAGAAAAGGTGTGTTTTAAAAATACTAAACATGTTCTTCACAAACCAAATTGAGAAGGGACAAGGGTGCAGAAGTATACCTTCTAGAATAGGAATTCAAAATCTAGATGTTAAAAACCTTACTGCCCTATCTAAAGAACCTCATGAAATTTAACAAGGACAAATGCATCCTGCACCTGGGATGGACTACACCTGAACGGGAAGCAGCTCTGCTGAGAAGGTCCCAGTAGACAACAGGCTAAACATGAGCCAGCAGTGTGCCCTGGGCTGTATCAACAGAAATGTAGCCAGCAGATGAAGGGAGGTGATTATTTTCCTTTGTTCAGCCTTTATTAGGCCATGTCTGTAATTCTGCAGCCAGTGTAAGAGAAATACAGACAAACTGGAATGAGTTCAGCACAGGGCATCTCAGTCAGGGGCTGGAGCACTTGCCCTGTGAGGTGCTGGGTCCTGGGCATGCTCAGCCCAGAGAAGAGCTCCCAAGGTCCCTTCCAACCCGAGAGACTCCTTGAGAGTAGGAAATAGATGCTCAGTTTTCACAGGGATTCTGCTTACAAGGAGAAATGCTTCTTAACTAAAGGTGAAAAATTCCATTCAAAGTTCCATCCCTCCATTGCTTATTACATGTGATCTTCACAGGGACGGAGTTCAGAAAGCTGTGCACAGAAAGGCAGAAAAACACAGAACCTGGGGGGAACTGCATCTTTCCAGAACTAATTTATCACAAGAGAAAATCTTGAGAATTTGAAGAACTTTGAAAACTTGAAAAATTTTGAAGAACTCTAGGAAAAGTGAGAGTACCTTTCAAGATCAGAAGAGAGACCGATCTCTTTCTGGAGTTGCTACATATACCTATTTCTTCCGGCTTCAGTATATATCCCATATAGTGTAGTTCTTTCAAAAAGAAAATTCCAACAACCTTTTAAACACAGGAATGATCACAAAAGATGGATCCTTCTAGAAAACTATACCAATCGGAAGGTTAAATAAATCTGTGGAGATTCAAATGTGCAATATCTCACAACCAATACTTGGCCCTGGCTACTTGGCAGTTTACTGTACTTGATCATTTATGGCTTCGAGAAACTGATACAGCCTTTGAATTCTCAAACGAAATCTTTTCCCTGGAGCCTGTACAACCCCATTTAGATATCAGTATCAGCCGACCATCCACTGAAACTAGATTAACTGGGCTTTCCAAAGGCAGAGGTTATGTGAATTATTACCATGATGACCAACAATGTTTTTTTTGTTGGTTTTTTTTTGTTTGTTTGTTTTTAACATTTTTGATGTACTTGCTTCCTTTCTGCTAGGTTATCCTCTAAGATCAAGGGGAGGAGTTGCTGTGGAAAAAAAAAAAAAAAGAGGCAGCGCTCTGGACTCCCAATTTTCTGCAAAATTTATGAGCAGCTGAGAACCAAGAGGAAAGTTTCACTGGGTAAGAAGAAGAGGACAACCATCTTTCTTTATGTGAGTGAAAACACAGCAACAGATTAAAGTTTCAACAGAGTTGGCATTAGGTTGCATGGTCATTTAAGATCTGAAAACAGCCTACTATAGAACAGAAAAAAGCACTATAAAAATAATGGGCAGCTATAATCATACATTATCTCAGAGATATTGATTATTCAGAAAAAAAACTTTTATTGATTTGTTTGTTTGATAATACTACCCTCCCCCCACCAGATCTTATGAGCATTAAAGGCAGGGCAGAAGGACTACCATAAGGGTGACACAGAAGACACCACAGGACAAAAAAATGTATTTTCAAACCAACTGCTGATCTCTACTGCTTTTCCTGGTCAGTGTTTCACTTGATTGTGGAATGTGATGTGGATAACAGGCAAGCTAATACCAAAAAATGCAGTTAGAGTCTGAGCGCAATTACTCTGACCACCAGTAGCTTGCAGGTCTGGCACCCTTATTTTTCTAACCACAAATACTTAGAAGCCTAATTTTTGTGTCTGATTTCTCCATCAATATTTACGTTATTTAAGCTTTGTGGGAGGTCTAGCACCCCACTGTCAACCAGTATCAACAGGCTGAAATGAGCTGAAGGCTACCTTTTTGAAAACAGGCTCTCAGATGCAAGAATATTCTGCTAAGTGAAAGGAATTACAAATATTTGGAAAGAGTTCTGTGAATGACAGAAATACGATTAGCTTCATAAGGCTAATGAATTCAGACACCTCTAGAGGTCCAGTGTCACTTCAGCAATATTGTAATTGTAAAGCCTGTCATAAAAATGTGTTTTGCATTAAATAAACTCTACTAGGGAAATGCAACAGTGAAATAGGTCAACTCCTGGCCATTACCTCACAATGGAAATGCTCATGGTATGTTTTACAAACGTATGAAATATAAAAAGGCAGAAATGTTAGGATATGCATTGTCATTACAGAACAATCTAAAAAGTTCTTTTCACCTTTTGTACTCAACATTTCTAAATAACCACTTAAGTGATCTTCAGCATTATTGAGATTACAAATATGTATTCCCTAAACACATTGAAAGGTCTTTACTAGTAGTGAACATGAGCTTCAAGTTCTGTGCTTCAATAGATTTTGTTCACTTAATGCAAGTAGCTTAATCTAAATACACCAAGAATCTTGTAAATACAGAACTTCCTTTTAAATAGAAAGAAATAGAAGTTGTTTTAAGTGGTTGAAAACCCACCAGCACCAATAGCCCAGCTGCAGCACCTCTTCCAAAGGCTTTACATTTGACTGCCTACTGAAGTTAAGTGGTTATACCCGGCAGAAGCCTTTCATAAACTCAGGCGGGGAGGGGGGCAAAGGGGACAACAACAACAACTTAAAACACCTGTGGAGAATTAGGACAGAATGCAAGGCAGCAATATGTACGCATGGTTACAAATGGGAATAAATATAAATACTCCGCGATATTGTAACAAATGCGTATGCTTGCAAATGCCACATACTGAGGGCCTCCCGATGACTTATTTTAACTAAAACTCAATTTTAAGCCAACAGCGGAGAAAACAAACAAACCTAGACCTTAACTCTTACTAGTATCATCTTAATTTGATGTTTTTCTCTAGATCACTGATTCTGCAGGGTCACCTTTCAGTGAGACCCAGGTGGGTGACTGATAATTGATTAATATGGTTTTTAACTCAGTTAAGAAATATTTTCAATTTGACCTCCACCTAAATTCCACAGGTTTCACTCCAGTGTGTCAATACCACAATCAGGCTAGTTTGCCTGAACAGGAAAACCTCCTTTAACAAGAGATAAACACAAAACACAACAAACATCTGCCCCCTTTTCCTGGATCATTGCAGAGCATCAAATAAGCTCATTAAATTACAAATGGCATGCCTTAAATTTATGAAGTAACAAAACAAGATACAGCACAAAAATGCTGAAAGCATTTTACAGTGAAGCAACTGTTAGAAAAAAAAAAAACAAATCACTGGAAAACTTTAGAGATTTTCTATTCTTTCTCCTTCAGAGAAGACAAGACTTTAGAAGGCTTGAGAATTTAAGCAAATACTTGTGGTTTTGGAAATGCTGGTTTCCATGGCAACCAGTAAGGTCTTCTTTATATAGCATTATAAACAGATGGTAAAGACCGGTCATGTTTGCTTCTTTGCCAGCATATCAATAGAACTGCTGTACTACTCTATCTGATGTATTAGAGTTATTAAGTAGCTTGGGTATTTGAGCAACAGAATCTACAAATCAGACGCGCTTAACTAGTGCCCTTTTTTCCATAAACACATGAAGATCCTCAACAGTAAAGTCACTGTAGTCTATACAGTCAGACTTCTTTGGCAAAGCTTTTTATAAATGTTTTCTCAGCACTTGCCATGCAGGGTACATTACTACCACAAACATGAATCTGACAGGGATTAAAATAATGAATTTGAACCGGAAATAATAGTGTGACTGTATGTACACCTACTGGTATTAAAGTGTGCTTTAGAATTATGTTCTTGTTATATTACATTTGGAATTGTTCAGAGAAGACAGCAAACTGTAAACTCACCTTCATTATGTCACAATAAGAGTTTATTCTTGCAGATGATTTGTAAAATGCAAAAAAAAATATACTCTTTACATTTTAATCTTTCAATTCTAGCTATGGTACACAACGTACAAGTGTTCTTGTTTTATAGATGGCTGGAAGTATCAAGAGAATTTGATTTGGTACTGCTTTTGATTTGGAACCTCTCTGGAAAAGTCTGAAGCAGCAGCTACCAGCAGTGCATGCTAACAGATTGTTGCCATTGCATTCCTCCTGTGTTTTAGCTGTGTAATGTCTCATGCCATAAATCAAAGAGGAAAAAAAAAAAAGGAAAAAAAAAGAAATGCAGATGCAGAACCCCATTAGGTTTACTGATCATTTCAGGAGCCCAACTTATCCATTTTAGGTCAACGTATTACCTGTATTGTAACCAGATTACAAATTACTTTATCAACAAACTATTAAAAAAATAAATTTGATCCAACTCCTAATGAAATTAATCGGACTCATGTCATTTTCCAGTTTCAACCAGTGTTTGCACAGGAAGTCCCCATAAAATACTTAACAAGAGTAAATAAATGGATTTGTGAAGTCTAATGTTTTTTTCACTAAACAGTAGCATCTCAAGGACAAATGTAATACCTAAAAAGTTGTCTTTTCTTTACTCTAAATAAAAATTTCCAGATCTACTCTGTCCTCTCTTGTCCAATCCGCTACCAGCAGTTATCCCTAATAAGCTTGAGATTCAACAAAAATCCCCACATAAACCCATCCTCTCAAAAACCACTCAACTTCATAGAACAACCAATAATACATTTTTGAAAAATGTAAACTACTAAAGGTACGAACATGTTTGGCACAGATTGCTGGGGTTGTTTAGCTTCAAAAAGAGAAGGCTTAGGGGAAATCAATGTGCCTAAACAAGTGATAGGAGGGAGTTAAAAAAAAAAGACAGGCTCATAGCAGTGAGAAGTGAAAGGACAAGAAGCAGCGGGCACAAAATGAATGAGAGGAAATGCCATTTACATATAAGAATTTTTATTTGTTAATTGTGAGGGTGATCTGACACTGGAAGAGGCTGCCCCACCTCAAAACCCCATGGGAGACAACCATGAGTACCTGCTCTAGGTGACTCTGCTTTGAGTATGGGGTGCGTGTTGAACTAGGTGGTCTTCAGAGTGCTCCTCCCAAGGTCAGCGATTTTGTGATTTTTTTTACAGTGCAAACATTTACTATTTGATTCACTTCTGTGCATTAATTATAAAGTTCAGCGATAAGGGGATACATGTTTTGAAAGTCTGGTAAGAATGCAGAAGAGTGCATGGAACTGTCGGAAAGAGGCAAGATGAGAGGGAACAGGCCTACTGGGATGAGAGTCAGTATTTACTGGAACATTAGCAAGTACCAGGACATCAATCTCCTATTCAACAGTCACACAATTTAAAAATTTAATGAGTGCCATGTTTATGAAGAAATAACAAAAATATGGAATTTTTCATCTCTTTCTTCCTTCAGTGAGCACAACACAGCTATGCGCATTAAAATGCACGTGAACAGCAGTTTCACAGGGAATCGGTAAACTGACCCTTGATAGAAGGACTATTGAGCTCAAGTATAAGCTTTTTCTTTCATCCTCTATTTCACTGCCTATTGCTTACTTATTTTTGTCTAAATGTTTTAAGGCTTATTTTTGAAAAATCTAAAATTTCTACAGCTGACAGAGACTAAAAGAAGAAATTATTTTGACTTTAGTATCAACAGGACCGCATTAAGTGAGGCCCCACCTGGAGTGCTGTGTTCAGCTCTGGGGCCTCCAGCATAAGAAGGACATGGACCTGTTGGAGCGAGTCCAGAGGAGAGCCATGAGGGTGATCAGAGCGCTGGAGCACCTCTCCTGTGAGGACAGGCTGAGAGAGTTGGGGTTGTTCGGTCTGGAGAAGAGAAGGCTCTGAGGAGACCTTCTAGCAGCCTTCTAGTACCTAAGGTGGGTCTACAAGAAAGCTGGAGAGGGACTCTTTATCAGGGACTGTAGTGACAGGACAAACGGTAATGGCCTTAAACCAAAAGAGGGGAGATTTAGATTAGATATAAGGAAGAAATTCTTTACTCAGAGGGTGGTGAGGCACTGGAACAGGTTGCCCAGAGAAGCTGTGGATGCCCCATCCCAGGAGGTGTTCAATGCCAGGTTGGACAGGCTTTGGTCTAGTAGGAGGTGTCCCTGCCTGTTGCAGGGGTGTTGATGATCTTTAAGGTTCCTTCCAACCCAAATTATTCTATGATTCTACGTGTGGCCTCTTCTTGCACAGGAAAAAATACATTTAAGAAGAACAAGAAAATGCAACTAAAGCTACAGAGATACAAAGTTAGGGGTAAAACCTTAAGGCATTCCAAATTAATGAGATTTCAATATAACAAAGCCCTTTTGAAGGGAGCAGCAAACCAGAACAATCATTTTGTGAAGGGCCTGAACTTCAGTTTGCTGAGTGTACAAAAACAACATGACATTTGGAGCAGCAAAGGGAGTGAAGGGCAAAAACATGTTTTGTGTCATTTGGAAGGATTCTAGGCTTCACGTGGAAGAGAGAAGACAACCTAGCCCTCACACTGACTGCTTTATTTACATAAGATGTGACACAAAAAGATGGTCCACAATTTCAAAACTGTATACCGACGCAAATAAAGAAGAGATGGAGCTTCTGCACTGAAGTTATATAGTTATTCAGGAAAAACGCTGGTGGTACTGCCCACCTCAACTTTTCCTGGACTGCCTGGTGCCAAAGTCTGGAGGACAAAGTTAAGGAATGTAGTCTGGAGGAATTACTGGAGTCCGCAAGAAAAAAGCCAGCAAAAGGAAACAAGGCAGGAATGTGAAGCAGGAACCTCATTTTTCTCCACTGAAGTGACCTCGACTGCATGGCAAACATGTGGAAAGCAGCACTGCTAACAGAGTGAAAAAAGAGCCACTCCAGAACCGCCAAAAAGGAGGGCACCTTACTAAAATGTTATTCCTGGAGTAGAATCAAGAATGAAAAGAAAAATGAAAAAATGAATGACATGCCAGACTAGTCACTTTGCTTTAAAGAAGCCTATTTACCACTTCAGGTGCCTACAGTACAAGGAAAACTGTTATTCACTACAGAGTCAGGGAACCTTGGAAAAACTTCCAAGACAAATATCCTAAGAGGATAGGTGAAATAGAGGAATCTTCTTCAGGCAATCTGAAAATCAAGATTTTCCAAGGTCCATCACGGAGGGAAAAACTTTGGCTCTAGAGAGCTAACGGTGAATCTGCCAGAAGCAAAATTACCCCATAATTACAAGTCACAGAGAAGGAAATTTAAAATCATTGATTTGATCCTGCCTCCAAGAGATACAGTGGCAAATAAAAAAGAAAGGCTAGGCTCTGACAAAGGCATACAGCATTGATCTTAAACCTTTGCTGAAACAAAAGGTGGAGTGAGAATGAGGAGACAGAAATTTCTGGCTGTGATTTGCAGGAAGATAACTGACATTTTTACATGATTTACAAAAATATGTAGATTATCCAAGCATACCTGGAATGCTACTCTAACATGGCACACATTTTGCCATGTAGCTCTAAACAACACTAAAAGTTCCCATTGACAGCAACTCAGAATAGAATTGGCATTTTCAGCGGTAGCTTATCTTCAGCAAATGATGAAAGAATTTTTCTTGCATGAAAAATGTGGACTCAAATTGCTATAGGAAGTCCAGCTTATTTTGAAGAATACCTGTTTCTTCTTTAAGGATATGAAAGAATGTTTCTGCTTAATACTTTCATTTACATAAACTGCAATTCAACATTGTGATAAAAATATCTGAACTCTTATCTTATGGAAAAAAATTCTAATTGGTCTGGAATGACGATCAACAAGATGTACCTTGCACCCATACAATGTGATGTTATCCAAAAAACAACACCTTACTGACAAAAGATATCAAATGCTTCTGAAAGTTATTCTAAACTTATTTCCAATATTCTTCACTTATACTAAAAGCAAAATGTTACTACCACAATGGTGAAGGGAATCCACGTAAAGACATAACTCACTGAAAAAAGTGAAAACTCCCAGGCTTCTTGTCCACTCAAGTGTACTGACATTGCAGAAAAAAATAAAAATCAGCAAACACAATTATGACGACACTTATTTCCAGTTATATTGTATATCCAGTAATATTCCATTACTTTATCTTATAGTTTTTTTTGGTTACATAACCCACCACTGGAATGAAATACAAATACCATTTCACCATTTCAGGATTACCTCTAGTTTAAACTCAAAAGATTAAAGCAAAACCTGAAGGGAGAAAAAAAAAAAAGTGGTTCAAACAAATTACCAACACCTTCTGGAAAAAAAAAAGTGCTCCATAAAATCCGTAACAACTATTGCACAGAACTGGCAGTGCTACATCTCATCTGTAAAAAGAGTTACATGAAAATCAAATCCCATATTTCAGGATCTTTCACCCCAAACTTAGCAGTTTCTATGAAACAGTTTTTCACAAATGATACTTCGACAGCATTAGTAGAGTGCTGACTTGCAGAAAATAAGGCCCTACTTACCTGTTAACATCGTTTTTCCCAGCACTAGCTGTCCAGCTGTTACTTTGGCATAAGACCAACTAAGCCTGACCTCACGACCTCACTTAGTTCACATGGGACAGTGGGGCATGGGGAGGGGGGGAACAAAATCTAATACACACATTCCTTGATGTGGCAGGACTTGATTAACCACCACAACTATGCTAACTACATTCTGCCTATGACCTGCAACTGCAAACTTCTCTGTAAGTAAATTTCAATGAATTTCAGAAAGCAGAACCTCAGCAGAATTAAACAGCCTTGAAGTTCTCGCGTCAATTTCTACATCATTCTGTCAGATTTTAGAAATGGCCATTTTGTACTACTCATACACAAAATCATTCAATTACTTGAGAAGCTTGAGCTTGACATCACGAATGACACGCTCTCTAAATAATTTCAGTCAAGGGAAAAAAAACAGTAAGATTACATGCTCAGGATTTTAAATTTGTGATCAGTGCTAGCCTGATCTATTCTTCTATCCTGCTGTTTTTGCTTAAAATGAAACCGTGCATTAAAATAACATTTTCCTACCACTACACAGCACATAATGGTGGTATTTATTACCTCTAACATATAGATATGTAATTATTAAGTTTCTTTTAGAAGACAAATACTAAGGCAAACATTTCAGCAGAAAATGCCTCCAAGATACCTGACTTACAAAAATAAAACTACATATTAAATAAAAATGAAGAGAGAGAGCATGACAAAGAGACACAGTATAAAGAACATTTTTTTTCTTCCTATATTATCCTACATTTGAAGGCTAGAACTTAACTTTGGATCACAGTCAAAGTACTTTGGCAAACTTGCTAAACTTTCACCAAAAAACCAATAGTCCAGTTATATTTTTACTGTAGTATGCTGGCAAGTTCTTGAGTATAACAAAATGTGTTCTCTACCACACCAACAGTGGGATACATTTTAATACTTTGAGAAACCATATGTACTTTCCTTGGGATTTGTTAGCACAAGAAAAAAAGAAAAAGGTCGTTCTCATAAGTGAGCCTAATTTGCACATACAAGTTTGCAGCCAAGGAATATGTTTGTGTGCTACGAATTTTTTTTCCCCATCCCACTAAACATTTTTTCTTCCTTACTCAAGTTAAGTGCACTTCATCTGTGATTTCAATTTGCCATTGAAAAAAAAAGTGTATGTAAGATGAGCTGTAAAATTACACGATCACAAAATGATGTAAATTTAAATGTCAAAATGTAAATGAAAAATGTATCTTAAAAGCATGTCACTGGAATTACATATTAGAGAGGTTTTTTTCTTTTTTCTTTTTTTTTTTTAATGGTACCACTACAATTATAACACAGTGTTCTCATCAATTTTCTTTACCTACAGACTTTGTTCTTGCCACTTGGCAAACACTGTTTTAGCATTGTTAGGTGCCATTCCAAACAAATTTCAGAGATTTTCTCTCTTCACAGTAAGACTGTGACAGTTAGAATGCTAGAACTTTTTGGTGCCTCTGTGTTTGTGCTCAGATGTCTCCTTTCTGCCTATGAGGTCAGCCACAGCGGATCCTGAGGTTTCTAAAACGAAATGTGATTAGTATTTTTTGTGGTGAAATGTCAGCAATCAGAAATAAAGAAAAGGCAGAAAATAAATCAGATTCTCCCTGAGAAAACAGTCTTTGTTTCTGTTTGTTTGTTTGTTTTTTTCCCCCCTCTATTCTGGCTACTCATTCCCCAAGAATTAAAAAAATAATAAAATCATAAAGGTCTTCCTTCTCATTACAAATTTTAGCACAGGCATGCAACCCCACTATCGGCAAACTGAAAACACTCTATTGGAAAAAATAAAGTAGAAACGATATAAAAATCTCCAGCCATAATGCTGTCTGGCCCAGAAGCACGACATAATGCAGAAAACAGTCTGTAAACGCTCTCCTGCCCATCTAAGCTTTTCCTTAACAGCCAAACCTCTGAAGAGGTCCCTACTTCAAGACAGAAGTGTGGATCCCCCACCTCCTGCCACACACATTACTCAGTCTCTCAAAAGAAAAACAAAAACAAAATGAACAACAACAACAACAAAAAAACACCAAGAGCGCACACTGTATTTTATAACCTGGATACTCTTTCAGATAAACCTGCAATAGCCAGTGATGAAAAATATCCATTGAGGCTTAGCCCAATTCTTTTGTCCAATCTGACAGGCAAGCCTTCAGTTCAACCCCCAAAATACTTAAAGTATGGAAGTACAACCTTAATAACAGGCTGATAACACTATTAAATCAGCAAACTGCTAACAGTATTCTTGGCTGCATTAGGCAAAGTACCACCAGCAGGTCAAGGGAGGTGATCCTTCCTCTCTGTTCAGCACTAGTGAGGCTGCAGCTGGAGTAAGCGCTGTGTCCAGTTCTGGGCCCCTCAGTACAAGAGAGACCTGGATGCACTGGAAAGAGTCCAACAGAGGGCCACAAAAATGATCAAAGGACTAGAGCACCTCTCCTGTGAGGAGAGGCTGAGAGAGCTGGGTCTGTTCAGCCTGGAGAAGAGGAGGCTCAGGGGGGATCTCCTCAATGTGTAGAAATACCTGAAGGGAGGGTGCAAAGAGGACAGAGCCAGGCTCTTTTCAGCGGTGCCCAGTGCCAGGACCAGAGGCAATGGGCACAAACTGGAACACAGAGGTTCCCTCTGAACACCAGGCAGCACTTCTTTACTGTGCGGGTGACGGAGCACTGGCACAGGTTGCCCAGAGAGGCTGTGGAGTCTCCCTCCTTGGAGATCTTCAAAAGCAGCCTGGACATGGTCCTGGGCAAGCAGCTCTGGGTGTCCCTGCTTGAGCAGAGGGTTGGACCAGATGACCTCCAGAGGTCCCCTCCAATGTCAAACATTCTGTGATTCTGTGAAACTTTCTTCTAGATTTTATGCTTACTATCCTAACTTTTCCAAATTTTAGGAAAATAGGTTCTTCACACACTTGCTCAATCCAAATGGGTTCCACTTAAAAAGCAAACTTACAAGAGCTTCACTGTGTCAGCAGACCAGGCACTGTCCTCTTCAGCCTCAACAAGTTCCCCAACATGTTTCCTCTTTCACCACATTACAAACTAGAGAAGAGTTGGCTCTTAGTAGCAAGCCACAAGAAAAAAAAACAAAAACAAAAACAGAAACAAACAAACAAAAACCACCAGAACTCTGAAATAAATTATGAGTCAAGTTTCCTATTCTTTCAGGACTAAGAGCACAAGAATGAAGCAGATAAAAATCAAACATTACCCTTCAGGTCCACTTCGAGATTTGCGTGCTTTTGGAAGACCACTGTCCTCTTTGCAGAAATACAATTCTACTGACTAACGCTACAAAAAAGAATAATTGTACCACAGTGACAGTTCTTAACAAGCAGGATATCTCCTGAAAGTAACATCTTTGTAGCGAGTCTTAGTTTTGTCCATCTTGGACAGACAATAAACTTCAAATTACTAACAGCCTGTTATCTCACAGACAAGACCATATGGTTTCATCAACTTACACAGAGCAAAAATACATAGAATGATGTCCATAAGCAAAAGTGTTTCGCATCCTCAACCAACATAAATGCACACAGTAGCACTCATTCATGAGAAGTCCTTCATCTTCACGTACTGAAATCACTTCTTTGAAAATATAGCAGCTTCTGACAGCGCTTTTACTCTTTCCCTATGGCAAGATCTAGAATGATGCATGCTAACTTTAATGACAACTGTAACTACTAGTTCTATTCACTAAACAGAACTTGAGATCAAACCAAAGTTTGTGGTCTAAGTAATCAGATTCTTGTTCTCTAATGACTGAAAACAATAATTCAACTGTCAAGGGTGCACCTGAAAGTTATAGGTAAGTCAGAAATCTAAAAATAAGAACCTGTAAATGTTAATAGACTGTATATAGAAAATGTCAATCCTGGTGCAAACTCTCAACAAGTAAAGTTTAATTAGCTCCCCTTATTGACCTTTTTAGAATTGACACCATGGAGCCTATTCTGATAAAAGAATAAAAACAGCGTATTCGGTCTTCATACTGGTGACTGTCAGAGGACACTGTTTTTGCCATATAGAGACTTGAATGACAATGTCATGATTTAACGTAAATGCTTCTTCCAGGCAATAAAAGGGAGGACAGATGTTTTAGTTCTTGGGCTGTTTCGTCTACTAACTTCACTATTAAAAATGTTAGAATATACTGTCCTTGATGAGGGTTCCAGTGCACAGTCACATTAGGATGAACCCTCTTTTAACGACTATGTATTAAGATAATCCCAGTATCTTACTGTCTTTAACGTGTATTTGCAAGTTCTTAATAATATGTGTGACAATGATTTTGTAGTACTGGCATTCTAGTCTCATTCGACCTGTCATGCTTGCAGAAGTAATAAAATACAAAATGTCAATGCATTCTTTCTGTAAAACAATACAATACCAGAACTGTATGACAGTATTTACATAAGATAACACCCAAACATGGAACATTAAATTCTTTTTTTGTTAGTTAACAATGCTGCTTCAAATTTACCAAACATCTTTAAAATCCACAAAAACTAAGACTTAGGAATTTATCACACTTCAATTTAGCTCTCAAGGAGAAGAGCATTTCAGACAGTGCATCAAGCAGGGAAATCCAAGTTAGCTGCTATAAATGACAACTAACATACGTAATTTATAATTCCAGGTATATCCGAAGTTATTAAAATGTCAGATTCTGATGACTTAAATTACTTCAAGCCAACAACCTATAAAACAGCACAAAGCCTTTCCCTTTTTCATCATATAGGAATTATACAGTACTTATGTCTACATGATTATGCTCATTATATTCAAATATAATAGTACCTAAGAACATAAACACACAGAATACAGTTTGACCGCTGCGTTATATTCCATTATTAAAACCACTGTAGTAAACATACAATCTGCTAATGCAAAAAAAACTTGAGATAATTCTTCCTTTGAGTCATGATCTTCTATTAATTTCACATGAAAAAACTGGTTTGTAGTGAATAAGTGAATACTAACAGCTCAGTTTTAGGACTGTGCAACCAAAGTTCTTCTGACAATCTCTTTGAATTATCCTCTCTTTTTAGGGAAGTTTTCAATGTAACTCATGAGATGAGCAGACAAACAAATATTCCCTTGCTAACCTTGTTATTTCCTTCCAATTTTGCAGAAAGAACAGCTGCATCCTGTAACTCTAACAGAGTGATGAGGACTGTATGACTGTACTTCTTTGCAGTACTGATTTAACTAAACAATCAAGTACCACTTATAAAAAATGAGCTCTTATCTCAAATACCATGGACATGCTGCTTCTGGTATACTCTGTCATCCTTTGGGCTCTGCTATAATCCTACTATTAGGTTGCAGCTAGAAAAAAACAACAAATACCTTTTGCTTTTTATTCTTTTACCTAATAGTGTACCACGACTTCTTAAAACATACATACAAGACTACAAATATGTCAGCATTTCCAGAATTTTGAATGTCCAGCTGTGTATCTTATTTACTCTTTTTTAAACAAACAATTTTCTCACAGAATTGTCTTGAAGGACAAGACAGAGGGGAAGGGAGACAAATGCCTTGTGTAAGTAGATACCACCAGGATATTTGTCCTTGTAAGCGATATGCAGTGAAGCACACAGCAACTCAAATGAGATCTCTCCCAGTACAATCTATACCTAAAGAATCTTTAAAAAAAAAAAAAAAGAAAAAAAAGCATATCCAATGGAACAGCGTATACACAACACAGCATGACCGAAAAGAGGTGATGAAATGTCTGCGCTGTAATCCAGAGTAGTATTGCTACCAATACAAAAAAAGGTCTTGTTCTTGGGAACACAAGTCAGTGTTTAATTGAGATGAGGTTTTCGTTTCTGTTGTTTTTCTGTTGTTTGTTTTGTTTTTTTTTCCACTTTTAGAAGTTAGAATTGTCTTCCACCACCACTATCCTCTATCCTCATGAAAGAATAAAATAAGTTGTAAACTTTAAACAAGTTTAAAGTTAACTTCTTCACCTAGGCTACAAGGACTTTTTGGAGGCCCTTGGAGACCAGCTAGTTGAGGTCCGGTCTTGGCATTTTCCATGGCTGGATTAGAGTGCTGGGCTACTTCCTCGCTGACCTTTCTCCAGTGCATCCTACAGCACTTACCTGACCTCCCCTTTCCCCCCCTACACCACACTGCCCCCTCCTCACTGCAGCAGTAACTGCCACGCATGCCAAAGCTCCTGCCCTTGCTCTTAACGCCGGAGGAGAAGGGACAGGACTGAAAGGAAAGCAAAAAAGAAGGGACAGAGATAGGCTGGCTGCTGTGCCACGGGTCACAGCACCTGTGGCAGCTGTTCTTCTTGTGCCTGAGGTTACTTGTAGGTGGATTCATAACAACCCACTCCCCCAGGAGAAGCCCAGCCTGGCACGAGCTGGGAATGGAGGAACTTGGCTGCTGAAGCAGCACTGAAGAAGCAACCTCCTATCTCATCTGGGAGAAGGTGGCAGTTGCACCAACCTGCATTAATCCAACAAAATTTGATGGTCCATGTGATTCCGTCAAGCATATATGGAAGGGAAAAGCATTGCACATGGCAAAAAGTAAAGGAAAAATGAACATTAACTCTTACAATTGCATTCTTCTCTTTTAATAATCCTGGGATATATACGACTGAGGTCCATTGCTACTGCTTTGTCACATGAAACCAACAAAATTTCATACTGGAGTATTCAGTCTCTGGCATCTGTTACACTTTAGGGTGAACTCAGCTGAGAAAAGCTTTATTTGGCTTTTCCAGTTACTATAACTTGCTTTCAACTGATTTAGAGGCAAGATTTCCTCAATGGCTGTTATGGTTAGTGAAAGATGATGTTTATTAATATTCTTACAGTGGAAGGATCTTTCAAAGAAGGTTTTCAGTATTATCTACAACCAACAAAATTCCAAAATTTGCCTAAATCTCTTCTGGAATTAAACTCCCAGAAGATCCAGAGCAAGAGCACTCCAGCTAAAAATACTTGGTTTCTATTTTCACACCTCTCTCCAAGAATCACATCATCCTAGAAGAGCTCAGAAGCTGCCGTCGGAGTGCCCAACGCTGGGGAGTAACAGTTATTATCTCCTTATGCTATGTTATGCTGAAGGAGGATCAGAGCCGTGACAGTGCTGGGTCACCCCCTCCTGATATAACACCACAGACAAGCAGAATAATCATTCATAAAGTTATGCAGAGATAGGCACTATCAGCACTGAGCTCTTACATGATTTCATAGCCATTTAATCATTCTGAATTCCTCTAGAAATGTGTCCTCATCTAAACTTGAGGGTTTTGAAGTATCCAACAATGTTGGCTAATGTTACATGCTACTGCAGGTCAGGGATTAGTAATCCCATTTTTGTGTGAAATAATTAAAATTTCAGAGACTGGGCAGCAGTTAAACATGTCCTTAGCCTCCAGTAGTGACATGTGGGATGAGGTGATCTATTGCACTGTTCAAGGAGTTAGCTAAATGGATTTCTTTCAGAGGGAGACCAAAACATCCATTACCAGAGGGCACAGCTGATGTTCAATAGCTTGCCTTGCTTTCTTCCTCAAGAAGAATCCTGAATATTTTTCCAGACTCCACCATTCATCAAGGCTTTTTATAAGTGAGCATATGCAGCGAGGATATATTCAGTTAAGCGTAGTGATCTCTTCACCAGATCCTGAGCATCACCAGGCATCAACTGAAAAGATGACAACTGTTTTCTCTCTTACAAGAAAACAAAGCAAATTAAGAATGAAGTTTATCAGCAATAGCTAGGGAGCAGCGATACAAAACACTTGCTAACCCAGGGAAAATGTTCAGTAAGCTGGCCTACACAGTGTTATCACAGTAACTTGCTCTCCGTGTCAACACAGCAGTGGCAGCGTCAGTTTTGACTTTTTCTCTCCTAGAGCTACACAGAGTCACATATGCAAGATGTCCACAGATGATGCTTGGGACCATTGTTACAGGTCTTTAAACTGCTCATGTCAGCAACTACAGGTGAACATCACGTCATAAAACAACATTAATTACACTGTTCAGAAAGGGCCATCATTGCTCTGGAATAAAGCCACTCTTTTTCTGTAAGAGACTCCACACAGGGAGCTGTTCCAGAAGAGCTTCTTGCACTATAGTTGTGCCAGCCAATAAAGCACTGTTTGTAGGTAGGTTCCTATCAAAAACAAAACAAAAATCCACCATCAACATACACATAGGCCAGTGTGTTATATTTACATCCTAAATACAAAATTTCCTTTCTCATTCAACTTAAAGATGCAAGTTTTCACAAAAGTGTTGGGGATGGGGTTTGTGAATAGGTTAGTTTTTAATTTAAGAGACCCACAGGCAGATCCTTCTTTCTCCTGGATCAACAGCAAAATATTGCATATTAGATGTACATTGTTATTTCAACTGCAAAATACAGATATATTTTTCCCAGTATCAAAAACAATGAGCAGAATTCAGCTCAAAATTTTACATTTTTTTCTTCAAATATAGACCCTGCATAAATCTGAAGAAACTTTGAAAATACTTTCAAGTGAACCTGTTTCAGATGAAAACAGAAAGCTGGTTTTTGAATTAAATGGAAAAAATGCAACAAAGCTGTAAGCACACCATAATTCAGACTTCACCCTTTCTTTCAGTTTTTCAGAAACATTTTTCTACAGGGTAAAACTGGTCATTTTCTAGACCAAAACTATTTTTTCAAAACAGAGTCAAGAGAAAGGATAACATGGATGAGAGGCATAATCTTAAAACAGAAAAAAAGATCACCGTTTCTTCAAAATAAAGCTAGAATGTTTTTCTGAATTTTCTAAACAATTCACCAGGGACAGCGTACCTGCTGCATGGATGGCAACTGTAGCATTAAATTGTCCGTATCGTGTCCTGAAAAGTCTTGTATGTCCAGGGAAACAGAAGATTTTCAATAGCTCATGGCAAACCTGCTAATGTAGTTCTGAAGTCCAATTCACCAGTCAAGACTTCCCTACCCCACTTTTCATTTTGCTATGGCTACATTAAAAGCTATGGCATAAATTCATTCCCATTTGAAAGCTGCTTGTTTGGCATATTTATTCCTAGCTACCAAAACTAGACTGAAGCATTCAAGATTTTGAACTACACTCAAAATAAAGGCATAAGCACATTGAGAATACCTGGCACATACCATCATGAACTTTAGTTTATTTGTAAGTGTGGGTTTTTAAAGCTTAACACAGTGAAATTTTTTTTTTTTTTTGGATATGTTGTGAAACAGAATTTCATGCTGAGCTATACGGCACTTTGCAAATTTAGAATATAGCTGTACATTTCTCAGTTTCATGACCTTACACATTAATTGCAATGAGGTAGTGAAATTCCTGTGGTTTTTTTGGTTATACTGGCACAAATATGAACTTCAAAAACTTGCATGAACTTCTGGAAGTGACTTGATAGTAAAAGCTATAAATTTTTCCAACTGGTATCTCAAGCTGCAACAACCAAGATCTTACTGCAGAACACGCAGCAATGAAAGCACTTGCCATTCAAAAAAAAAGAAAAAAGCTCCTACTGGCATTTTGAAAAGGAAAGCTCTGATAGCTGTGGTGGCAATGCACCAGCTCAACACATGGCCAATAGCTTACCTCATTAACACTATCTAGTCTACTTTCACAGCAAGGCAGAAAAACTATGAATTTGCTAGAGCACAAGAGATGATTGACTTTCCCTAATTCGGAGGCCACACGTGGAGTCAGAGATGAAAATATACTTATGAAATGAAACTACCTTCATAATTGTTGATAAAAATGACAAAAGTTTAATGATATGTGATAGTTTAGATGCAGTTCCCCCACTCCTGCAAAGACCCCAAGAAATTAAATTTTAAGAACTTTGCATTAGACACTTGTATAAGTTTCAACGCTGCACATTTACAATTCAGCTTCATTTTATGTACAATGTCAAAAAGGAAAAAAATGAAAAAACATAAGTGCCGCTGACCCCTTTTTAATTTGAGGATTGGTCCTCACATTATTTGGACTGTAAGCTACTGAAACACCTATCACAACACAACATCCACCAGTCAGGGGTCTGAACTTCAGTTAAAGCTTCCAGCAGGCTCATAAAACTGCTGCTACGAGCACTTTTGGTTTGTCCCTCTTTGTCCTACTCCCAATTCCTTGCCCCCTCCCTAGTAGCACAGGATGTAAACACAAAAGCAAGTTATGAAGAGTTAAAAAGTTACTACTCAGCCAAGCTGTGATTCCTGTCCGCTCCTTGCCTGAGGCAAATCCAAGATAATTAGACTCAGGTTAACCTGCCATGAGAAAAGGTCAAGCTACATTGCATTATTTTGCATTTGCTTTGGGCTAGGTGAATACACATTATTCAGTGTTCACAGCTCATTTTATGAGCAGTAATCTGACTGCATATCCATTATAGCAAGTATCTTTAAAAAATCACGTGCTGAGATAAGGCTGTACAGTTACACCATGCTACCACTAGCAACACAAAAGACAGATCCTGAAAATTTAGCACATTGTTTTGGAAAAAAAAAGTCACTGCTGTGCAGCTAAATGCATCACAAAACAATGAAGGAAATTTATAGACTTTTCATTATAAGGGCCACTGCAGGTCTGTTTAATATCTACCCACCTCTTCTCATGTACGATTTTGAATTTTTTTTTTTCTGTAAGTGGGATACAAATATGACACCATTTTTGTAAGCGTAGATTACCACTTAAAGTGAGATATTCTTACAACCTACACTCAAATGACCACCAGAATTAATTTCATGAAAGCCTGGAAAGTTCCAGTTACTTACAGAGAACAGAAATTTTTCCCTAAAAGCATCCTTCAATTCCATGAGATCCAAATGCTCATTTTTATAAATGTTTTAATCTTTATGGATCCATATATGTCTTCAGAGTTCCCAAGATAAGCACAGTAGTCCAGAATCAGGAAAATCTCTGTTCCTGGTCAGAGCTCTTCACTTTTTACTTCTGAAAGGCTGTTCACAAACCTTTTGAATGATATGTAACTGTTGAATGGTGGACAGCTAAAAAAAAAATAGTAAAAATGATGAGGAGAGAGTAAAAGGTCTTCTAACGGAATCAATTCCTCCTCTCCAAAAGGCACTTCACTTCAGATGGAAGTTCTCTCTTTTCCCGATAATGCAGCAAAACATCCTACCATCAGGTCACAACTCTAAGGTACAGGGAATGGGAGTGCCTCAATTTACATTTTAACTGAAAATCCAAACAATGAAAAGTCCCTGTTCCCTCTGGTTCCAGGGTTCTTCTTGACTCCTGGCCACAGAGCAATCTTCCACTTCTCCTTTGCTGGGGTTTCTCTCCCCAGCTGAGTGTGAGCTTTGTGGCAGGCGAATGGACCTACACTAGAAAATCGAATTCACTTCCAGGACTTTCACTACCAGTAGGATTCCTGCAGCCATGAATTCAGTAAAAATAACAAAAATAAAAGCCTCAGCTAGCTAGTTCTTTCTTTAACAAGAACAGACAAAGAAGAAAAAAGCCTCCAAGAAGCTAGGAGATGAAACCAAAACTCTGAACCCAGAGTTTCCATAGTCCAGGCAGGCTCTTTCATTGCCAAGAAAGGAATAATAATTGTTTTCACTACGTTATCTTACAAAGGTTAAAGAAAAAAAAAATCTTCTATCTCCCTCTATGCTCTTCCTTTTGAATAGAAATATCAAAAGGTTGCCCACTCAAGCTGCAAGGACATAAACACCCTACCATATGGATTTTTTAATTGTTGCTTTGTTCATTGCAATCCAAGCACAGCGAAGAACAATAAGTTATTATAAACGTGTAGCCAACTTACAAAAACAATTATTGATCCCAATAACTTCAACAGCGACCCTCTAAAGTTCTCATATAAAGGGACATAGAAAGAAAAACATTCACACAAATACTTCAACATAAATTTGGTGCCCTGCTAATATAAAAGTTCCGAACAGCTGTAAAAATACTATCCTGAGAAGTGTTTTAAGTTTTGCTCTTCGGTTTGCCCAGGAGGTTCGTATCTTAATAACTGACATGATGCGACAGCTATTCAGCACGATGCGTGAGGATTTAACTATGCAATTCCCATTGTTAACGGAACTCATTTTTACCCTCCTGCACGCTGCACTGAAAACATTCCCCATCGTGTCATTGTGAAGGACTAATCATGTCACTTAAAACCGAGAGGAAATCTCTTCTAATCGAGGATCAACTTTGGCATCTGCTTTTACTCTTTCATGCTAATGGTAACCTTCGCTCTTCTGCACATGTATTCACAGGCAAATTCTTTTTGAAGAAAAACATTCAAATCCCAAATCAGAGGAGAACCTGGGCCAAAAGTACACACATCTTCATTACAAGAACTTGCTTAGTGGAATTATTCTCTCAGCCACAGCTCCTTGGAAATCAATTATTGAGAGAAAGCTCATATCCATGTAAGTTCAGCTAAACATGAGTACACAACGCTTCTTTTAGCATCCACCCTTAAATAATGAAACATCTTCTGCTCTGCCCAGACTGCTCCACTCATCTCAAACTGTTTATGATTCCTACTTAAATCAGTACTTATTTGCTGTTGCTTATATTTAAGACTTTAAAAAGATACTCATGCACTTTTTTTTTTAAATGAAGAACTGATGTCACATACTACAAACTACTACTTGAGACTTCTCTTTATCCCCGAATGCTTTCTAAACCTCAATAATATTCTAATCCAAGATGCAATCAAAACAAGCAACAATGAAAAACAGTACCCTACAGATTAAAATACTACTGTCAAAAGAAATCAGCTGATGCTTCTGTATTGAAACATCTCATTCCTGATGCTCTCTTATTGAGCAGATACTTGCTTTCCATATCTACAGAATAAGTGCCGAATGGCAACTTTCCCATAATTTGTTCATTTACCGTCAGCTCCATTTCCATACACCCTTGCTTTTTGATAACGCCTGACCTACATCTGAGTTCGCTTTCATATTTTATTTTTCATCAGAAAAGGACAAAGTAAAAAGACAATTCTCAGAACTCAAGGCCAGGAGCCCACTTGTTTAATATGCACCTTGACAAATACCGTGTACTTAAAATTGCAACTAAGGTTTTCTATTTGTTTTCTTTCCTCTGGAGGCTTGTAGGAGCAATAATTCACTTCCAAACTTTGGGTTTTGTCAGGTCCGCTTGAAGAACCAATTCAGAAATTGCAAACTTCTCACAATTCTGAAACATAACACTAGGTTAACCTGTCCAGAGAGGCACAGTCTTTAAATAGCACACACAAATAGTTATATTACAGTTTGTTGTTTTTGTTGTTGCTTTTTAAACAAGCAAAAGCTTACCTACAAAGAAAGTGGTTACAAAGTAAGGGCTTTGCCTCCTCCTATCCCTGCTGGTATAACAGGGAGGAACCAGAGTGCTTCCTTCTTGCTTTCAGAAGATCATCAGAACAGCCTCACGTGTAAAGACACTCCTCAGTACTGAAGCTGCTTTACTAATCCAACTTCTGTTATGCCAGTCTTGGTGCCCTTTCTGCAACAGTGTACGTATCTGAGAAAAATCTGCTCTCCTGGGATTAAGAGAATCTCTTGATCCAGGATTTAACAAGATGAAAGTACAGGATCAACCCTGTACATCTGACTTACCATCGTTATACGTCTGATCTCCACTTCTGCAGCAGCAAGGTCCTCAATGGATCTCTGATCTCACTCAGAAATCTTTTCATCCCGCATCCACTTCCCTACACTGATCCAAGGACTCCTAAGTGGATCCTAATGTGGACCCTAAGTCGAGATGCTCCAATGACCTACATCATTAACTCGCTGTATACAACAGACACCTGTCAGAAAACTGCCCAACACAGGTTGAAGAGGTCCTTAGTCCCAGAGGCCATTATTTCTCTGGCAACAGATCAGCTCCAGAAAACATTCTGCCATGTATGATTTTCACCCCAAAGGGCTCCAGTATGCGAGAAAGCACAGCAAGCAGCCACAGCTTCTCCCTTGAACTTACCACAGCTTTGCATGCATCCTGAACCCCATCTCTGAAGATTAAGGACCAATACCTTGCTGTTCTGCAAAAAGTCAACACAGAAAGGACTCCACTTGTGGTAGCCAGTGCTGCCGAGATGACACATGACGAGACCGTAAACCAGCTGGAGATCCTGTGGAAGCACAGGCTTGGTGCCCAGGAGTGCCACATTACAACAGTCAGGAGGAAAGTGATGAATAGATAAGTAATTGAGGTCAGGTCAGCTTCTGACAAGGTAGCTTCTCATCAGTGAGAGGCTACAGAAAACATTCTTTGTGAATGCCGAGCTCTTCCAGAGCAGATGAGAATGTTCCCAGACTTCTTGCTGCAGCTACATGCCAGACAGAGGTTATGTACGCTTAGCCAACGGCAACTTCACATGGCTTAACAATTTTCCAGATACTGTCACTGTTACCACCTCTGTCTTACCCACATTTGGTTTCAGCTTACATTCCCCCTCTCCCAAAACCACAACTTTGATTCTTCTTGGTTATTATTCGTATTCTTTCACATATACATCATTTGCCTACTGCTAGCAACTTGTGTCTACACTCTGCTTGCCTACCGCTCTGCAGAGATGGCAATTCTTCTCTAATACCACAAAAAATAGACCTAGCAGGGGAGCTGTAGATTTACGTTATCATTTCCAAGACATTCCTTCCATCATCATTCTTGTAAAGGCAAATTAGGAAAACATTTAGGATCCATTGCTTCTGTCATAGAAGACAGCTTTCAAAAAGGAAGCAGGACCAAAGGGCCAGTCATCCCAAATATGGCTCATAGTGGAAGTAAGATTTTAAATAATTGATATTTGTCTAAGAAGTCTAAAGAAAGATGTCTGGAGAAACCTCATGAGACGGTATATTCCCTACCTAACAAATCTGATGCTGCCCACAAGCTGAAAATGAATTGACATATATGTTGTTATGAAGCTCAGCGTGACAGAAATCTTGTTTCTTCAGGTTGTGTTGGAGGTGACACTTTCTGGTTTTCTTATCAGACACTGCAAACTGCCATCCAAATTTCTCTTCCCTGATGTTCCCTGCCTGTTCCAATGATATCCTGCAGATGGCAACAGTGGATAAGAAATTTCTTTCATACTTCTCTTGTCGGAGGTCTTTTAAACTTCAAGCAGTTTAAAAGATGGTTTCTACAGTGCAATTCAACAAACATGAAATCAATGATTATTTCAAATCTACAAAATTTACTCTGCCTTCCTGCCCCACCTTTCAGATCTCTTCAGAAGTTTCATAAATCTTTATTCATCAAATTGTAAATTTGTAATATCTAATATGAAATAATGGGTGGCTAGAACTGTTAACTTCAATAAAATGAAACAAAAAAAAAAGGAAAAAAGAAAGAAAATCTATCACCTACTTGCAAGGTTGAGGAACAATAAATTCATGTAGCAGATAAAAATGTTACTTTAAACTTAGGATGGCATGATGCTGTTCCTTTGAGATACCCAGAAGCTGAATTCATTCAAACTTCACCTTTCTATGTCTTTTGTGAAGCTATTGCTATAAAATTTAAAATTCACTGTTCCCATAATCATCTGTGACTTGATTATCTCAGAGGATGCAGTAGACTCATCTGAATTGGAAACATGCTTTTCTTCTTGCTCATTGCACCTTTTTTTAGCTAGACAGATGGTACAGCAGTTTCAGAGCAGAGTTAAGTATCTGACAAACAGCTGGAAGATTTTAAGCATCCCACTTACCCTGTCTGGGAGGGCAGCCATTCTCATCTCAGCTTATCTGAGATTTCTTCAGACAAGGTATTTAAAAAATAGCATTGAAACGCAGTTAGTTACTAAGGCAAATTAAATTTCAGAAAACATATAGAGGTGACTGGGCATGACCTTGGCTATCCTTAACAGGAAAATAGATCTCTTTTTAGGGCCCAGGCAAAACTGGTTGTTAAAATATTCAAGGCATATTTGACGCCTATTCACCTCAGAAGGCTAGATAGCCTGTGAAAGACAAACATCCGTTCCTATACTGAGCTCTGTATTAAAATGAAATTATCATGAAATAGAGGATTGCTCCTGCCAGATGTGTACAAGGAATGCCAACAGTTGCACTCCCCTACTAACTACATCCTGAATTGGTGGGGTAAACAGACAAAATCTAGACATGTGCATGAATTCATGGCTTGATACTACTCTTTGTTGCCAGTTTGTGGAACTAAAGTAGTTAAAGAAACCAACTTGTAGCAGCAGCAAAGGACACTTACAATATTCAAGGTTGTTCATCCGTAATTTGGAATCAAGGAGAGAAACTGAGACTTGTTAAAACTTTTTTCATTTCAACTGAAGGAGAAGCTCGCATAGAACCAGAGGAACACGAGGTGCCATGGAGTTTAGAAGCTCATCTTCTACTACTTCAGACACCAGCAGCAAGGGTGTCCTTAAAGACTGCTAAGACAAAAAGGGAAGCAGTAACTTCTCCACAACAGCAAAGCCTCACTAAGGAACCTAAATATCATGCACTGCAAAAGAGTGCACATTATGCTACTTCTGTCAGTGAACCAGATCAGCCTAACAGAAAACAAACCCAAAATGAAAAAAAAGCCATTTTTCCCTGAATTAACAAATTACATCAGTTCACAGAAAGGCCAGACAAGCACCAAAGCCAACGCGCTGGAGTGGCAGACCAGCACAGGCAAGAGCAAGGAACAAAAGAGCATGCAACCTCCAGCAGCAGTAGCCCTCAGACCAATTTAGCTGCTTGTGAAACCACAGTCCACGACCTCTCTGGCCAATTTTGCTTCCTTTCAAGCACTTCTTCCAATCAACACAATTGCCTTAAGCCACTTGTTAAAGTTCTAACTGCATCACTTAGCAGCCAACCAAAACAAAAAGATTTCTTGCATGCTTTGAGAACTAAACTATCCAGTAAATCCATAAAGATAATTTCCAATTACATTAATAAAACCTATTTATCTGCAAGTAGTTTTCCCTGAATGGTTAAAAATTCAAGTATTTAAAGAGCTCACAAAAGTATTAGTTGTTTTCTTGCAAGTGCAATTGTGGATTTTTCTTCCTCCACCTCAAAAAACCTTCTTCCCCAAAACAGGCAATTAACACTCAAATAGCAATAATATAGCAAAAATAAATATATCTTAGGTACTAATCCTATACAGAACAAGTGTTCTTGACACTAAATTGGGAGGAAAAAAAAAAGATTTGGTTTGATATATTTCTGAACTCGGTGGCCATATGGGTTTATGGGTTTACAATTTCTGATAAAGTACTCGGATACAACCAAACTGCATTTCCTGCAATAGTCCTCAATTTCAATACAGCTTTTGTCCTCAAAAAAAAAAAAAAAAGAGAGATTCCCATTTCTTAGGGATTTTTTTTGCCCTCTTCCATTTTGCTACAAATATTTATTTATTTATTTGCTTTGCTATAGAGGTCTTCTAAACCAAAAGATTGAGAAGTAAGAATGCAATGACTAAGGCAATAGGAATAAACTTTTCAGAGTCCACTGCACTTGAACAAATGGAAAGCTTTGCAGAGCTGTAATACCTCTACCCATGACTATTGCATAGATTCAAATTGCAAGAGCTGTTACAATAGTCAATAAAAGATTTCAGATGAACTACTAAATCCTTCAGCGAATCATGAAACTAAAATTGAAGTTACTTCACTGCATAATTAAGAGCTACTATACTTAGTATTCGTAAGTCCCAACAGAATAGGAAAGCACTTCCTGTTCTTCAATGTCCAAATACATTTGCAATAAGCCAACGTTGTCATTTGCATGCTCAAACATCACCATCACTTCTGCATTATATCACAGATTTAATTAGTAAAGGTTCTCCTTCCCTGTAGTTCTTCTAGTATATTACATACCTCATCAGTTAAGAAAAGTCACATTACATTCCTCTGCTTATCATATGTTCTCTGAAGATCAGTATGAAAATTTTTCCAATTCTACTTGACAGGTATACACCAAGGCTGAAAAAACAGGCTGTCAGACCGTATATTAACAATACAGACATGCACTGCAAGATAAATAAAGTTCATGGTGTCTATTAGGGGAGCTGCTAGTCTGCTGAACTGTATCTTTCCATTGCTTTCAGTCTGAAGTGATGAAAAGGGCATACATGGTAGTTCACTTTAAAAGCGCTACACAGCCAAAAACACCTTGAAACCACTGGAATGCTCTAGATGCAAACTGGAATTGTTTCATACACGTCTCTGACAACCTCCCTTAGCACACACGTTCCACCTGCCTCCTCTTTAATCTGACATCTGTAATGTACTACTTTTACTTTCCTTTCTTGAAATCTGTGGATTTCTTAGCCTTCTCGACCTCCCCCTCTCTCATTAGGTGTTTACTAGTAACTCTCCTCTTCCCCACTTGCTAGGAAGTCTTTCAGGACCCTTGTCCTTTGCCTGAAAAGCTACCTTGCCTCTGGCTTGGCACATTTCATCCAAACTGCCCGGCCTTCTTCTTGCCATTATCAGGCAATCAACTGAACCTTACTTTTGACAAAATTGAGCTTCAAACTTCCTTTCCAGAAGTCCTTGTACTTCTTTTCTTACTGTTTAAAAGATTTCAGCTGTTAATTGAACGCAGTATAATTAAAAGCAAAAAGACAATGGTCACAAAACCAAAAAAAAATGAAGTAAAGAAACCCAGCTCTTTTTCAACATTTTCATCAGCAAACAGAAGTCTGCATCTAGTGCATTCAGACCACTACCCTCAGGCAAGCAAGGCCTCTGCACGGTATGTCATCATTATTTTGTGCTTTAAAAATCATCAGTAGGGCATACATACTTAAAATAGCATAGAATATTGTTACCTGGAGATTACTTCCTGCCTCAGTCTAAAAATGTGTTAGGACTATTTGTGCACGAAGCAAAAATAAATAAATTAGGTTTCAGGTAACCTTCTTTACATATGAAATAACCAAAGACTTTTTTTTTTTTTTTAAATACACCAGGATACCAATAAGCAGTTTCTATTCACTTGGCATCATGAATTTCAACATTTTCTGTAAATAATGTTTTAACTATTTGACATCCCAAATTATGGCTGTATCTCAACTGTAATAACCTACAGTTATATTAAATGTCTAACAACCAAATTAATCTTACATCATTTGCAGTAAAAAAAAAATAAGCATTTTCCAAGTTAACTGGTGCTTGAATGGAAGACTTTCCAATAACTTATGGCAAATAAATAAATAAACAAACCACAACTGTCTGAAGTAGTATCTCAATTGCACAACTTCATGGGTGAGTTTCAGCCACTTGTTTCCTAGAGTAGCCAACTACACAAACACACCAAACAAACAAACAAACAACAACAAAAAACACACAAAAAACACCCCACAAACCTTTACAAAATGCAGTTACCCATACAAATCTCATGCAGTTCAACAAGGTCAAGTGCAATGTCCTGCACCTGGGTCAGGGCAATCTCAAGTACAGATAGCTACAGGCTGGGTGATGATACAGAGCAGCCCTGAGGAGGACTTGGTGGATGAGAAGCTCAACATGACCAGCAACGTTCACTTGCAGCCCAGAAAGCCAACCGTGTCCTGGGCTGTATCAAAAGAAGCGTGGCCAGCAGGTCGAGGGAGGTGATTCTTCCTCTCTGCTCCACTCTCGTGAGACCCCACCTGGAGTGCTGCATTCAGCCCTGGGGCCCCCAAGAGTAACATGGACCTGTTGGAGTGGGTCCAGAAGAGGGCCACGAGGATGACTGGAGGGCTGGAGCACCTCCTCTATGAAAAATGGCTGAGAGAGCTGGGGTTGTTCAGTCTGTAGAAAAGAAGACTCTGGGGAGACCTTCTAGCAGCCTTCTAGTACCTAAAGGGGGCCTACAGGAAAGCTGGGGAGGGACTTTTTATCAGGGACTGTAGTGATAGGACAAGGGGTAATGGCCTTAAACCAAAAGAGAGGAGATTTAGATTAGACATTAGGAAGAATTTCTTCACTCAGAGGGTGGTGAGGCACTGGAACAGGTTGCCCAGAGAAGCTGTGGATGCCCCATCCCAGGAGGTGTTCAATGCCAGGTTGGATGGGGCTTTGGGCAACCTGGTCTAGTGGGAGGTGTCCCTGCCCATGGCAGGGGGGTTGGAACTGGATGGTCTTTAAGATCCATTCCAGCCCAAACCGTTCTGTGATACTACGATTCTACCCACACTTGAATTTTTCACAAACTTATCTGTTTATACTCCAGCTCTTGCACCCTGGGAAGCTGTAGACAGAGGACAGAGCATCTTTTTTGTCTCCTCAGAAAGATCTCCACAGCACAGGGGAGTGAGTGGGAAGTGGAATGTTCATGCTTGTTATGACCCCAAGGCACCCCAGGGTGTCTTCTTCAGACTGCCTCAGCTTCTTCTGCCTTTTTGGGAGCTCTGCCTGCAGGGATAACCAGGCTAGCACCAGAAAATAAGGAGCAAACGTACGGTTTGTAGACCAGGAGGCAGCGATGGCAGTATGCATCTCAGCCAATATCCATAAATGGTGCTGCACAAGTAAAGTTGCCGTAATTTGCCCAGAAAAAAAGACTTGCTGACAGTCACACAGGCAGAATAAAGAACCCAATTTGGGCCCCTTAAGTGAGAGGTTAGCACCATAACCAGTGATCATAAGAAGAAAAGGGAGGAGGGAAGAAAAAAAAAAAGAGAGAAAAGAAATGGCCACAAAGCACACCAGAACAACTAAATTCATCTAGCTTAGTATCTTCTCCTCAACATATATCAAAAATGAAAATATATGAAAAAATCATAATTACAGGACAAGCACTTTGCTCTCCACCATTAGCTGCAGGCATCGGAGTATAGTATTTTGGAATATTAAGAAACCAAAAATATTATGATTAAAAAAAGGTGTGAAGTAGTGGGATTTTAAAAGTGACTGTTTTAGTGATGTCTCTCCTAGAAGTTACTGTAAGAATGTTCTCATAAAGTTTTTGCTTAAGGCAATTTCCCCTCCTCTTTGATTCTGCTCTTCAAGTAGCCTCTAAGATAATTCTTTGAAGTAATTAACACAATTAAAGGTACAATGATGAAAGCTAACTCAAAAGAAAAAAAAAGGTTTAATGACTGAACTCTTTACCCTACTTTATTTTATGAATTTATCCTTTATCGTAACTTAACACACTACAAAATAAATTGCAGCTTGGCTGCAATATCCACACAAGGGAAAACATAATTTAGGTTTCTTACCTCTTTTTCATAAATCAGTCTCAGGCTAAATT
This sequence comes from Chauna torquata, assembly GCA_013399475.1. Taxonomy (NCBI): domain Eukaryota; kingdom Metazoa; phylum Chordata; class Aves; order Anseriformes; family Anhimidae; genus Chauna; species Chauna torquata. The sequence continues at coordinate 270,120 of VXAL01013170.1, read as the reverse complement.
TAAACGCATGCCAAATATGACCTACATTTGTCACATCTTCAACAAGTAATCATACTCCAGAAGAGGAAAATAAGCATTGGTTCAGTCTCCACAGCCCATAAGTAACTGATAAGGTTACTATTTTATGGTTGTATATGGTTATATACATATAAGAGAGAGAGTTTAAAAGCAAGGGGAATACCTTCTGAAATAAGGATATGAAATTAACACCAATAAACCCGTCTCTGTATTTTGTCCACCGTCTACAAAGATTTCATATATTTGGTTATCAGTACCTCATTTAGTTTTACATTAAATTTCTGCAATCCTCAACAATTTCCCAAAGCAACAGATATCAATGGGTCTCAATCTTCTTCTCTACAGCTAAAAGGAAAATATGTTTCTGGTGATATCTTCCAACCATTCAAGTTGCTCCTTGAAATGCTGGACACAGACCAGAAATTCAAAAGCAAAGCAGGAGTCTTGTTCAATGGAGCAGCACACAACAGCCCACTAGAGACGTATGCAGCAAATACTGTCCTTCTCCACTGCTAACATAGTAAAAGCTCCTCAGGGAAGAGCTGAGCTCACCTGTAACTTAATTTAAAGATTTAAATCCCCAAGTAATTAATTAAAATAACCTAGATCTCTCATGAAAGAATCATTCAACATTCACTTGGGAGGGAAGAATGTAGAATTATTTGCATCAACAGATGACGACATTTTGAGGTAATCTAATGTAAAATTCCACTTTGAAAGAAAATTAAATCAGGTACAGAAATGCAACACGCTAACCACAATAACACTCCCACTTGCCATAACCAGGCTACAGGTTTCTGCCCTTTGTGTCTCAGTAGTAGAAATAAATAAATAAAAGTTCAGTGGTTTGTGAATTCATGAAATCATAAACATGGAACTTAAGAGCTAGAAGAGATCTAGCTCTTTCCCTTTCTCTCCCTCTCTTTCTAGAGCTAGACCAGCTCTGAAAGGTTTATTTAGTCCTCAGTGAAGAAGGAAAGGATTTCCCATTCTTGATATAATCAAGATGTAAAACACCTCCAAATTACTAACATGGAAAGGGTTAAAAGTATAAGGTTTTATCATCTGCTGTCTTTAACAATACACTTTTGGAAGTAGAAAAGTGAGAAAACTAACTTGCACATCATCACTTCCCAAAGGCTGTGGGTTTTTTTTGTTTGTTTGTTTTTAAATGTGAAGTATACAACTACGCTCAGTAATCAGCAACACTATTCGCAGGTTTCATACATTTGCATTACATTCTATAGTATGGCAACATTCATTCCATGCAGGTTGAAAGTATTAACATGTCTTCACCTTCAATTTATTTTCTTGCTTTCCTAATAATTATATTCATAAGAACAACACATTTGTTTCTCTCCAGGTTTAATACACAGTGAATAAATCTTTGAAGCACTGAGATACTGTTTTATACAACAGAGACTTTTGCTTTCAAATTCCTTTGAAAAACAGATTGAAAAATATTTCACGAGGTCTAGTGACAGTAGTTGGTAAGCATTTAAGTTATTTGTTAGTTCACACAGAGTTTCTTCACAATCTCAACACAATACTTCTTCTCAATAACACTCTGCAATATGGTTCCTTGCCTAGCATTCCATTTATCACGACCAGAGAAAATAAGGACCATGGAGGCTTAAACGGCAGATTTCCTAAGGCACACCAGTACATATATGCTTCCCAAACTGTTCAGTAAATAAGACTTGTTTACACAGAGCTTCACCACAGGAGAATATGAAAACAGACTTCAATATTTAATACCTACATGCATGCCAAGGTAATCCGAACCAGTGGTACTACCCAAGGACAATATATTAACCCAAACTTGGTATTTCTGGCAAGTAAGTCACCTGGCAATTACGGCGGAAGAGGGAGGGAGAGGGAAACAATTCTAGTTGTGAAGACCCCTCAACTTCAGTTGCAATGCATGTTTAGTTCTTAGCAGTTCCCTGAAAAAAAAAAAATGGATAAATTAAGATGGTACATCTTGAAAGAAGGCTCTGGACTAGGAATTTGACCTGTCAAAATTAGAAATGAAAGCCCTCAAAAGAAAACATCCAAAGGAACCAACTGCTTGCACTGATCTTATAAAGCAGAACATCTGTGCCTTCAGAGCAAGATGTAACTCTCATTTCTAGGTCCACACTTTGAATCTGACACAGAGCTATGCTGCCAACAATTTGCATTTGCACTTATTAGGCATACATTGTGGTCTCAATCTGATTCCTTCCCATAGATATCAATAGTCTCAGCTGACACTTGGGTAAGAAGGCGTAGAGAGCGAGCCTGCTTGTCCACCCAGGTGGCTCCTCTGAGCTGGGAGCCTGCCGTGCACGCCACGTAGCACAAGGGCGTGCATATGCACTTCCACTGCGAGTCTCACAGCTGCTCTCTGACGTGCTGAAACTTCACACTGCAGGCTGGCATCCACCAATAACGTTACGCTCGCATTAATTTAAAAAAAAAAAAAAAACCTCTTGAAGTTTCATTCGTAACATTCAGCTCCTAAAGCTTAATGGTTCTCCGACAAGCCCTGGTAAGAGAGCCAAAAGATTCAAGTGAGCACCTCCTAGATATTTAAAAGTAGAAAAGAAAATGAGAAGGTGAGTATTCAGTTAGTGTTTTATTTGGGGAAAATTTCAGAACAGGAAAACCTAACAAAACTTTAGCTCTTTCAAAGAATGAGAGAAAGAAGGATGGCCAAAAAATATTCCCCTCAAGAACATGCATTATGTTAGGACATAAGCTTCCTCAAAAAAAAAAATAAAACACACAGGCAGCAATATGATCCCAAGTGATTCACAAACAAAAATAAGCCCATGTTTCTGTTGCTATAACATAACACAGAATACTCTTTTTTCCTCTTATGTCATTTTTATAACATTATTTTGGAATTTGACTATTTCAAAACTTGGTTGCTACGACACATTACAGCCATTACATGGATTCATTTCCTATTTTCCTACTGGCAACATAATTTGTTTCAGTTTTATGAAGTTATATTATGGACAAAAGACACATAAAATATACTGTAAATTCTAATAGTAGAAACTCCTTTAATGTGTTCCATTCCTTGAATAAACACATATTGGAACAACGGCTTCCCCCACAACTACCTTACAAGTCTCTGCATTTCCAGCTCGAGTCCCCTGAGCCTTATTTCTGAAAACGGTCTTTTCATACTATTACTCCTACTGATAGATGAAGTCTGATTTCTTGCAGAGCCTGTCAACAACTCTCCATACTATCTAAACTTACAAATACTCAGAAAGTGGCAAAATCTTTCTGTGGATGACGGAACATGGAATACACACCCTCCACGGTATTTCTGGCTCTAGCAACCAGGAATCAAGAACAGATGATGAATTGATCTCTTGTCCATTTACATTTCAGCTTCACCTCCACAAGACAACACAAGCTTGGGGAAGATATGGTTTTTTTCCTGTAGATTAATTTTTAATTATTGTATGTCATACCAGAGAGATTCACATTCAGAAGTCTACTTCTAAAAGCATGATCCAAATATGAACTTCATAATGTAGTGTTAACATTACTGAAATTCTTTTAAAATATGCATGCAGTGTATCTTCATCTTCACAAGCCACAGTAAATCAAAAGCAGTTGGGAATCAGAGACAGGAAGGTTACTGGGACAAAATTTTCCCCCTGTATAACATGCATGCATGCAAGCTACACTGACATAGGTACTTCTACTTCCTAGTCTATGAAAATATATTGATTTTCATAATATGAAAATGTGGTAGCTATATCATATTCAGTCTCAAAGCTCAACACTAATTTAACATGAAAACAACACTTCTTTAGACAAAAAAAATTACTCAGAAACATATATTATAGCACAAACATTTTTCAAATGCGTGAAAGTAAGACGACTTCCTTCCTGTGATCACAAAGCTTTGCCTTGTGTATTTGACTTAACAAGTATTAGATTCCATTTAGGTTTTAAGAACTCAAACTTTGTTAAGTCTGATTAAAAGCAGTCTTACTGAATCAACTAGTTATGATTAGCTACTGGCTAATCATTCAGATGACAACCAGACACAAAGTGTGAGCACACATTAGCCTCAAATTGCCTTAACTGGGACCACACATTTGTAGGATGGGTCTACACAAGCACATGCTGTTACAGACCCAGACCGACTTTGTAAAATGACTGAATTTTGAGTATGTTTAGTGGCAGCTATCAAACCAGCCAATTCATGCTTATAGGACTGTTTAAGTAACAAATAATCAACAGTAATTTCTACTTGGTCTTGAAGAAAGCTCCTTCAAAAAAAAAAAAAGGTATTTTTAAAGCAAATTTGGGATGGAGACTATGCATGTTTGTGGTTTTTAACTAGAAAATAAAGCTGAACCAGTAGTTCCTAGGTACGACTTCCTTCCTTCACTGGGAAGGAGAAAAGGGGAAGAAAAAGAACTCAGTGTTTACTATACATCTTCATTCTATTAAGAAACACAGGATTACTTCTAGACTTTTTTTTTTTTAAAATTTTTCCACAAGGTGGAAGAGGAGCCACCAAGAGGAATCAACTAGTGCTATTCTGAAGAAGGGAAATGGAGGAGAAAGGAAGCAATATAGGAACAACCACCTCTTGTAATTTAAGTGGAAAAGAAACGAGAAAGATGAATGCAGGAGCTGCAGCCCCTGATGTTTCTTTAGGAGTAGCTGAGGATTAAAGAAAAGATGACTGTGGCTCACCTGAAGAACTTCCAGTGGGCTGAAATAGGTCCTAGAGCTTCTCAGTTATGTCAGGCTTTCAGTCAAATTTATAAGCCCTATGTATCACTATATGTACATTCTAGGTAGTTCACAGCATGTTTTTGATAAAAGCTCAAGTATACTGAGCCACACTAGTTTTGACTATGATCAGCTTTCCTTTCCTTAAATGAATCTTTCACACAGCAAGAGGGGAGAAAAAAAAAAGCTGAAGTGATTGTCAATGCCAGAGAATTGGCAGGGACAATTCAAGGACAGTAAAGTATCTGCTATAGATTTTAAACAATTTTTGAAATAGACCCGATTTTTAAAATAGACCCAATTTTTTAAATTCCTTTATAGTCTGTCAGGTTTGTCTCTAACAGTAGTTCCTTTAGGGCAAGCGTGTAGACAGTCTGCCTACCCTGAGGGAAACTAAGAGTCTGAAGTGGGGTAAAGGAAAGATATTAATAATTTAAGACAATGGTCTTCCACTCTCAGGAGAAAGCAATACCTTAAGTATGGAAACACCTAGGTCCCTAGCTTATATTTGTGCTTTGCACACTTTGTAAATCTATTCAGAAAAATAGAAAGAACTGTAGAGGAGACAATGTTACACATGGTTCTCAGCAGACTTCTGAAAACGATCACCACAATTTGTTAACAGGGCTTCCTGTCCCTGTAAATGCCTCCAAAACAAGGAGAAAAGTCAAACTGGGAGGCAGCATCCAAAAAAATAAGAGAGGCAGGGGGGAAATCTAGAAAAAGTAAGAGAAAACACTGAGAAAACCTCAGAAAGAGTAAAAGACCCATGAAAAGTACTTTTACCCTTAAAGACAAGAAAGACAAGTTAAGTCTTCAAAAAAGAAAATTCCCTGAAAATTGTTTCCAGTGATCCAAATATGAATTTTGATTACTCTATGACATCAGTTCTCATTTATATAAAAGGCATATTTGGTAACCGTCTTCTGGGTTGCAGAAAGAATTATTTTGAAACTATTCCCACTTATTCAGTATTCTTTCCCTGCGTAGAGCAAACATTGACATAACATTTGTTCACTAGCACATTAAACTTGTTATTCAATATTCACATGCGTTAGAAATCAATTGTACTTGAAAGAGTAAAAGAACAGATGTGAACTTCAAAAATTACCTTTATTTGAAAAAGATGCTGAGGCTACTGTGTGCATACAGTAGAACCAAGTATGCCGTAGGCGTGTTCAGCGTCAGTCTATTCTGATTCCTGATATACTCACCCCCCCCCCCTTTTTTTTTTTTTTTTAATTTTAGGTAAGTATTACTTGCAACCAAAATAAACTGGTTTATTACTTATACTATGTCTTTGCAAGACTGACTAGCACTTGGTTCTGTTTATTATACAGTTTCTTCTTCCACACACTCAAAGCCCAAGCTTAAGAAATCCCAAGGTTTTTCATTTAATCAGAATGAGCTATACATGAATTTCTGCTGAAATCTTCACATTCAGAAGAAACGAATTACTGTGTAATAAATCAGCACAAGGCAGACACTCCCACAGAAACACACACTACCTACAAAAAAATAGAAATTATTGATATTAGGACAGCTTATTATTTTTCATTGTAAATATCAGAACACCCCAAGCAGCAGCAGCACCTACTGAATACATTTTATTTACTGAAACCACCCTACATGATGAAGTAAGATTCCTTATAAGAACAGAAACATGGATTCAATATAGATATTTAAATGCGAACCATTGTAAAAAAAAAAAAAAGTATTATTAAAATGCAAGAGAATTTAACCTGCAGCCTAGCTTTTACAGATCTATGCTGCAGACTTGCTATTTGATCATACTTTGCTTATGGTAGCAAAATATTCAGCAAAACTGGGTATTGTACCATACAATTAAACATCCTTTGCATCCTTAAACATGCTCTTCCACACAAATCCTATCAGGGAATGACAAGCACTCAGCAACTCAGGACCATTACAGCTCAAAACAGTTTATTACAGCTGCTTATTCATCAGTTCAGCCTCTCCCAACATTTCTGGTAAACCCAGGATTGTGAGGATGACCACCTTTACTTCTTGAGCTCTGGTTTACTAACACAGTACCAAAAGAAAAAGGAAAAAAAAAAAGCACTTCTTTGAGAGTGAAGCACTAAGTCTACTTTGAGTCTACTGACAGCTCTTCTAAACAGCAGAAAGAACTCACGGGAATGAGTATTTATTTATATGAATGCAATGCTGCTGGTGGAGAAAACTAATAACATACATTGGTAAAACATGCAGGAAGAGAAACAAAAAATAGAATTTGGGAGAAAGAACAAACAGCACACACGTATTCATCCCATTCAACCTTACCACAGTATAAGGGACGCATGTGACATACAGAAACACATTCCTTTTTCCCCTGACCTGTACGAGACAATATTAAATGACTAACTGAAAACCATTCTGAAGTCCATGGATGCAATGGAAAACAGAGAGAATCTGATATAGAAGGAAGCTTCAGTCTGTGTATGAACCCACGAATGGTTTAATTTCCTCCCTGTCTTCTCACCTGCTAAAGTTAAGTTTTCCACGAGAGCCCTCTGAGAGTTAATTCAGCCAAAATACAAAATAAACTGATTTTTGCTGTCTAAGAATTTTCGTCAGCTCTGAATACGGTAACAGAAATGCCTAGGGAGTACCAACATTTATAAAACACTTAACACAGTGCTCAAGTTTTTTGAAGTTATTGCTCAAGCCTACCAAAATAGACTGAAAGATGTTCACAAAAATTAACTTAGCTAGAATAGACCTGCCTTTCTTGAAAGAGAGAAGCTTCTTGATGAGCAAGTCAAAGCAAGATTTTCACTCCAGTGCTTCAGCTGGAGCTCTCCTGAGAGCACCTCTGCTTGCATCAGCTATGCAGAATGCTTCAGGAAATAGTCTTCCCAGAGTAAAGTTAACCTTGTTATTACCACCAGTATTACAGTAACTTGGCAATTAGTATCAAACATATAGAGCAGGAAAATAGGTCTGCATTTCTGGTGTCACTATTAAGACTTTTTGCACAGGTGCACTGCATGTTAGCTCTAGCGGACAGCGCTTCCAAATCTTCTGGTCAACAGGCTTCTGCAGTAAACAAAGGAAATCACACACCTGCTACCTCACAGCTAACATCTAACAGCATTCTGACCACAGCTCTAAAAATCACATCTCTATAAAAAATATCTTTGTGACACAAAGTGTTAAAGAAGGCTGAAAAAAAAAACCAATACAATTTAGTGAATGCAAACTTGTTTTAACTTCTGATCCAGCAACAGCAGGAGAGGGGTGTCATACTCCACCTCCAAGGTCCTTTATGGATTCAGCACTTCAGTAAAAGTTAGGAAATTGTAGCAAGTTTTAGTTTTAGAAAGCTACCGGCAGAAGCCCTAAGCTGATCAGACTCTCTGCTTGTCAGTGAGTATCCAGCTGCCGGCTATATTCAGTTACCTCACCAGCCTCTGCCAAATAAATGGACACATTCATTTTTCTAGCCCAGGAAAAAAAAAAAAAAAAAACCATTTGAAAGAAGTTGCTAAAAAGCTACTCATAGTCAGTCACAGCACATAAAGTTATAAAAAAGGACAGTTTTAAGGTCACCATTCTGTTAGACAAAATATGAATTGGCCACAACAATTCCACCGACACAGGGCTGGGACAAAGCCCTAGATCTATGCTGAAGTCAGTCAGTCATCCACGCAGGAGGACAAACATACCCCATCTGAAGTTATAAGGTATGTGTTACCAAACTAAGCCATTTCAAGCTGACAGAGAAACATAACTATCAGGAATGCAACGTTATCAGACATCTTAACACAAAATCACTTAATCTTTAAGCCACTCTGGATTGCACGTTACGCTCGGTGCTTAAAATGGCTACAGATCTACACGTGGCAGGCTGCAACAGAACAAAACCTGCTCTATCAGGCTTTTTATTTCTGTAATAATCCAGGAAAACTGTAACTAAGTCTACATAAGGATTTCTCACCAACGAACGATTCTGACAGAACTGAAATGTAATCATTCCTCCCACATACTACTGATAGAATGACTAGACCTAAATGGTACCCCATAATAACTTTACGCGTATGAAGTGTTCCATTTCATTCACTGGTATTATAAAAGTGATGCACTGGCCATAACGTTTACTGTTTACAATCTGTAGTAAGCTATACCCTTCTCAAGGGAGATTAAATAATCAAGAAAATGTTATTCTCACTATGTATTTGAGGAAAGTAGATCGCTGTGCCAACTACAGATTCTTTCCTATATTAAAAATGATGTATGTTAGCCTAGAAAGGTGGGGGAAAGAGAACAGAGAGGACTGGAGATTTATTTTCTTCCCATCTGAAAAGGTCACACATTCATTCATTGAAAAAAAATCCTTTACTCCAACAAAGCCTGAAGAGTGAAAAAAAAAAAATGTATACTGTTAGTTTTGAGTAGCTGCTGAAAACACTTCATCATAGGGAAAGAAAAATGAAACCTGACTGAATTCAGTGATTCGCAGAACTACAAAGAAAGATCCAGCAGTAGTTAGAATGAAATTCTGTTTCCAGAGCATCCACTAGAGGTGAATATTTTAATGAGAGCGTTTAAAGTATTCTTTATTAACACTGTTTATACACCATTTTCCACTGAAAGATCACAGCGATGAATGCGGGCTATAATAAATTAAGTGGAACACCTCCAGAAAACAGATGCTGTATTATTCATTTCACAGATAAGTACATGCAAGTATGAAAAATTAAGTGACTTGCCCTGGTCAGAGCGCCAGAAGCACAGCTGTGAATATAATCCAGATACCCCAACTTCCAATGATCTGTTAACCACGAAACATTAGTCTTTCTAAAATGATTTTTTTCCCCTCACATTTCACCTTCTTCCTAACAAGTCTGGCAAAGCCAGTACTGAGGATGTTCACTTCACGTGGCTGACTTAAGAAACCAAAAAGCTTAAGGGGAAAAAAAAACAGCTGACCTTACCACATGGTTTACAGAATTCCAAAATCCCTTGCTGAAGGGGTCAGTAACCCGCCTCTGCCCCCACAACTGCACAGTCAGCAATAGCTCACAGATTTAAAGCTGCCGGCCAGGCACAGGCTTGGTAGGAGGTATCAGGGTCGCACATCATCCCAGAAAAGCACCTGCTGAAGTCCTGATTCATGGCAGGCACTTAAACCCATGAGCTGCCACTGCCACATCCAGTGAGGGGAAGAAATGGATGGGATCATCAGAGAAATGTATACTGCCCCAACAGCTGTTCCTCCACATGTCCTGTCTCACACGGACAGTTATCGATAAGCTGCCTTCTCTAAGGCTCTCAGCACTGGCTATGCGCTGCAACAGCCTGGTGACCCAAAACACAGCAAAAGGTTAAAAATGCTCACCAGTACTCCTCTTACACTACAGGCTTTCAGTGCAGCAGCAGCGATGTCCTATGCTGTCTCAGTTCTGAACCTATGCTGCGCAAAGCCGAGGTTTTTCTACCAATGCTTAAGAAACCCATAACAGCGTAAGGATGACTTCAAGGAGTAGCAAAGCATTTAGACAGGAAGGAAGGACAGAAGCAAAGGAAAAAGCACTGAGGACGAAATGCTAATGGTCAAAGATGGTTCAAGAAAATGAACATAGCTTAGAAATGACAACAAGCAATCATAATTTGATTGCCACTACTTATAATACATAACCTCAAAAATAAATGCGGAGAAACTTGACAGACAACATATGCTATTAATCAATTTTACAGCACAGTTTTCAGATGTTCACACAAATAGAAAAATCTCTTCAAGTGTTTGAATACTTAATAGATATATACAACATTCATGCATTCAGTCTGAAAGACCAGAGTTGAACAACGTATCAATCACTCAAAAGCTTTTCAAAAAAACACCAAAGACCATACTGTAGATAGCCATGCTTTTAAACATTTGCCCGAACACACAATAAGAAACCGATGCTGGTTTACAAGCACAGGTAAAAAAAAGTCAAATCCTGTTTCCTAAATAGCTATGGTAAGCCGGAGCATAGATCTCAGACCCATAGCTGAAACGGATTACATTTCTAGTCAAACATACAACAACCAAACTTCAGTGGTGTAGGAAGAAAGAAGAGAGCCAAAATTCACATTATTGCAAAACCATACCACAAAACAAGGTAATGCACAATTTGTGCATTGCTACAAGTGTACTAAAACTTGACAGTAGGAAATTAACTCTTCTTATAATATAAAGGTCAAGACCATTGGCAATGCATGTGCAACAAAGCCTTTGGAAATATCACTGAAGTAAAATAAGACCACTCCAAATAAAGGCACAAGGTTCAGCTTTTACATGAGCAAATACCAAATACTGCTTCCAGCACGACACATCAGGTTACTAGCGTGCTCTGAAACATACGGGAATTCAAAAAAAAGTGGAGTCAATTCTGCTGGCCCTGTGCATAATTATATTCCTAACAGTGTTCCACAAGCCACAGGCTTAGAGAATTAAGCCCAAAACAACTTATGAGCACCACAAAACAAAACAAAAACAAACACAAACAAACAAACAAAAAAAAACAACTATCACAGCTCTTTCCTGAAACATCCACCCAAAATAACGTTTTTTAGCTTAATTCACAAATAAACCAGCCACTACTACCTCTTCCAGGCCAGCATTGAAGTCCAGCCTTAACACTGTGGGACTCTGATACTCTCGTGACTGTAACAGAAACTGAAAAACCTAAATATGTTGCGCTTGGGTCCTCCCGTTAACCGCATTCCATCAACCAATCTTAAAAATGCATCCAAGGGCACAAAACATTTTCTTCTTGTTGCTTGTCTTACAAAAATATATATATATATATGTATATTTTAAGTTTATTGTAATACTGTAACCTGTAGTTATAAGCAATTCCAAAAAATCCAAAAAACATCCCCTCCAGCAGCATTTTCTGAAGTCAGGTATTTTCCACTTTTATTAACAAGTTGATTTGTTTCTTCCAGAAAAGTCAATTTCGAGTCAATACCAAAATTCCCCCCCATGAAAATAATTTTTCTTTAAAAAGCTATATTTGTCCCCTGTACTTCGTTCAACTCAAGAAAACCAGATTTACAGACGCAGAACTTGAAAAACAAATCTTGTTTTCAATATCATTACACCTTAACTGTAGAGTTGCAAAGGACCACTACACAGCTACCTTTATTCTTTAAAAGAAGAGCAGAACATTTGTTCTGAATAAATGCTAATGTTTGTTTTACACATGTTCAAAAATACTATGCATATTAAACTTGGGTTCTATTAACTGTTATATTTTCAGCTATCACAGGTATGGACTTATTAAAAAAAAAAACAGCCCCATGCCTTTGGAAAAATTACAGTTTAAAAATGTTAAGCCTCTGGCATTTCATTGTTAAAAAAATGCTGCCACTCAGTTCTTCTTTTGCAGTCGAAGAAAACGCTGCCTAACAATCCCAACTTCTGCTTATTGGCAAGAATGCTAGTCTTCCATCAGTTTTTCCTTAAAAATGAAAGGGTGGATAATCAGCTTAGCAACCCTAACAATCTCAAGAGTAAACAAAACACTCACAGCTCCCCAGCTGGATATTCCAAAACAGGCAATGGTTTCTAAACCTCTTAGTAACAAAAGACACAGTTCAGAGCACTGTCACTCTGAGCTTTTAAGTTGATTAGTTTCTCCAGTTTTTCCACTGGCTTCCTCACAATATAGACACCAAAAATAAAATAAAATAAAATAAGATAAAGGCACCGGGAGTGAGACAGCCCGACTTCTTACATTAGCAGGGGGTCCTTCGCACCTCACGGGAACCCCATTCGCCGCAGCCGGCACCACAACGAAGCACCTGGGCGGGAGAGGCCGGCCAGAGCAAGGACCTGTTGCGGCGAGGGCACGCCGGCGCTGGAGCGGCCCGTGCCACCCCGCGGCCGCCCTTCAGCGCCGGCCCCGCACCCACCCGCCTCCCCG
>VXAL01013170.1:244458-257066 GCA_013399475.1 Chauna torquata | reverse complement strand
CGGCCGTCAGGGCAGCCGCGGGGAGCGGCGCTGGGCCAGGGGGGCATCGCCGCCCACGGCCGACATCGGCCCTCGCTCTGCGTCCTTCCCCCTGCGCGGGGCAAGGGGCCACCGCCTCGCCTCGCCTCGCCTCGCCTCGCCCCGCGGCGTGGCCTCTCGCGGCGGTGTGCCCGGCCCGGCTGGAGGGGGAGTGCTCTCCCGGCTGGGCTGCGGATGCCCGCGCCCGGTGTTGCGCACAGAAATCGAGGGGGAAGAGAGGGCGAGTCCCCACCAGAAGCGTTCAGCTTGCAGTCTTTGGCTGCACGGTCTTGTTTTCTATGTTCAAAATTGCAGTGCTGTCTGTAGGGGCGATGCGTTGTGTCTTGTCCCGCTCTTGTTTGGGACGTGGCACCAGCAGGCCCTACTTACTGCGTGCTTCGCCGTTCCTTCTAGGTTCATCTTGCAGTGCTCCTCTGTGACGCATCTGAGGGTTTTACAAGCGGCCTCGCTAGGGGTTGAAGAGGTACATTCAACTGAACTCTGATGCCGAAAGTGACAACTAATTTTGGATGCCTAGTCAAAGATGTCTAGGTACTACAATTCCAAAGTGTGGTCTACTGTATATCATGTAGTCTGTTACTTGTTATATGCACAGCCATCACTGACTCCTCTCTGCATGTGCCCAAAGCTTTTGTGAATTCAGAAAACAGATTTTTCCGTACCTGGTAGAAGAGAAAAATTCAGTGGTCATCTTCAGAAACTTGAGTTAAGTGACTTGCTCAGTTCCACAGATACTGCAGCAAGAATGTGATCCATTCTGTCTTTACAATCACATGACCAATAACCTGTAATGTCTAAACTTTGTAGCAACAAATGAGGAAGAGTTCTGATGAGAAAACTGTCCCAATGACTACATTCGCATGAAAAATGAGGGCGTTAAGTTTCTTACCTTTATAAATACAGGGTACGTCTGACTTTGTTTGCATTGCTCCACACAATTAAAAAGAGTTGTATTGAGGTACACTGTAAAAGAAGGTGCAAACAGAAAACAATTCTGTTACAAAGGAAAGAAAAAAAAAAAAAATGAAGTGCAGTCCAGGAAAGCACAAACAAGTTGAAGTTACAAGTGCTTGAAGTTACAATGGGGAAGCTGCTAAAAAGGAATTCCCTTACTTGTTTCCAGTGACAACGACAAGGTGTTTACCGCTCTTACACCTGAGAGAAGACTCAAAACGGACACCGAAACTTTAAAAGTTACGGTCCTAAGGAAGGGGGTTTGACTGTGGAGTTGACCACAGCTGGACACATCTGTAGTAAGCAGACTCTTCCAAACTAGAGGGGAAAAACTAGAATGAAGAGAACCTGCAAAGACTGGAAAGATTGTACAAGAGTTAAGGTTCTGCTGTGAACTCTGCTTTATGTGCTACCTATCTCTGAGAGAATAAGACTTAGCTTTGAAGAAGCTGCCATTGAATCTGCTTAGTTAGCTACTGTCACAGAACAAACTGTTGCTAAATAGTGAATTTCAGCTTACAAACACAGTCTAAAAATGACAGAATGCAGTGGCATGTTTCTATGCAGAAAGACTAAATTAATGAAAATTGCCAGAGGGATGCACTTACGAGGAGCTACCAAGGCACCTCAACCTGTAATGGTGACAAGTTCCTTGATGCATTTCCTGAGCCATATCCATTCTTGCACTTAATGTGGTAAGTGTTCTGTGAAAAACTAACATGATTGTGCAATTAAAGTCTACTTAAAATAATACATATAAACAGAGTGAGGAGAATTAGGATTCTGGGCAGTAAACCTACCATCTCCTAATGTGTGAGACTTTTAACTTTTCAAAATCAGTGGTTTCTATGTTATTCTAAGAACTTGAACACCTCTGCCCCCTTTATACAGAATTCCCCTAAGTCCAAATGGTTTAGAAGTAGGGCAAGAAGCTTGATATCCACAATGCGGCACACTGCCACTAGAACTTACTTAGGATTCATGAGTGGCAGCAGTAGGTTGGCATTCTTTAAACTCAGCAATTGCTACAGAAATAAGGTGTGCGTTTTGTCAGTCAGTTTCACAGTTTTTTATATTATTATTATTATTATTTTTGACCACAGAATCTGGAAATTCTTTGAAAGGATTATACTGTGATACTCAAGGGCCCTCTGTCTCTCACCGTCAGCCCAATGCGTTCATCCCTTTCCCTTCTGTTAATAACATAACAGTTGTACTTCCACAGCCAATTTTTGAGTCCTGGTCCAGTCTTGTATTCCTCCCTTCTTTGCTTCAGTCCCACACACCATCTCTGCTGGCTATTGTTTTCTTCTTGTTGTCACAGCCTCCTCATCTTTTTCTCGTTAAGTTCCAATCATCCTCTTGTCTGCACAGTCTGCATCCTAATCATGGACTCTTCATTTACGGGTGGGACTGTGGGGAGCAACAGCAGAAACCTCTCTCAGTTCTTGTGCTGACCTCCACGAAGGCCGCTATTGCTAAGAAAAGCCATTGCAAGAAAGTCTAGGTAAGTCTACTGCAGATGCCCATTACTATTGGACTTTTCAGACAGTAGAATGTGGAAAGACCATTGTAACCAAGTGTGGGTATTTACATTTTAAAATGTAAAGTCTGAGAGATCCCCCACCCATCAAATGCTTGGCAAATCCTGTGCCAAATTTCAGTTTTAGAACTTGGAGTTACAAGAGTTTCTCAGTTATGCAGTCCAACAATATTTTTTTAATGTGAGAAAAATAGTGTGTTTTTCACCAACCACCTTTTGCAAGCTGGCTGAACTATTTTAAAAATCAGCTTCAGGCTGACACACCAATCATGGAAGAACTCATTACAAATTAGTTAAAATTTGACAGTTACAAACATCTAAAGCCAGGGTCTTAAAATGGGTAATGATGGACAATCTTACCCCGAGGCATTGCTGCTTGTACTGCCTATAATTTAGAGTTTCTCCACTTTTCTCCCTCCCTCCCTCCCTCTCTCTCTCACAAAAAAAAAAAAAAAAAAAAAAAAAAAAAGAAGCGAAAGTATGATGTACTTACTATATTTTAAGTTGTGGACAAAACAGCATACTTTTTTTTTTTCTTTCTCCTTGGTTCATTTCCCCTCAGGATTCAAGAGAAAAAAACCCACACTATTTCAAGAACTTCGGTGACTGTACAATAGATGTCTCTATTTCTTTTGAGTGTCTTAAGTAGAGAAGAAAACTGAAGTTCCTTTTTTCTCTATCAATTGACTTTGTTAAGCCTCCCCAGGAGGAGAAAGAAGCCACTGCAGGGGTCCAGTATCAAAGTTGAAGAACAAAGATGGAAGGTGAAGAGACACTTCTGTTTACAGCAGCATGCTCTGGACTAATATACCAGAGAATACATCAAAGCCAGCACTAATGCCAGCTCTTGATATCTTTTCTAACAAATGAAATGTGAAAATATTTTCCTGACTGCCATCTAAAGCAAAACTTTTGCAAAGCACTCTCGTTTAATTGAGGAACAGTTGACCTTTCAATCTTTCATAGTTACTCTGGCCTTACGTAAAATAAACAATGTCCATAGGAGAATGAGACTAGCGATGTTAATACACTGTACTAACTACACACTATGTAACCAAATCTTGTTCTAGGTATTGCTTAGTTTTTTTAATACATTAAAGCTTAGGATGCACTCCAAGACTGTTTACAAAAATGAAAGCCAACAGAAATATGTCTGTTCCTCCCAAAGCATCCAAGCAGTTTCCCCAAACACACCTCACATACATACATATAGAGAATTTATTTACTTCGTAACATCCTGGG
Organism: Chauna torquata; assembly: GCA_013399475.1. Lineage (NCBI taxonomy): Eukaryota > Metazoa > Chordata > Aves > Anseriformes > Anhimidae > Chauna > Chauna torquata. Next base: position 253,288 of record VXAL01013170.1, on the reverse strand, counting down.
GAAGTAGAACGTTATGATCATTTCCATTTTGGAAGTCAGGAGGTTTAAACTTAGAGGTTGTGTGATCTGTCCAAGGCTTCACAAAACTGCTAAGGCAAGCTGAGAAAAGAATTCCCTTCTCCTGACCTCGTTGTCTGTGCCTTGTCTACAAGGCCACCTGTCTTCCTTCTAGCCTACAGACTACAGAGAAGGACGAATGCTTATTGTTCCTGTAGTTAGACACTAAAAAAACAGCATCTCACTTAATGTCAGGTGATTTCAGTAGGAGTGACATGCCTTGGGTGGATTTTGGCACTAAAAGGTATGAATTTTTAAGCCTAAATGTACCTACTGAGATACCAATATCAGGAAAAGATTTGTTGCTGGTTAATAAGTGATAATTAATGCATAATTATTTTGATTTTACTTAGGAAGTAAATAAATACAGCTGTGATATATAGAGATGCTTTGTTAGGGTAGGTGTATGTTACCATTTTCACGCTGCACACAAAACACAGCGACTGGGAATGCAGTTAGTGCACAGCATGGATCAGGAGCCAAAGCTCCCGGCAGCTCTCGGTAGCGCTGCGCAGGCAACGGGACGTGCCCCTCCCGTGCTGCACGCTCACCGCACACAGCTCCATTCTCACTGGCTCACCAGCTCGCGCTACAAAGAAAAAATCAATTGAAATCCCTCCATTTCAGCAAGCTGAGTAGGAACAGGAGCAGATAAGTGTGCGACTGGTAACGCCCCTCCTTCAGAGAGTTACTGTTTTTTCACCTCCCAACCCAATTTCAATTGTAAGACAGCCTCTTAGGCCGTCTCCTCTGACTGGCAGTGCTCCACTCAGGGGAATTTGGACAGGGACTCTTAAAACAGCAATGTTTTGGAGCTGAGCAATCTGTCGAAGAAGCAGAAGGAAGATAAGCACAATGTTAATTCTGGTTGTATGCAATCAAAGCTGACAAAGCATCCATCATCCTGAACAATATTAGCCTTTAGATATTCAGCTTTATCAGTTTCCCCATTCCTAATCCATCATTAACCACCCCATGAAGCCTCAGCTGATTAGCCCCACCTCTACAACTCGGCAACCTATTAACTATTTATTATTTGTACTTAGTTGCACTCCAGTAGCAGTGGAAAACTCCAATCAGACACATTTTAAAACTGCAACAAAGGAGATGGTCCCTTGCCTAAGGAGTTCGTGGTCTGGGTGAGAGTGAAATGCAGCAGAGAGTAAATGACAGCCATACTGAACAAAGGCTTACTCACACGCCCTCTATTAAACTCCCCTCCCCACGAATCTGTAGATTTTACATGGATTTTTTTTTAGCGAGTTCCATCCCAGCATCCTTTAAAATCACAGAAGATGGTGTGATTTGGGAGGGTCCAGCAGAAAAAAATAGGATTTTGTCTTTTAGGTGAAAAATAGGTTGAAAAACTGTCTAAACCATTTCACAATTAGTGGGTAGTGATACAACCCAGTGATTAAAGTCGTAGTATAGCAGGAAACTGGCAAACATGTACAACATGCAAATTTTCTATGGATTTAAATAAATAAATAGAATCATTTCTCTGTTAAAATGCTTATTTCACAGGGACTAAATATGTGTAATTTATGAAGCGTTATGTATATTTTGCAGCTTGCTATTCACATGCATAATCAAAGCAGAGATAGAATATTAGTTGTTCTTTCTTTCTACTAGTGATGCTCGGTTTGAGAGGAGAAGATCTGTACACCTCTTTCTGTCTTTGTCTATTTTTTTACCTACACAGGAAGCTAGGTATTATCCACCAAGGCCGGCTGGACATTTCCTCTGAAGTAAACTTTGTAGAAGTCACTGGTGCCTTTGGTTTCTGTACCTTTCTATTTATGACTCGCCTTTGAAGCATGCCTGAAATATCCTGTTCCTGAAAAACCCACTATGCGCTTGCTGAACAGTGCAGCACAGCGTGAGCTCTCAGCACCAGTAGCTCGGCTCTGGCCTTCTGTTTACCAATGAACTTTAAAGCCCAGAACCCTTTAGGAAGTGGTTATCCAAGGGGCTCCTCTCACCTTGTGCCCACTCACTGCCTTACTAACACACAGGTAGTAATATTTTTCTGGGAACCAGGTCTGGATATCTGAAAGTCAACCTAGATGATCAAGAAAATGGTTTTAAAAATTTATTTAGGTAACCCAAGTTAAACAAAATCATTTGAATCTGTCCTTGTAATTCTGTGTCTGAACAAAGTAATGGATTTTAAACAGCACTAAATAAATGGCTTTGGGGAAATTAAAACAAGATAAACAAAGGTATTCATCCAGACTATACTGTACTATCTATACATTTCCCCCCTGGTCTAGGTAAACCCTTCTGTTCAACATAGGTGTTTTTCAATATGATTTCAGCATGATTTCCTCTGCTTTTGAGTTTGACAAAGATCAGTGACCATCACGGTACAAGGGGAGAAGCATTTATTTTTACCTAGCGCTTGACTCGCTACATCTGTTCTCCTTTTAACCCCTGTAATTAAAATGCCTGTCTGCCACTTCAATACATGCTCTAAAATGATTAAAATGTTGACAACATGGCAATCATAGTTACTGCTGCTGTACAAGAGGAAGAACAATTGATCTTGGTCAACACAAATGTAAGCTATAGAAGGGGAACTATAAGCTGCTAATGCAAAATGGAATATAAGAATATCGTGTCTCTGGTAAGAGCCAGTATGAAATGCCTAATGGAAGAGAATGAGAAATCAGGCAAGCACAGAGAAGTATTTCTTGTGGCATGTCCACCCAGAATTCACCTGTCTGTATTTTAGAGACTTTGTAGCCAGGTGCTCTGTCAAGTCTCTCATATTTAATAAACCAAAATGGATGCATTTTCCAAAACTTCCAAGTATGGTTCTTCTAATCTCTTCTTTGAAGCTGTTTAGACTTTTGTTCCCCAGAACACCCTGTGGACATGTGTTTCACAGTTACATTACGCATTATGTGGAAAGAAAACCCACCTCATTATGTTTATTTTAAGGCTCCTAACTAACAGTTTGCATTCAGAGCCAACGAGGCGTGCCCAAGCTAGTCTAAAATAAGGCTTGAACAACATCCCCATCCCTTTCGTTTTTATTAATTCCCCCATCTCACTTTTCTTCTCTCTTGTTCCCTCTTTCTTTTATCCTCATGTTATCTCTGGAGGGTTTACAAGCTACGCAGGCATGTGTATTAAAAATTTATATCTATTATGTACCAAAATTCGAATGACCGAAAGTGTGGCAGCCCTTCAGAGAAGCACCCTTCCACAATGATGTCACTCACTTGTAAGTTTGCTCTTAAACTTTGGCACCTCGATTCCTTTCTGAGCTCCTGAGCGACAGTGACCTGGTTTTCAGAGGTGCTCAGCACCCACCACCTCTCAGGGGGAGCTGCAGGCACTCAGCGTGCACAAGAGAAGACTTTTATGCAAAGTGTCTGCCTGAGTCTGGGCACTCAAGTATTAAATTGGTATTCTGGATTCAGCTTCACAGCGTTGTAACACAGGAAATAGTCAGCCTTGGAGTGAAATTAAGAACCTTAGGGCTGGTGGTGCAGTCCTTCCTCACAGTGATTTAAGGTAACCGGTCCTCTTGAATTAAATATTACTAAATATAAATCTTCTCATTTTTTTCAGGACTAGTGGCAAATGCTACAGAGGACAGTCATCTTACAGATTTTGTGTGGTATAAATGTACAGAACATTGCTGTATCAAGGATCCTTCTTGGACATCTGATTTTCAGATTTATATCTGTTTCCATAGTAAAACAGACCAAAACTTTAACTTACACGTTCACCTGCACAGTCATCCAATAGAGAAACTTTCCATCTGCCCTATAATTTTTCCTTCTTTCTCTGTTCCTCTCTCACTTTTGGAATTTGCTCAGACCTATTCTCCAGCCAAATTTGTCTCTTTTTTTTTCCCCTTCAGTGTACTCCTCTTTACATTTCTTTTTGCTTTCTCACCACCTTTCTATGTGTCAGCCTTGTTCCAGTTCTTCTCCCCAATGGCATTCAGAACTCCTGCTACTTTCATACACTAGCACCATTTAAAGTCGCTTTCCCACATGCTCTCTTTCACGGAACACCTTCCTTTCACTGATTTCCGAAGCACAGATGCTTGTTCGCTTTCCATGATGGCAACAACAGCTCTAAAAGAAACATATCATTTCCCCTCCTGCAATTCATGCACAAATGCCTGGCATGTGCTGCCTGGAGAAAGCCTTTCAACTTTGAATTTCCTTGCTTTTGTGGAATCTGTGAAAGAGTCTGATAAATTAGGCTTTGGCAGTTATTTCAAATAACTTTATTTGCAGCCAACTGAGGCAAAATCTGTCAATGGTGCCATCCCCGTATTCTTTCAAAAGTCTTTGGTATTTCATGAGCGAGCTCAAAGTCAAGCTGGTTCAAAGGGAGGCTCACATTTCTTTTTTTTTTTTTTTTCCCCAAGAAGGTTAGATTACATGTTCTAATGGTAACAGGACTGTCCTACAAGACATTAGAATTGGGTTCTAGTTCAGTTTGTGAGACTCTTAAGCACATGTGCTTTGCCACTTTGTCTCTCTCCCTGTGATTTCTCATCTGTGAAACAGCCATAAAGCTAAGTGATAGCTGTAATACTAGTTACCAGACAAGAAGGCCCCAACTAATCATATTGGTGGCTGGGTTTTGAAGCTGGCCTTGGACCTGGCTTTGGTGGTATCAGTTCAGGTAAAGTCAATAAACCTCAGCGTACGGCTCCTCACATGGGGGCTTGAGAAGCGCTAGCTGTGACACACCTGTGATACGCAAGAGGCAATTCCTCACGTTGTCCTGGGAGGTGAGAGGAAGCAAGCCAGAGCCATGGCTCTGGAAGCCAACTGACTTGCTGCCTGAGCTTGCAGGAACCTGGTGCACCTGCAGACCTCTAGTGATGCTTGAAACAAGCCACAGCTTGGCAGGGGTTGACGTGTGTCTGTGGTACGAACAGGATTTCAATCCCTGCTGATCAAGATTTTTACGGTATTCCTGACCCTCAACTCCCAGGAGTTACCCAAAGCTGAAATCCTGTACCAAGCCTTCCCCATGCAAGCTGGGTAGGATGGAATTTGTTTGTAACTATCTCCCATCAGCATCCTCCAGTGATCTGGAAGCGTTTAGTGAGGACGTCAATTCTGCTTTAAGTAGTAGCCTTGGGAAAAGAAATTGATAACCACATGTGACTTCAAGAATCTCAGATGGAGGTGGATAGACATGTTGGTCCTGCTCTAAAGAAAAAAAATCTTACCTGTGCCGAGAAGGATTCTCGGGGCTGTCTTTAAGCAAAATCTATTTTTGGTTATGGCAGTAAGAGACATAGATTATTATCGTTAATGTTACATGCATGATTTAATTAGAAAAAACAACACAGTTCAGGAAAACAAAATCTTTCCAGATAATAGTTATACTAATTGCTTAAAAGATTATAAATCAAAGCAAATTGAATAAATTGCAGGAGAATTGGGCTGACAAGAATCTCATGAAGTTCAACAAAGCAATGCAAAGTCATGCACCTGGAGAGGAATAACCTTACCGTAGTACGTGTGGGGGACCGACTAGAAAGCAGCTTTGCAGGGAAGGCCCTGGGGATCCTGGCATCCAACCAGCTGAGCGTGAGCCAGCACTGCGCCCTTGCAGCAAAGGTCTGGGCTGCGTTAGGAAGAACATTGCCAGCAGGTCGCGGGAGGTGATCCTTCCTCTCTTCTCAGCTCTGGTGAGACGTGTCCAGAGTGCTGTGTGCAGGCCGGGGCCCCCCAGCACAAGAGAGACGTGGACGTGCTGGAACAAGTCTAGCAAAGCACCACAGAGATGATTAACAGACTGGAGCGTCCGACGTAACAGGAGAGGCTGAGAGAGCCGGGGCTGTTCGGCCTGGAGAAGAGGAGGCTTGGGGGGATCTCATCAATGTGTATAGATACCTGAAGGGGGGGAGAAAGGAAGACAGAGCCACACTCATCTCAGCGGAAGGACAAGCGGCAATGGGCACAAATTGAGGTATAGTAAATGCCACTGAAGTGTAAGAGAACCCTTTTTATGTGAGGGCGGCCAAACACTGCAACAGATTGTCCTGAGATGGTGCGTGGTCCTCATCCTTGGAGATGTTCAAAATGTGACTGGACACAGCCATGAGCAACCTGCTCTCCTTTGAGCAGAGAGGTTGGGCTATATGGTCTCCAGAGGTGCCTTCCAATCTCAGCTTTTCTTTGATTCTGTGAGTAAAGAACGTTTTCCTACGCTGAAAATATGTGACACATCCCAGTCCTGAATATATTTGTTATGTATTCTCAAGATGTGTTTGAGTTTTTGACAGACTTCTAGCCACAGTGATGTGAATGCATTGCCATTATATATTAAGATGTGCAATATTCTTGTAAATATAACTGAGAAGATCAAGAGATTGAATCACATGTCATGTAGGATACTGGTGAGATGCTGGCAGGAAAGCAAGTATTGCAGTAGAAGGGTAATTGTCAAATAATGACATGTCGAAGCCCAACTTTACCCGGATCTAAATCATTTGGTATGTCACTGTAGATACCTTGACATGTTTCTTTGGGTCCAGAAAAGGAACAAATAGCCTACTGTGTCTTGTATATGCAATGCAGGGCATAATTTGGACAAAACGATGTAACATTTTTGAAAGCATGACAAGAAAATTAAGGATGAAGAAACTCCAGAATGACTTCTATGAATGAAAAGAACCTGTAATTGTTTTCCATCCCTTGACAGATGTTACTTAAACTGACATACTATATCATGCAACAAAGCTCACAGGGGAAACACAGGATTATGAGAAAATGTATAAACCACTATCTTTGTTGTAAAAAATTCTTTTATTCTTCACAGAAAGACAAAGAGAGGAGGGATTGCCTTTAGGAAAAACTTGATGTAGATTACTGTAATAACATTTTCAGGGGTGTATGAGCACAACTGATCTATTAAAAAAAAAAAAAGTTAAAAAGAAGAGAGAACTTTCCGTTGTATCCCAATCCCACACAACCTCTCCCCACCTCCTCCTATCACGGTAGCATCTGGGAGACCTACCCATTTGTTAAAGTGAAAACAAGAAAACTCTTTCCTGCCTTCTTCTGCGTGGAGAAGTAAAAGAATGAGAAGGGGCGGAATTGGCTGTTGCTGAGAAATGACAGGTGAAGAAATGAGTTTGTCTCGACTGCAAACGTTCTCAATTCACCTCAGAGGGAGATTTACAGCCGTGGGCCAGCTGCAGAGAGCACACGTTTCCACCCCTCACCAGTTTTGCTTCTGAGTTTGACAGTTCCCTGGTTTCAAGGTGTGTGAGGAACATGGGAGGCAGGTGTAGAGAGCAGGAAGGTCTCTCAGGTGCCCCAGACCTACCCAGGATTGGACGTCAGCATTTTGGGTTTCAGCCACAAGGAAATGAGAAGCCGTCAGGAAAGCAGGGCTTGGTATATGCTCTTATCGACCTGTATTACAGAGCAGGCAGACCACTGCGTTGGACCAAATGAAACTTTTCAGAAGACTCACAAGTTTCATTTGGAGGTACAGTCCTTAACAGCAGTGAAGTCTAGAGGCTGCAAATGCATGGTTTGTCATCACCAACTTCAAGTCTGGTGTGTGTGCCTGCACCTGATCTTTGGCACTGTATTAAGTATGAAGCCGTCACAGCAGAGTTACTGAGTAACCACAGTGGGTAGACAGGGTGTAGCAGCAGACATGACAAAAACTTTTCCCCGAAGTCAGTACTGGTGTCCAGGTCATGGTTTACTAATTTGGTTTTACATGCAGTGCTGATACCTTCTGAAAGGTTTGATCTCAACTGATTTTTAATGACTTGGGTGTTCTCTGGTGCTGAAGAAGTAAAAGACTTCCCCTTGCTTACTTTTGCCGTAGGAGACATTAGCAATTAAAGGAAAAAGAAAGGCATTTTAACTGAAGACTCAGAAGCACGTAATTTCTTTCCGTTTATCAGTATCTTCTTTCCATTCATTGAATTACATGAAGTTTCAGGCAAGAAGAGCGATCGTTAACAGCAATAAGTTAAACAAAGTTTTTCTGCATTTGCCAGAACTTAAAAAGACATTAGCAGTATTAGGACTCTATCTCGCCGTTAATCTGCACAGATTTGACACTGATCCCCTGAAGCAACAGAAAAATTCTGAAATATTCATCACTATTAAAATACCTCCAAACATTTCCAGACCTTCATATTTGGAAAGCCGCCACTACTCCCATTTAACCGCCATGCTGTGTCGGCTTTGGAGAGGCTACGTATTGACGTTTTGCAGAACAGCCTCTAATCGTCTAAGGAAACTCTGGATTGAGATTAGTAGCCATAGCAGACAGGAATCTACAGACGCTACTGTGTGTGAGTAATGCCGTGGGCACTCGTCCCAGCTCAGGAATGAATGGAATGCACCCTTCTGAAAGGTATGGGTGAAATAACATCACTGAGGTGGCAGTGGGGATCTGGTGGAGCTGAAGCGAGGGAGAAGTTCACATGCGTGTTTTCCATCTGTATGAAAATGGCTGGCTACGCTGAAAAAAAAAAAAAAGATCAGGAGCGGATATTTTGATTATTTAGTGCATTTATTTGCTTCCGATGGCATAAATAATCTACTGCCTTAGCGTGTCGTACAAAAAGCCAGAAGAACGTTTCCGCTTCACGTCAAGGGGAAGAAATCAACACAGCGGTGCTCTGCTGTGACCACATAGGACGACTTTCTTTGTTCAACTAAACACTTCAGCAAACCCAACACCCGCATTCACATCGCTCCTCGCTATGGCTCCCCCTCAGATACGGCTGAAACGAGAGCAGGTTCGTTGGCAAAGC
>VXAL01013170.1:160595-240162 GCA_013399475.1 Chauna torquata | reverse complement strand
AGGATCTCTTGTCATTTTTTTTTTTTGTAGGATGCACTGAATGTGTCTCAACTCCGCCTCCTGGGCTGAAAACAGAGACGAATTCACAGGCTGCAAATCCTGTTCATTGACCAGCTTTGATTTATTTATTTTTTAAAAAAACTCTCCCTCATTGGGCTTTTAAGCTCCTTGGGTGCCAGTGATTTTTTTTTTTTTCCTTTCCCCTGTAGCCATCCCCTCAGGTAGCGGCGGAAGCCATAAAGTTAGGAAAGAAAGGGCCCTCTTTTAAAACCTGTATTTCTCTCCTTTTTCAGTAGCCAGCTGCAACTGTGTAATTAAATTGTCAAAGTGAAATGTTACAGTCTGAGCCGCACATCTTTCTTGCACTTAAGCACAGAGACCCCTTTTCTCTCCTCTCGCCTCCTCCCCAGGCGCACCCGCTCCGCTCCCCGGCCGGGCACCCTGGCAGAGGTGAGCTGAAAGGTGGCTGGCCCAGGGCCGCTTTTTTGGAAGCAGATTTATGGGTTGGAGGGCTGTCCTGTCCGATAGCAAGCGGTGCCAATCCAGCTGTGCTCGGGAGGTAGTGCTGGAGGCGGCCGCTCCAGATGTTAGGATGGCTGTGATTGCACAAAAACATATTTTGGGATTTCTTTTATCATGAGGTCGCTGCTCCAGGCTTGATCGGTCCTATATTTTTGCGCCTGTTTTCCACGCCTGTTCCACCTCTGTTTGTTTTACGTCTCTGATTCCCCAAAGTTGGGAACAGCGTATTGTGAGACTTCGGCCCAACTTGTTGTTTAATGCACGTATAAAGTAATTAAAGCGGTGTAGTCTGGTTGTGGGATAAAGCTGCTGTCATTTAATCTGAATATGTCATTTATTAAAAGACTGATTGTAAGTGGAGGGCTGCCCGGAAAATGTCACACATTCGCATAGTATGTATACTATATAGGCAAGTATATAAATATGCATGATGTCTAGTGAAAATATCCTTGCTTTCCGGAGCGCTGATCTCCCTATGTAAAATTAAGCAGGAACGCACGATCCCCTCCCCTCTCCCCTCTTCTGCACGCCACTGATCTCGGAGAGGTGTCCTTTCCTGCTGAAGGCAGGCGTTCTTCCTCGCGCCGCCTGTGTAGCGAGCAGGCACACGGTGCTGTGTACACATGAGCTGGAAATGTGGACGGGAGTAGTATCAGTGCAATGAGCAAAATAACGCGCCGCATCTCTTCGGAAACAAACCGTGCGAGTTGCAAGTCCCGAGGAGCGTTGTGACTCGTTGCGAGGTGTATGGCACATCCTGTTTTCGGAGAGGGCTCTGTGCGGGCACCGGGGAGTAAGAGTCATTGCTATTGTGATCCTGCGTAGTTTTGAGGGCTCGGAGATCTGTAGCACAGGGCACTGGCCCCTCAGAACATTGCTTAATGCGATCTATACGGATTGCAGCTTTTAAGTTTCATAGGTTCTAGAATTACAAATTAGCTAATTTTAATCAAAACATGTGAAATGTTATCCTGGCTGGATATAAAGGCTGACTGTGCTGGATCCTCTGGGTTTGTTTTGTTTACTTTGGCTGCAGGCACACTCAGCGGTTTGGGAGATAGTTGTTCTTCTACAGTATAACAGATGTTTGTCTGAAAGGGTGAGGAAGAAACAAAAACAACATTGTGTGAAGGAGAAAAATTACACAATTTTAAACTAATGCTTTGGTATTAAGCATTGGCATTAGCCTTCATGTAGAGAATTTCTCTTTTTTAATCATTGGTAGCTGCTTAAGGCTACAGACCTCAAGATTTCAACGGAGTTAGTAATTAAAGGCAGATAGAAACAGCGTGTTGAACCAATCGGATTTCTGGTGGAGAGTGAGATAGCCGATGGCAGAACCTCTCGCAAAACACGGGCACCTTGCGGTGTAAACTGTGCTACTGTGCTATTGTGCTGTGCTGGGAGACTGCATTTTTAGTAGGACAGTTGGCTGCTCTAATCCTAGAAGGAAATGGGGAGGGGCGGGGGGGAGTAGTTGTTTGAATTTTTGGCTCGCTGAGAAAGTTAAAATCATGTTAAGATCATTTGCGCTTTCTGTTTGCTGATGAGTTGAGATGTCTAGTTGTTCTTCATAAACCCGAGGAACACAATAATGTAACAAATTGGTTGCATTGTGCAAAATGTGTGCAGCAAAATGACACAGGGAACACAATGTGCCCTTGTGTAGGTTCATATCTGTAACGTTCAAACAGCCTGGCTGTTTCCCTTCATCTGAACTGCTTTCATCTGGACCAGTGTAAAATAAGCTCTGGTAAGTAATCACGGCAGAGCAGAAAGAAAGGAATGTATACAGCAATAGACAGCCTAAGCTGTAAAAACTGTAACCTGAGTATCAGCAGCAGATCAGATATCAAGGCTTTAAGGTAGGGGAAATGAAAGAGATGAAGGGGAGGAAAAGACGAGAGAGGGAATGGAAAAGTCAGCCTGGAAAGTGAAGGAGAAGTAGGAGGGCCCCCTCAGGGAAATTTGGCTCAGGGATTAGGGAATTTTATCATGGTGTACAGTGACCTACTCAGGTTTCAGCCCACGTTGGATCGAATTGCCTCCCTTTGCTAGCAGAAAGAAAAAGGGCTGGTGTAGATGCGATTTTTTTTCTTCGGGTAATAAAAAGGCCATTGGTACAAGTGTCTATTTTAAGTACAGCAAATGCAAGGCACTATGAATGAGCAATAAAATTACCTCATCACAGAGACTTCCTTTGAGATTTGCTGTTTGATATAGTCAGATATTTACTCAAGAACGATCACAAAACCTCACCGCTCGCGCGTGGTGTATTCCAGCAGTGGTGCCACCGCTCGGTTTGAATGCAGCCGGGTGCTCGCATTGCTTGCTGCTGCCTTGTGCCAGAGATTAAGTTACATTTTTGTTATCACTAACCTAATGTACATGATCATTATAACAAATTTTAATTTGATACAATGTTGTGTGGGAAAAGTACATGACTCTGCAGAGTTTTCTGATATTACGTTTCAATGAAAAATACATTTGGGGGGAACTGTTTTTGTTTCTTTGTGACCTTCGGTCACAGCCTTTTTTTTTTTCTAATTTTTTTTAATTATTATTTTGTCCCCCTTCCTTCTTAGGATTGTACTTTCCATTCCCCCCACCCTGCCCCAGAGGTAGCGTTGTTCATGTCACACTTTGAATTTCAGAGCAACTGTCTGCTCTTCTTCCAGTTGTGTCATTCCTCACATGCTGGTGAAGAACAGGACACCCAATAGATCCAAAGCCAGCAGAATCAGGGAACCTGGCACTATTTCAGAACTAAGATATTTTTTTACAGTTTAATTGATGAAAGCGCTCATGGAGGCTTGGTGGTGGCTTTCACATCCCTCCCTCCTCAGCGTATTCCCGTTTTTCACCCTGCCACCAGGCAGCAGTGCCACTCGAGAGCAGCGGCCAGGTACCCCGAAGTCCTGTGAAATGCGCTGGAATCAATTTGAGACGTTGCAGCAAGTAGGTTGTACTGGAAGTTGCCCTGAACAAACAAGACAGTGCCTCCACATGTTCAGAGTCTCTGTCAGTTGAAAAACTAGCAGCTAGTTTGCACTGTAATTTCACAGGACTGCTCTGTGCACCCAAGGAGTTTACCGTCTATAAATATTCTCAATAACGAATTTGGATCTAAAATTGGGCTCCATTCCTGATGCCTAGAGCTTAAGACAGCCCCATCTGTTATAGTTTAATAGTAAACTCATCAGAAGATATTTCAGTTTTGTGTTTTAATATTCCCTGTTTGGCATTTAAAAGTACTACTGTCAGAATTGGGAAAGCAGTAGAACATGCACAGCCGCGCTGCGCTCGCAGCGAGCCAGATAGCTGCGGACGTTAAAGAGATTTCAAGGAAACTCCTCCCTTCTCTCCTGAAAAGCAAAAAATGTGTTTGTGAAAGTGGAAAAGCAGACGGACTTTATCAGTCATACTGTTTCAGGATACCGAGGCGGGCTTTTCTGCAGAGCCTGCGTGGAAGTAGCTTTGTGGGGTGGCTGCAGGGGGAGATGTGCTGCCGGCACGGGGAGCCTCGCCTACCTGTGCGTGGTGGGAGGGCTTGCGCCAGCGCGGTGGTGAAGCCCACGTCGCAAAGCCAAACGCGTGGGTGGTAGGACACGGGGAATTAAAGCACCCAGAAAATTGGCTTGCTGGTAGCAGGAAGGTCTAACCATAACGTTCAATATGGCGACAAGACAAATAAGCAAGGAAGGCGAGGGCTGGCAGAAAAATAAAATCAAGTTTGCATCGTGAGTACGGGCGCGTTTTTATTTCCTCTGCGCAGTGAAAGCAAAAAGTGAATTTGTGGGGCTCTACACCTGGCGGGCTGTGCATGCAGGGAAATGGAAGGGAGCCACCGTGCTTCCTCCAAAATCTGAAATAAACATTCGTCAGTAAAGCCTAGAAGAAAATGAGTCTGACAGACTCGTTCTCCTGCGCGCTTCCTGCCTCCGCGTTTGCCAGGCCTGGGTCTGTGAGGCCAGGCCTTGCCCCCTGTGGATAGGGTTCGTGGAGAAGGAAAGGCAAGAGCTATGAGATGGAAAGAGAAGCACAGTTTAGAGTGTTTTAATTAGTGAAAATTTGAGAAAATGATGCATTGCAACATAAAAAATTAAGCCATAGGTGTACTGTTACGATGAAATGAATGCTAAAGCGGAAATGGATGTGATTATATTTTTACTGCCTCACATGTAAGTCAGCTTCATGAAGGAGAGAAACCACAGCCCGGCAAGTCAACATACTCTTCTTCTTCTTTCCTGTGAATAGGAAGCAAATTCAAGTCAAAATAGTGAGTATAATGGTTAGTTAGCTAGCCTGGCCCTTCGAAAGGGGAAGGCATTTCAGCCGAGTAGAAGAATGGGGAAATCATACAGTTTAAACATGCAACTTACATGTTGCCCCACAGGAGGGATAAGTGGTTTGGGACCTAGTAGAGGGCAGAAGTCACTGTTGGTGAGGAAGGATGCTTGGCAAATGGCCTCCTGGCAGGATGCAGTGAGGTTCAGTGCTGTCAGTTTGCTGGGAAGCCTGTGAATCTGGACTCCTGGGTTCCAGCCGAGCAGTGTGATTGCTGAGCAGGGATTTGGAGACGATGGGTGAAGTTTTTGCTGGTGTACTGGCTGTTCGTGGCATCTCGGCCCTCTGGCAGGGCTGTGGAGTTGTGTTGGCAGCCTCCATCCTGCAGACCCTCCGCATCCTTTTGGGGAGTGGGTCTGAAAGCAGGCATGGGCTAGCTTGATGCCTTTGCTGTCCTGGTCCTGCAGATTCTCGGAACTGCAGCTCCATGTGCATCCTCCATCCTGTCACCCACATTTGTCTTCACATCTCATTCCCCCAGGGCTTTGGCAGGTCCATCGTCTCTCAGTTCAGCTGGTTCCTCTCTAGCGTGCTTCATCACTGCTTCTTCCACTCTCCTGCTCTTCCCGTCAGGTCCCACGTTATTGCTTTTCTCAAGCACCATGGTTACAATCATCACCCTTCGTTTCACTAAGCCTTTGAAGCTGGTACATCTTTCAGTGAGCTTCTGCTGTGCACGTACAGGTTGTGTATTAATTGTCTTGCTTCCTTTCTTTAACTTCATCAACAACTGAGCTTTCCCCCCCCACCCCCCTGCATTCACACAGAAAAAATTGTCTCACCTCATTATTTGTATTTTGATTATTGCCACCACGCTGGTCTTTACACATCCCCTCTCGTTATCGTGTCTTGAATCCACTTGAACTAGGCCTACCATTGATATGGAAAGAAGGAAGAATGCATGGAAACAGTGAAATGATAGTGGTCAGCTTCAGGACAGTAGCTTCAATGAGCACATGACTTGTGTGACCATCATCTAGATGGACAGGATGTTAGACATCACTGTAGGTGGGTATTTTAATCAGGAGTCTGAGGGAAGGTGATGTAGGTCTGTGGATGCTCATCTATGTGTAGGAGTTAGCGTGGAAAAAAGACATTTCTCAGCTTTGACCACCAGCTTGTTAAGGATGGGATCATCTTCTTGGTTCGCTACGTACAGAGTGCTCTGTAATGAAGCCCTGGTGTTAGCCACTGAGAGAACAGTATTAAGAGTGATAACCATCATTGTAATAGGTAAGACAAACTATGAGGGAGAATGGCTTAACTGTTGTTTTAATTCAAGCATCCTTGTTGAGAAATCACTGCGTGAAAAAGATATTACTTGTGTTACAACTGATATGTGACCTCATTATACTCTCACTGAAGTTAATAGCAAGGACCCTGGTAATTTCTTTATTTATTTTTGTAAGAGTCAAGTCTCTATTATGACTAATTTCAAAACCAAATGTATTTTTTGTCATTATGACTGTTCATTTTTGTGCATCACTCATTATGGACAGTAAAATGAGGCTTGAAAGGTTCACAAGCTTTGTGTCATTGTAAACCCAACAGTCATTTTGACTAGATTCTGAAGAGTTTGTTGCAGGAAAGAATAAACATACACAGCCTTGCTTACATATTCCTTGACAAGTAATTAAAAATAACTCATTGCCTGAGTTGATCAACAGTGCAAATAAAACACAAAGCATCCACAGGAGGCAAATTTAGAGCTACTCAGTTAATTGGGTTGCATGGTGTTTAAGTCAGGCAGCCTTTTGTCGATTGGCCTCCACCTTGCTGGATTAATCTCCAGGGCAGCATCTCCGTAGTTGAAATGTGGCAAAGCAAGGGAAGGTGGTGAGGCTTTCCTTTGGGACTCCACGGACCCCCTCAGGTCATTCTGGGTGGGCTGCAGTGGCGAGGTTTCGCTTGCTGTCTCCAGGTCATTTCAATGTTGGATTCTCATGGGTTGGGGATGGGGTTATTGTGCTTGGATTTTCAGCACCAAGGGAGAGGTTTTCTAAAAGGTTAAAAATAAATAAATAAAAAAACTTTAGAAAATTTTCACAAATGCTTTTGCTGTTATTTAAAGCGCTCACAAAATGTCATTGTTCACATGAGAATTTAAATATATATTTTAGAAATGGAGGTAGGTATTAGCCACATTACACTGCAGTGTACTCTGTCGCAAAGTGCAGTGGTGACGTGGTTCAGCCGTAATGGGCTGTTGTACCTATAATGCTGAAACTGGGTGCAGACCTGGAGCACTGCTATGTTTTCTGGCAATTTGGGGCTGCATGGGAGAGATACGGAATCGAAACTTCCAGCAGGAGGTCAAGCGAAAGGGGGAAAGAACAGGGAAATTGATGCTCCATGGGTCTCTTGTGGGTTTTTGTTTTGGTTTTCCTTTTCCTGGAATGTGTATGTGTAGCGCAATGGCGCAGGTGATACTCCTGGAAGAGTGTAAATTGCCTGTGCGTATTGCTCGTAGCCGCTCTACGGCGCTCCTCGAGTCGCAGGAACACCTATGCAATCTGGTGTGATGAATGAGCCAGCAGCAGCGCGGCTCGGTTGTTCTGGGGCAGGGTGCCTGCTGCAGCTTGGGATTCGGAAGCAATTAGGATCTGATTAATTTTATTTATTTATTTAAATGACTTGAGAATTGCTGTGTTCTATCATTAGGCTTGCTCCCACTCGAAAACTAAGCTAGTGCAGTTGCTAGAGAAAATCTAGCAACCTGCAGTCTTGGCATATGCCATTTGTTTTGAATGGGTGTCATGTTCTGCTTTTTCCTTTGTTGATAGCCAGAGTCACAGGAAGATTGCTTATCAGGATTGTTATTTTAGATGTCAAGATTTTACAGTAAAACCAAATTTTGAATTTGTTTTAAAAGTAATAATAATAATAAAAACAAAAACAAAGAGACCAAGCCGAGAGGCTTTGTTAGTGGCTTTTTTGTTTCATTTTACATTTGTCATATTACTTTAAACTGACCTTTGCAGTGACAATAATGCATTAGCTGGTTTCCTTCAGGAGTGTCCTAAACCCATAAGCTGTGTCTCCGTGGTACCATCCAGTTTCACAAAGCTTCGTTGCCTGGCTGCAGGGTTCTTGACTGACTCCACTAAATCTCCTGGCCCAGTAATGAGCATTTTCCGCAGAAATATTTTTGACACATGACCTGGAGGACATGTCTTTGAGTAAAGTTTGAGAGTTATGACAGTCATGTTTCATATGTTGCATTTCCATACAAATGTAAAATGTAGCCACACTGCTGCTTGGGTATTGTTTTAAAAAAAAACATGGCAAAACAGAAAAAAGGTTTTCTTAAATAAATCTAAGAGATTTTTATGTGAAACACACTGGTAAAATGCTTTCATGGTAAAGAGTTTTTAAGTGCTTTGACTATGCAGGGGTTTATAACTCTGAGGAAAAATGTCTTCACTGTGATTTCATTTCATTTGGTTCATGTGCACCTCAAGGAACTGTAATTGTGTCGGTGACCTACTCCAGCTGAAAAGGCTGTAGTGCAGTAAGATTGATTAACTGCTGGCTGAAAAAATCTTAGTTTTCTGTTACTCATATCTCGTATTTCTGCTGCAGTCTTAAATATTTTATGGTAACACAGACAAATTTTTGTGACGAATGTATGGTAAAATATTTCTGACATTGAATGCCAGAGTAAAAGTCATAAATAACTCTCCTTTTCATTTTCTTTAAATTACAGATGTATGAGTCTTTGTTGTAATTACATGTGCCAGTCTGAGATTTAAACGCATTACACTTTATACACTTGACTTGTGAAATGCACATTAGTCTTTGAGGAGGTGGGACAAACCTGACACTTCCTCATGTAGCACAGATACTGTTCGATTTATGTAGTCCTCCCTTCGTTCCAGATGGTTATTGATTACATAAATAAGTAGGTAATTTTTCTCTTTCAGAACTTCGCAGAAAACACTATGAATGAGCTCCTTGGCTGGTATGGTTATGATAAGGTTGAATTGAAAGATGGAGAAGATATTGAATTCAGGAACTACTCTGCAGATGGGGAAAGCCGCCAGCACATTTCTGTTCTCAAAGGTAATGTGATTTAATGTTTCTGTGTTCATGCAAAGAAGGATTAATATCTCAACCTGTCTGAATTGGCGTGGACTAGGAAGCATGTTCTGCTGCTTGCTTTGTGGTTGATTTAAATAAAAATATCTGAGAGTGCCTCCTGGTAAGAGGAAGCCAATAGGGTACGGGGAAAATCACTTAACAAAATTGCTGTTGGTAGGCACTTAGTAACACATCTTCACAAATAATACCTTTTGTGAGTCAGCTGAAAGTCACGTTCCTACGGTACCAATAAACTGCTCACCACTGGAAAAAGACAGAGCGTTTTCTTAGCGGTGTGGATTTAAGGAAACCCTTTTGCTTTCAAAACAAAGGCTTTTGGCTCAAGGCTCTTTAAAATGCCAAAAGGTTTTGAGCTGGGATATTCACAACACATGCAAGAATCATCGTGAACATTCGTAAGAGGGTCCTCAGCAATATTTGTAATATGCTGTGTTCTGCAAGTGCTTTAGAAGTTCTCAAGGGGCGGAATTTGTTTGGGACACTGCTGGGTCTTCACGTGATGTGATATGAAATTACTCAACATGCAAATGATGGAATCCAGCCTTATTGTTGAGCAGTTCAGTTGCTGCCTTCTGACTCCTCAGCCCCAGCAGGTAGGTAGGGGCTCATGGTCAGAGGGAAAAGGAGAGCAGGACGTTGCTGGATCTTGGCTTTCTCAGCAAGAGTTTCTCAAAGATGGGGTGAAGAGAGGAAACTGCAGAAGCTTTTATGCTCTCGGAGTGCCGCTTGTCACAGCATTTGTGGCTGGCAGTATTTGGGCTTGCTTTCTGGTGGCAAGCAGCAGCACCATAATCACTGAGTGTTACAATGAGTACTGATACCAGAGAGACCAGCTCTGAGGGAGAAACGGCTAGAAAAGAGATGGAAAAATTAGAGGTAAGGTGAACCAATCTAACTGCATTAAAAATGAATGTTTGCAGCTTGTTAGTTGTGTAGTGACATTGGTGATCAATATTTGTATTTCATTGAAAATGCAATGTTATTAAGCCACCTTTGAAGATACTTGTTCCTGTGTAGTAATGGGATTCATTTATTTATGTTTTAATAAACAGATCTTCTATTGAATGATTTGTGGCTCCAGTCTATGCCTAATGAAATCTGTGACATACTTTTTTTTGTAGGTACATGATACAAATCATATGTTTTATGTACCAAACAAAGATGTCGAATACCTGTGCCAGGTAGAGATTTTTGGTGTATGCAGTCTGTGGGAGAGAAAAAAGTGTGTTTCTTTGTCTGAGTGGTGGGAGGAGAGAGAATAATAACAATTAAGTCCTGCCCCGTAGCTGCCTGAGGTGCATTAGAGAAGTTCCTACAAATACAAACCCAGAGGTGCTTTGGGATTAAAGAATTAGAATCAGAACTGTCATCGTTTTGTGCACACTTTGCTCTAATTTCAATATTTTGTTCCTTTATTTAAATCCTTTCCACTAGTACTCATCAGATTATTGAGAGAGAATTAGAAATTCTTTTATTTTTCAGTTTATGCTTCTTGCACTGGTGCAGTCACAGCATGCTGAGTGTGATCACCATGAACACAGTGCATGTAAAGGACAGGAATATGGAATCATTCACTAAATCAGGCGTACTAGAGATACATATGACAAAATAATCCCACTTTTTTTTTTTCTTTTTAAATATAGTTATGTTTAGTGTGACTTTGATTTAAAAAACGGAACATTTCTGAGGAATACTGGAAAGTATCCATTTGTTTAAGGGGAAAGTATCTTCCTTTTTTGTGCTCTCCTGTGTTAGGGTAATTTAATGAACAGGTTGGTGAAAGTATATAGGGGCATCTAAGAAATATATTTGTCATACTGTACAATGTGCTCTTTGTGTTTTACAGAAAATTCATTGCCAAAACCAAAATTACCTGAGGACAGTGTTATTTCACCGTACAATATAAACACAAGCTACCCAGGGCTTGCTACAGGAAATGGACTTTCAGACTCACCAGCAGGGTCAAAGGATCACGGGAATGTACCTATTATTGTCCCATTAATTCCGCCACCTTTCATAAAGCCACCAGCAGGTAAATTCTAACGAACATTTAAAAATGATGACTGTCATTGACACGTGTCCTGAGATTGCTAGGATATGACTTACTTGTAAAAGTGCTTTAATAACTAGTCAAAGGGAACTTTAAGACAGAGTGGGGGAGTGACTTTCTTTCTTAATATTTTTGAAAAACTCCGTAAATGAAGTGCCAACAGACAGTCTTTTCTGCTGCTTGTGACACTCTGCGTGCTGGAGTATACTCCCTCAGCACTTGAGCAACATCTGCTTTTAAAAAAATGATATTGTTTTGATGAATAAAGCCTTTAAGTAAATTAATGAAAGATGAATAAATTAAAAATAGGCTCCAGGAGGGAAGCAGTGAAAGAGACAAAGCCATCAAATCAATATCATGTCTTTATATAGGTTAACAAGCTCATCCTGGGAAAACTGTCTCTTGATTCTCATTGAAATCCCTGACCATCGTCTCTAGAGGGTTTATTATGATCTTTACCCAGGAGACTGCACTGAAATGTTTTACATTTTCATTAGATTTTTATCAGGAGTGATTTCATAACATGTCATTCCTCAGAGTTTGTGTGAAAAATGATTTATTCCACTCTGCATGCTGCTTACCATAATCCGTGAAAGTAACTCGTAGAGCTCCACTAGGGTGATTAATTGCTATGTTATTGTTTGTTGTTGTACACGATGCGGTAATTGGTGAATTTAGGTAGCAGCAGGCTCAGTCCTGCTTCCGTGGAAGTCCCTGTGTGTCGTCTGAGTGCTTGTGGGTGACTGAGGTGACCTGTGGCACCTGCTGAAGATGCTGGCCCGCTGCACACAGGGCGGCAGCCTGGCGACAGCGTCCCCACCGGCCACAAGGATGCTTCTGCAGAGGCAGAGCAGCGTGTAGGGCCAGGTCCTAGGGGCAGGTGGTCGCCGCTGCCCCTCGCTGCCTTTACTAAAGGTAATGGTAAAATACTGGTCGGACAACTAATGGTTTGCCTGATGATAGCAACTTGACAGATACAGTGGCCCCTCCTGGATTATTTTTATGCCATTGATTTTTTTCTCTAAAGAAGTATACTAATATGCTATGAGTAATTTTCAGATGTTACCCAATATACACTCCCTGCCAAAGACTTTTAATCTATTTTATACGATATTTGCTAATTACCAAAGCTATTTGGGTCCATTCCTGCAGCCTTTACACAGCTAAAGATCTCGGGCCATATGGGCTGGATCCTCAGCTGTTGTTGATTTGGCCCTAAAGCTTTAATCAAAGGCTTATGTCATCCCAAGCTATTTTCTCTTCCAATCTGATTCATGAATGAATCCAGAATGCTGAATTTGTGGTACATGAACACAAGGCTATAACATGCATTGTGCAAACTGCCACAGTGACTGGATTTTTATGACATCAAACAAGCAGGAGGAGATGGAACGATGAAGTAGAAAAACAAATTACTGCAACAGTAGTTAAGTGGGCACAGGGGAACCTTGGCCAACTCAACTGCCTTCTGTTCTTTGCCCGTCCACCTACTGTGTGTGATCCTGCATTCAGATATACCACTAAAGGTAGCACACAGACAAGGCTTTTCATAAGTATTTTCCATCCTTAGGTTTTTACTTGAATAGTTCATAAAGAAAATCAATGTTTTACTCATGTAAAGGATGTGAACGCGTAATCTCTGCCTCCACTGACTTTATCCCATGATCGGTTATGAGCACTAGATTACCATGACTTTTGAGCAAATGAACGTATTTATCTCACCTTTGTTTTAGAGAGCAAAGTTTGGGAGGGCTGGAGTGGGAGGAGAACAACAACCTTTGTGGGATTTGCAATAAGCACCGGTAGTAATTGCTGTGTTTTATCTTAGGGCGTAGGAGCCCTAGTCATGATCACCCCAAAGAGCCTGCAGTGAAGCGTAAGGCAAGAAGCAACGGGTGAATACAAGTAGAAAAGGGAGTACAAAGGAGCCAGGAGAGCCAGCGTGCGAGGCAGTGGTCTTGGCATCGCACTTTGACACCGTTCTGCCGGCACTGCATCAAAGCAGGGAACTTCAGAGTGATGCAAAGCCAGGCAAGAGTAACTGGGGGGATGTTTTCTAGGAGCCCCTCACAAGCATAAGGGGCAACCTGAGGAGCAACACAAAGGTGCTCATTTGAATTGTGTGGGCCAATGAAAAAGACTGGCATCAGTGATTGCTAAAGCTGAAAGTCAGCGTTTTCAGCATGGTGGCGACAGTCTATAACTGACCTGCTGCAAGAACAGGAGCAGTTTGTATTTGGTGGGGTTAATAAATGAAGAAAGGGGACAGAAGGGAGCAGGCAGACGAGTCTAAGAGAAAGCTTCAAGGTTAAAATACTGGGCAGAGAAAGGGATCTTTGCAGCATGTTTTGCCTGGACAGGCTTAAGGCAGTGTTACATTACAGGCCAGAGGGAAATCCAGGCAGTGATGCAGTGCAGAGACTGAGATGTGAGATGCTGAGAATCAGGATGAGTCCAGTCTTTGTGGAAGGATAGGGAGAGCTTTCGCATATTGTACAGGAAAAAAAGTCAACAGGATTTAAATCTAGCTCAAAAGAGAGTGCCCACAGATAAAAATGATGTCTAAATTATGAACCTGAAGGACAGGAAAGATGATGGTGTGGTCCACTGTTACTAAGCGAAGAATACGGAGTGAGCACTCAGGGAAAACTTATTAAGACTTTTAATTCTTGCCATATTGATCTTGAACTGAGGGGTCAGTACCCATACAGAAGTGTCAGAGAGACAGGCTGTGGCAGTCATTTGGACAGCAGAGCAGTGGTCCGGAGAGAATGAGCAGATCCAAGAAACAGCCGCAATGAGTTATTAGTTGAATAATTTTTGAAGGTAAGATTCTATAGAGGTAAGAAGGAGAAGAGAAAGAGCAGAACTCTGGGGATGCTTACAGAACCCTGAAGGGAGAAATAAGACAGGTATTCTGTAAGGTGCACTGGTGTAGCAATTGCAGAGCTAGAAAAAGCACTGGGGGAAGACATATCTTTCCAAGGAGGCAGGTATGAATCCTAGTATCAGAAACAGCTACCTGCTCAAGAAGGAGGAGGAAGGAGTACTGGTCGTGAACTATGTCTAGGAAGTGGTCACTAAAGATTTCAGCAGATTAAGTCTTCCCTGAATGTGCTGGAAAACTATAACAGTCTCCCATCTACACTTATATCTTAAATGAAAAGGCTAAAACTTTGAATAGTTAACAAAATTACCTTTTTTTCCCTCGTGTTTATTTTACTGTAAAGTATTTTTTTCTTTTGAAAACCAGATCATTTTGAGCAGCATGACTACAATTCACGTCCAAGCTTCTTTCTGTTTTAGTCAGATGACATATTAGGTAAAATTTGGTTATACAATCCTGGAAAACATTAGACTGCCACCTGACCAAATATAAACAGCTCCAAAAGAGGTGCTCTCTCCTTGCAGTACTCTAAGATTACACCCAAAAAAGTCCGAGTTAAATGCATGGGCCCTGTGTGGTGCATGGACCATCTACAGGCTGACGTTGTGGCCCATCAGTTGGAGGGTATGAACTCCTATTTGAGAGAGTGCTCCTGCTGGCTGGCACCACCAGGCAGACAGACCGTGCTCAGGCAGCATCCAGATCAGAAGAGGCTTTATCAGTCAACATCAACCAGCTGACCTGCATCTGGAAGTAGGTGGGAAATCAGCACAGCCTCCAGGGCTTGATGGTCTCCTGGTGGCTAATAGTTGTCCCTCTTCCAGCAGGTTGGTGGCTGCACCTAGTGCTGGCAGCAGATCCTGAGCGATCTTCAGGGTTAGTTTCGAGTACAACCCATTGCAACAAGCTGATACTAAGATGACTTCTGCTTGGTGTTAGAAGATTCGTACTATCTACAAAGCAACCGCAAGAAAGTATTGTTTTCCACTAAAAAATTACGTAGAAATGACAAGGAACAGAAATGCAATAGCCAGGAATGATCTGGAAATACCACCACAGTTGTGCAGGGTGTGTGATTGTAGTATTAGTACCAACCATCCCAACTTTTGTTCTGCAGCCCTTAGTGACAGAGAGGAAATCTGGGAGGCTGCTGGGTGATTCTGCCCTTTCACTCAGACAGGCGTGGGTGTCTGTTGTTGTATGGGATGAAGGACAGATAAGATCTAGTCTTCTTGATTTTAGAAGAATGCAAAAGGAGAATGCAAAAATTCTTTAAATGCAGGCAAGAGCGTGCTCCTTCCTTCCCCTGGCACCCCACACTGCAGTGTCTCCGTTTGCCTGATCCTTGGTTTGCTTTCCCTTGAGATCCTTGTGGCAGTGCCTTGATAGGGGAGTACGACTGCTATTTGGCCCAGCTTTTGCGCACGGTTGTCAGCAAAAGTATTCCTCCCCCGTATAGGTGCGATGTATGGAACACATCCATCCAATACATGGAATACGCAGTGCCGCAAACAAGCCCCAGCTCCCTGCTGCGCGGCAGGGGTGACACGAGTGACTTGGTGCGTCAGCCACGCAACACGTGGGATTCAGCAGAGTCCCTGCCTGAAGAACACTCAGCTGCATGCTGTAAACTGTATCAATATTTAAATTATATTGGAGGGATCTAAAAGCATAAAAGATTTTTAAATGGTAGTTATCAGGGCAGTAAAGCTGAATCCCACAATTATCTGTCTGAATTCACCCAGGAATTGGTTCTATGACTGCATTACCAAGAAGTCTTATTCCAGGCAGAACCCAGTGGCAGTTTCCCTTAAATAAAGACCGTATTATCAGATCTAATTAAGCCTATATATTGAGGTGACTTTCATTTTACTGCACTCTGGATCTTGCTTCAGTATTTTCCAAATCTTATTCCAGTTGTGGAACAGTTTTACAATTTCTTTAACTGCAGGTTTAGCTCTGTAATAAAGACTGCCACAACAAATCTTTTAGTTGCTACTCTTCAAATACTTTCTTTTGTTTTTGGTTTGAAACATCATCTAATTTACATTGACCATAGGGTTATTAGTGCCTGTGTTTTAAAATGCCAATGGTTGCCTGTATGCCTGCCCCATCTAGCCCACTGTTGATGTCTTTTGCTGTCTGTGGAGGGCCAAGTGTTTCCTTTGCGCTGAAAAGAAAATCACAAAGTCCACCTATGCACTTTAATAGCATGTATTAAAAATGCACAGGGAGTTCCCCCTCCATTAGCTAAAATAGGTGCTTTTTTTCGTTGCGTGTTTAAAACCTGCCTAAATGCCAGCTTTTGTTTGTGTTGTGCGTTCAGTTCTTACTGAACTATGCATGAGAATATGCCTCAATGCATGCGTAGAAAACATAGGCAAGCCGTGGTTCCCCCAAGATTTTTTAAAAAGAGCTGGGACGCTCGACTTTCTTGGCAGAATAGCGAACTTTAAGAGACTGGTCTTTAAAAGGAAATGCATTGTAGACCCCCTGAGGTATTTCCATGGCTATGGTTGCAACAGGCTTTCTGTTGTAAGCCCTATTTTTTAATCTTCCTCTCATAATTGCTTTTTCCAAGGTACTTTTTGTACCTTGAGTTTGCCACACACCCAATCTATTTAGAGGAGCAATGTTTGAGTGCTATCACAAAGGGTTCTGCAGAAATGTCACACAAATTTTGTTTGTTCATTTTTTAAATTTAAGTTTACTCAGATAAGAGATCTTAGATATAAGAAAAAATATGGAAACAGTGCTTCTGCCTTGCCTGGGAACATCTACCTCAGGAACTGCTTTGAGATGACGAAATCTGAACACATGGTACTTGGTTGTCTTCAGTGGAAAGCCAGGGTTTCAGGAGCACCAACTGGATAGCTCAGAATTAACCATTGTGAAATCCTGGCTGGTCCCAGTGGAAACAGCGAACACTTATTGTTGATGCTGCAAATGTCAAGTTAAGATCTAATGTCTTTAAAAAGGGAATTTTGCAGCTTTTCATTAGAAAGTATTAGTGAAAACAGCTATAACATTTGAAGATGTATGCCAGCGGATTGAGGGTAGTTCCCAGCATGGGGCTAAAGGGCTGTTCGAGTGGGTTCCTTAAGCTTCCCCCCCCTAAAAATGGGATCCAAACTGCCAGTGTGAGGGGGTGGGATGCAGCAAAGAGGAAACACAGTGGGGGGGAAAAAAAAAAGAAGGCAGTAGTGGTGAGACCTGGCTGCTGATAGCTGTGGTGGAAGGAAACTCACGTGCCAGGAAGAGATGGGCTATGGGGAGACACCCAGGAGGATGGGCTGCCAAAATATTTTCTGTATCAGGTCACAGACACAACCGCAGTCAAGGCACAGGTTCCACATGGACTCGCTTAGTCCAGAGGATGTACCCTTTGAGATCTTTGTTGTCCCTGACCCTGCATCCTCATGGTCTTCCTTCTGTTCAACATAACTGTCTCAGTACTGCAGGTGGGCACCTTCAGGAGTAATTTTCTTCTTCTTGCCAGAACAATTGAGCATCTCTTGCTGGATTTCTTGCAAGAAAATGTGGAAAATAAGATTTTGGAGCACCTGTCCAGGGATCATCATAATCTTCAGGATTAGAGCTATGTCTGCATTTAGTTTCGTCTGAATTCGTGAAACTGGAGTTGAAGTTGAAAGTGCTATCAGTGAGTTCAAAACAGTATTAGCAGAATGTCACAGCCTTAAAGTTAGTAAACTCATTGGGATTTAACTCCAGAATTGTAGGGATTTTAGGATCATACTGCTAAGCACTGTAGGCCTTGCTGGTTTGCCTAGATAAAGGAACGGAGCTATACATGGTGGATTTGCTCTACGGTACTCGTCACCTTCCTTCCCTTCTCCCCACCTCTCCGAATTATGGTTCCATGCAAGATCGAATAGTCTAAACTGCTGCTCATTGGTTTTAACAGGAATGATTTTCTGCAGCTCTTTCACACTGGTTTGAAAGGAAAAAAAAATACCAAACATTCTGCTTAATTAAGACCTAAAGAGGCGGTGCAAACTTTTGGTGATTAATTGGAGCATGCTTTAGACTGATGCATATTTAGTTATTATAATGTGATAATTTTATCTTGTTATACAAACTGCTCCCTTTGGGAACATGATTTAACACTGCAAACACACCGTTTATTGCATTGTTCATTATGAAAAATACACAAGCAAAAGAAAACAAGGAAATGTATCTGAATAGTATCTGTGCAGTGGGTGCAGGGAGTACTTCTTCCACCTGTAACAACACAACCCAGGGGCAGAAAAAACACAGTACTGGAACTCCCACAGTAGCTCTTCCCACGAAGAGCAGAGAGCTCACAAAAGCAGAGACTGGAAATGCAGGTCTTGTACTATATGTGGAAGGAATACGTCTTTCTGTTACCTGATGCGATTATAGGAAAGAGCAGTGTGGATATTCTGCTGAAAACTCTCCCATTGCTGTTCAGTGTTGCAGTGCCAGCTCCTCTTTGTCTTACCTGTATGAGTACCTATGCTAACTGTCATAGGTGTGACAAATCTGAGAACATGCTAAGCACGTTGCAAGAGCAGGTCATAAGGTGGCAAGCCCAGGTGGAGAAAAAAATGCAGTTGTTAAAAAAATTGCTTTCACTTCAAAATGATTTGTCCTAAGACTTGCAGATGTTATTTTTGTGCTTTACAAACATGTGTCAGCCTAGCTATGTGAGTCCGGAAAGTAATGGGGAATGATCTTCATCAACAGAGCTGCTCCGGTGAGAGCTCACATGATGCACGTGGGCATGCCGTCAGGGTGAACTCGTGTTACTCAAGCACATATGCACAGCCAGGCTGCAGCAAAAGTTTGTCTGTGTATGCAGGAGAGCATTGCCGATGTCGTACACCTATGTAATTATTGAGAAGAAGCTTTCTTAGTGCACACCTAAGCTAAAAGACTTTAGAAGAAAGATTCAGGACGCAGTCTCAAATTCAAGCAGTCTCAAACTACTTAATTTGAAATTCCCCTCTGCCCTGCATTCTTGTCCCAGGTACTTCTTGCTGGGTGTTGCAGATATTGGGATTTGACACTTTTTCCTAAAAGAAAGGATGAGAGTCTGGTAAAGTGATTTTTAAAGAATTTGACCTTACAAAACAAAGGTCTGTGAAAAAGTGAGAGGAATCTTATCTTGAATGGAAGATTTGAATTACTGGTTTTGGATTATTCCAGTTTGCATTTAGGAAGACTGCAATTAAAGCACCAGCCTTTGGCTTTCCTTATTTCACACAATCTTAATGGATTTTTGAAAGTTATTGCTTCCCACTGCTGTGGATTGTAATGGTAGAAATACATGGACTATTAATTTTCTGTTAATGTTGCAGTCCTCTTTTTCAGTCACTAAGCTTAATACACTGTAGCGAAACATCCCTCAAGTATTTTTACAGCTTCTGCTCAGATCTCTACTGCAACCACTGTCAAGAAGGAAAGCACAATGTCAGGTCTGGACCTTTATCGCTGTCCCCAGCTGTCATCGACATACCCTGATGCCTAAGCCATAGTGCATAGCTCTGTACCTATCCCAAGTTAGCTTCACTTGAAGCTAAAACAAAGGAGTTGGTTTTAGAGCAAATTCTCCTCCCACTGGGCTGCACAGAGCTCTTGTTGATGATCCAGAGGGAACTGGTAGCACGATGTTGGATGTTCTCCCTTTTTACCTGCCAAATTACATTACAAGGAGATGCAATTGCATCAAAAATTTACTTGGCCAAACCTACACCTGAGAGGGCAGATGTGACTTGGAAGTGACATATCAGTGTACTGTCCAGGGAAAACATGCCCTGAACCCCCTTCTGAAGTACAGTATGTACGGGATGTGGCTAGTCCTGTTGTAGCACTGTTCCTGAGTCTTATAAATGGAAGAGGCATCTACTTTTGTTGTTACTGTTATAGTTAATGGGACTGTATGGTGTGTGACTACTTTTTTATGTCTGGGGGAGAAGGGAGTGGAAGAGAGAAATAATTGAGGTTCTTTGTACTTAGGCAGACTCTTTCCCTCCCTTTCGCCTTTCCTCCTTTCAAAACAACGAACGTTTCGATTAATATTGATGATGCCTTCTGGATATCAGCTGTCTTCCTGGAGGAGCAGACAGCAGCTGGAAGCAGTTTGTGGACCATTTTCTGCTTTTTTATTGACTGTCAGATCCATGGACCACAAGTTAGGCGATGCTGCTTGAAAGGGTTCCCCGTGAGGTGGTGGCGGAGTTCTGCTGGTCACGGCATGGGGAGACAACAGCTTGACCGAGCAGGTGCCTCTCCCTCCCCTCTCCTCTCCTTTCCGGGGCCTGTATTAAAGGAAGCCTTTGGCAGAAGGAGGTGGATTGAGCCTTACTGTCCTGCATAACATCACGCGGAGAGGTGTGCCGTGTGGCTTTTCCGTGTAAACGGTTGCGGCTGGGATGCTGTGTAATTGAAACTGGTCGATTGTGTGGTGTTTCTGATCATCCATGGGCGGCAGCTAATGTGTGTCCGTGGACAGGAGCTGAGTGGTAGCTGAGGTATTTCCCCTGTTAAGTCGTGCGTGAAAACTCCTGAGAATCCCAGTGGCAGAGCTCTGTGCTTCTCCTTTAAAACTGTGCCCGAGACAAGCCAAGCTGCTTCAAAAGAGGTGCTCCAGCACCTACTTTCCAGTGAACTCTCTTTCAACTCTGTAATTTTCTTTTTTCATTAATGACAGTTATTCTCACCAGTAATGAAGGCTGTTATAAAGGTATCACTGATAGATCTTCTATTTTCCGGAGATGAAGTTCTTCTTGTCAGTAGGAGAATATATGTTGCCGTTATCTGAAACAAGAGGTTGCCAGCTGTTTTCCTTTGGCTCACGGGACCTCCTCTTGCCCTGGTGCATTCAAAGGGGCAAGTTCAGTCTGTAAGGAACTGGTTTATTATGGTGCAAAGCAGCTGAATCAGGACACCTTTGTAAAAGCTTGGTACTTCAAACGGCTCAGGATAAGAATGGTAAGAAGCGGCGCTGGGCTGTGCTGGGATGGTTGGACCGAGGCTGGTGCGGGGGAAAGCGGCAGCGATGCTGCGCGACGCCTGCCTCCCAGCCTGCGGCCAGCCCGAGGGCAGGCCTCTTTGCCCTCTAGATGGGCAGTGATAATCCTGGCCAAATCGTTTTGATTTCCCTCGATGTTCAGTTTATTAAAGCATTTATAATATTGACAAATCCCACTCTAAAGAGTAAACGATAAAATGCATTAAACGCAAATCTGTGTTACAACTTAGCCTTAAATGCAGCTTTAAAGGTAAACAGTCTGATTAAAACTAAAAGATCATTTTTTCTTACATTGTACAATTTTATTTGTAGCTATAAATCATAACACAATTTGTGGAAGGAAAAAAGTTATTAAACTGGCAATATTTATTCCGTTAAGGTGAATAAAATGCAGCACGTAGTTCTGAGTTATGACAGCTGGGGAAAGGAGCCAAATCACTCTGCTAAAAATTAGTTTGCCAATAATTTTACAGAATGATGACAGTGTAGCTTCGAAAACAAATCCTTTATAGGGAAATGGGATGGCTGCATGACAGACTCTCTGAGCCATGAATTCTCCGCCGCTCATGGACTAGGAACTGCTTTAACAATTAGTCTTCGGGGACTTTTTTTCCAGCAGTTAGACAATGGCTGCTGCCTGTAACTGAAAGGTCGTGCTATACAATACACTGGACATCAGAACTGAAGAATTCTGGGTTTTAAGTCAAAAGATTCCTGCTAACTTGCTGCAATCATCTGCCTAGGAGGCTTAGCTATTCCCTGCCCCTCTCTGTGAGGCTGGGTGAGAATGATGACCGCACAAGAATATCGCTAGGACTTCAGTAACAAGTCCAGTTGTACGTTAGGGAAGGCATACATTTGAGAAGAGCTTGGAAGAGGCTCAGGGGGTCTGCATTAAAATTTGGCCAATGAGCACAGAGACTAGGGAGTAACCCGGCAGGCCTTAGCAGTGCTGCATCTCCCTTCTTGCTCAAGTCTGGGATTTGGTGACTGCTATATTCCAATGAAAGCTCCCATTTTGTATGCTAGTCGTTATTGCGAAACAACACTGCAAAGGGGCATTTCATTTTCCTGCTTATTTAACAGAGGGCTCTTGTTAGAGGCCTGCTTTGGTGCAGTACTGTCCAGGTGTGTTTTGTCACCGGCTTGCTAAGCAGAATATCTGAAGGGCCTGCTACAGCGGACTGTAAGCAACAAGAGCAAAGCAGCAGGACTTACTAATCCTCTGCTCTTGGTTGCTTGTTTAAAAAAACTTGTGCACTCTTACACATGCTAAAAAGCTCTCGAGACTCCCAGAGCTTTTCAGCAATGCACTGTTTTTAAGCTAATAATCTTTTCCTGCCATCCTAGAAGCTTTGCCAATCTGCTGAGCCTGGCTGGCACAGGGCACCGTCTGCCTGCGGAAGGAGCTGGTAGTCGCAGGCAGGCACATTTCTGCTCCCAGGCAGTGGGGAGGTTAGAAATAAGATGAGACGGTGCCGGTTATATCTAAGAGTAAGTGTGCAGATGTCTGAGGAAGGTGTTTGCATCTCATGTAAACATTGTTCTTATATTTTTGTTGTAGAAGATGATGTGTCAAATGTACAAATAATGTGTGCCTGGTGCCAGAAAGTTGGAATCAAGCGCTATTCCCTGAGTATGGGAAGTGAAGTGAAATGCTTCTGCAGCGAGAAGTGCTTTGCAGCTTGCCGAAGAGCATATTTCAAGAGAAACAAGGTAAGAGATATAAGGAAAGATGTAACCTGCATAGACATAGCTTTAATCGGGCCCAGCCTGGGTCTCATTTAGCATCTAATAGAAGCTCTTTTCTTTCGTTTTCTCTGTTTCAACCAGTCCCTCCACTTTCCGTCTGTATTGTCTGTTGGACTGTCAGCCCTTTACTAACCTTGTTTCTTTCAGTTTTCTTCAGCTTGATGCTTGGGTTTTGTGAGAGTCAGTGAGTTTAGGTAATAACAAACAGGAACACACGAGTCCCAGTTTGGCCACCGGGTCTCAGGATGCTTGCTGCGTGCACACCACTGAGAGGAGGCATCATGCAAATAGAGCAGAGGGTGGTTGCGTGTGACAGCGTCAGTCTGACCAGGTAGTGGAAGTCGTGTCACTAAGTTCCACAGCAGTGGGATCGTGGCCAGGGGGTAAACGCTCTTAAAGCCTAAGTCTGGGTCCCACCATGACAATGGACAGCTTCCTACTGATGCTAGTGAGCTATAGTTTCATTCTTTTAAAGTGTACCATGGCTAATACATCATCATGGCTGCAAAATTCAGACATTATACAGTTTTTGGTTCGGGGTAAGCAATGTTAGAACATCTAAAGTAGCATGAAAGCCCCTCCTACTCAATTTAAATTTAACTTTGTCTAAAATTAGAATGTAATCCTAATATCGAATGCCTGCAAAAATTGCTGTAATCACTGAAGTACAGTGCCTGAAAATGCCCTCTAGGCTACTTCGGCAGCTGTTTTTCTGCAGCAGTATGTACGATATGTCATGTAAAGAAAAATAACGAAGGAATGCCCCAGCATTTTTTCTAAGTTGTTGAAAAAGTATCTGTGTCCTTCTGGTACTTACTAGTGCAAGAGGAGTCTTTGGATAGCCTTTATTGTCTTAGAAATAATTATTATTCATAAAAGCCTTTACATTTTCATTTTCTGGATGATACTGTTTTCCCTCATGTTACAAAACATTCAAGGCCTGTCAAGTTGCAACAAAATTCAGGTCTCCGAATCTGGCATTTTAAGTATGTGGTAATAACAAATAAGTACTTATAGATCCTAGATTCAAGATGCAAATTACCCTCCTTTATATATTTGGGTCACATCATCCTGCTGAAAAAAAAAAGGAAAAAACAAACAAAAAAACCAACCGTGCCTGAAGAATTAGGTTGCAAAAATCAGTAGAGTGGAATTTCAGTGGCAGTCTTGGAGAATCAAGCTCATAAGGTCTACTGGAGCAGACGGGCAAGTTAAAGTCACGTGGAATCTTCTGCCAGGAGTGGTGTTTACATCCTTCTGTCTAGAAATGTAGAGGAGGGAAATACATGCTCCTAGGATGCTCCTCACTTCAGAACAAGTTCCCGTATGTGTATGTGCACACTTGCACATTTATGCACATGCAGTTCAACGTCTCTTACAATGTGTAAGACACCATGGGCTAACAGGATGCAGATCACAGTCAGATGATGCACCCATGACTTTCAGTCACAAATTGGCATGAGTAAGATAGATCGTAAAGAGTGAAGGCACTGCCAGTGATCCTGGTTAGGTGGTCCTGTGTGTCCAGCAGTGATGAGCACCAGATAACTCAGGAAACCTTGAGAAAGTATGACCAGTTGATGGTGGATTCTCTTTAATCTATAGTTTAGATCCTGAAATAGAAGGTTTAGATCCCCCTACTAATTAGAAATAAATAAATGTTAATATAATGCGTAGGTGTACTTCAACCTTTTACTAAACCGTGAGTGGTAGGATTCAGTAATAGTTTACGGCCATGAATTCAATCAGTCAGGCAACATATGATAAGGTTCCCTTTTACCTAACTTAGAATTTATTACCCATGTGCTTTGTTGCATGCCTCCTTGTTCTTGTGCTATGAGAAAGGATGACTCAGAGCATCTTACTCGCCCTGGTTCCCTTTTCTACACCTCTGTTAACTTCTGGAAGCTAAGCTGCTCTGCATATTTTCAGCACCTTTTCATCCAGAAAGCTTTCTGTACCATTCATTATTTTGTATATATCTAAATAAATAATAATAAAAAAAAGTAAAAAATAGATATTCCAAATCTTTTAATATACCATTATATCCCAGTGAAACGCCCTATCCTTCACTAAAGAGGTCATAAATTAACAAAATATCATATGGGAGGACTTGGCAAAACATGGCAAGATAACATAAAATTGATAATAAGTTGGTTGCTACATTGGCTCCGCTTCAAAATAAGCCAGTGAGTCAAATTTTCTCCCTCTTTGCACCTGTGGCATTGGTAATTGCACAAAATCCAACCCAGCAGGGGAAATCTGGAGCTGCCCATTGCATGTGTATTTATGGCATTAAATGATCAGAGGACAGAATATTTGGGAAATGCTGTCATTAAATTAAGACAGGTATGGGAGAATTCAGCAGACCCTCATGCTTGTTATTTTGCACTTCACCTGTTAGTAAAAGAGCAGAGTGTTGAGGAACAAGATCGAAGGAACAAGGTTGCAATAGTTTCAGATTTAACTGCTGACCTTTAGTCCGTTATTACTACTGCAAGAGCATACCTGTCTTCTCCATGAGTCTAATATTTATTTATGTATTTGTGAAGCTATCCTGCTCCACACTTTCTCGTTTTTCAAACAGAGGAGTAAAATAGTCACGTTTCACCTGCCGTATGTGTGTTTTAAACAGCGGACCTCTGCAACAATGTAGGGTTGTATTACATTAAATATGTACAGCTGCTGCATTTCAGGGAGCTGATAGAACTTTGTGGTCACTTGGTTTGAGGCTTGAATTTCCTAATGGATTGTGCTGAGCAGTCTTCCCTCTCTCCCTCAGATGAGAAGTGCTGTAATAAGCACTTGCCTAAAAAGTTAGGAGTGTTTAAACAGTAAAGAATAAGTCGTCGCTGATGTCTGGAAACACCGCTAAACAATGCTGCAAATTACACATCCCTGAATGCCAATTGCTGTGTTTGGGATTAGGATTTTTGTCGCCACCTTAGCAACGAAATCCTCTCCCATAGGCAGGGTAAATGCGCACCGATGCACTGCGTGCCCAGAGATTCCCAGCTGGGAGAAGCCTTGGCGTGAGGCTGCCTTGAAGTGCCCCTGGAGAGCAGCGCGAGTCCCCCAAAAAGCCCCAGGCTGGGTGGGCAGCGACTGCTCCCAGCCCATTTCTCCTTCCCCAGCCCTCTCACGCCGTGGGTGTAGCAAAAGCAGCAACGCACCGGGCTAAGCAGGCACGTTGCTGGCCTCGGAGGTGCGCATCCATGCCCCGTGCCTTTTGTCGCGGCGGAGCTGTGCCACTCGTGCTCCAGGCACCGTGTGGGTGCGCGCTCTGCGTCTGCATAGCCGGGGCTGACGGGGAGCTTCGTGGCTGAGGCTGGGCGCTTCGAAGGAGAAAGACTTGCACCATTGGAAGTTGCTCTTTTCATAAGAAATGCAAATTTTTGCCCTGAGTATCCTGCAGTCATGACCATTTAAAATTATCTATATTAGCAACTGTGCCTTGCAAGAACAGAAATATATATATTTTGCAATTATAATGGGTCTCCCCACAGACTGTAATTTTATCTAAATTACTAGAAATAAATGAAGAAAAAAATGATTTTTTTTTACCCCTTTAGGCAGAGAGTGAAGTGTTTAGACTATATCTGATTTAGAAAAAACTTCAAGTACCACCACCCGCCCCAAACAAAAATAACCCAGATCTGAATTCCTGTTTCTGTTTGGTCTAGTATGCATAGTCAAATATAGATAATGAACTAGTGCATAATGATAACCTGTTGTGCATAATAATACCAATTAAAAGGAAGTGTTGCAGGAAAGGGAGCATTTCATACTAATGTTTGTAATTGAATAGATTTAAGACTGGGAGCTGTTCTGATGCTCTCTTCCTAAGAGATTTAATTTTATAGGCCAACTAATATAAAGTTAAGTACCAAAGAGGCACATAAGGGCAAAAAGCATTAGACCACCAAGTTTCAGAATATTAAATTTAAAGGGAACTCTTGGATTCATAATTGGATCCAGTGAGTTTGAAGCCTGAAAAGATTAATTTTGAAATTAAGTTTATTGAATCAATGGGTCAGAAAACAAATTTATTATGACCAAATGGCCAAACCTAGCATGAGGACTGAATTCGTAAAGGTTATAGGCTCTGTTCACAGATACATTAAAGAATAATTTACTTGATCTGACAGAGCTGTCAGAGAGGAAGTGGCTGCAAGGTCATCAGCCAGTATTTTATATTTGACCTTGTCCCTGCTTTGCACTGCCTTACCATCAGGAAAAAAGGGTGATAAATGTTTGTGGTTACAGCGCAGTCAAATTTCATTTATACAAATAAACAAAAAGACATAAATCAACAAGTGAAAGCAAATTGCTGTTTAGCAGCATGAAAATGTAAATGGTGAGGGGTCCGTTCGCCCTGTACAGGATGGGGATCTGCGGCACCCAGTGTGGGTCAGCATCGTGCAGGGGAGAAGCTGCCTCCCCTGCCTGCCGAGCAGGCTGGGATGCAGGCTTGGGACAGGCGTCCTTCATGCAGACCATCCACCAAGGCAGCACCTGGCTTTGCTCTCTCTGCTGCCCTAAGCTGCAAGAGGTATTTCCATTGCAGTGGTGGAATGAAATCGTGCGGAGGGTATGCTTTATGCTCTTCCGTCCCATCTGCGTGGCAGGGATGAAAGCGAACAATCAAATGGGGCTGTAGGAAGTCATACGCATTGATTTAGTCCTCTGTTCTATCTCACCAGATAACTCTTTACATTTTCAAAGTATATTTCAGGACAGTAAACTGCACACAACATCGTAAAGCCTTAGTACTCTTGCCTGAATCATTTTTGGTTAATTAATATGTAACAACATGTGATTAATACGGACATATATATACAAACACATACTGAAAGCTGGGAGTAAACAGAAGCTATCATTCCCCAAAATTATTACTGAGGATTGTCACAGAAAGTTCTCTTGATTTCAAGCTTAATTATGCAGCCTAACGGTGAATAAGAAATATTTAACAGTCTCCCTGTTAAGTCAATGAGTAATGGCAAAAAATGTTACTTTTGTCTCTTGCTTAGGCACCTGCAAAATTTAATTTGTAAAATGATCATCATTCATGAATATTTGGAAAATTGCTTAAAGCAACTTGATGCGAATAATGCCCCTGACGAAAAAAAGAAAAGCTTAGCTGTTACATCTTCCTTTAGACTCCTTTTCCATAATAAGCTTTGAAACACATGGGGCTCTGAATAGAAAACCTATTTCTCCTAGAGATTTGACTTGCATTAATTAGGTGTTCAGAAAGGTCAGTGTAGAGCAGGTGTCCTACCTGGTTTGCATGCAAGTGTCTGTATTTGGTTTTACGGAGCAGTGAAGAAGTGAGATTTAATGAATAGTTCGCAAAGTTGCTTGTTCTGATGTGGGTTTGTGTAGGATGCGTGCGTGTGTCTTTATGTGTGCTTGTGTCTGTATGTGCACATATGCAGGTGCGAATATGCATATTTGCCACAGAAGCCAATTAATAAGGTTTCTTACTAAGGCTTGAAGGTGGAAGGGGAAAAGATGACAAGCATCTCCATCGCTGTGATTGCTATGTTAAGATATAAATGAGTGCTGATGAATGAATGCAGATGAGATGCTGAGTCTGCAGAGGAAATAGTTTAAGCGTGGGGCACGGTTGCAAACTTCTTTGAGGAACTATCTGGAGGAGGAGAGGGGAGGAAAACATCCTCCCTCAGAGGATGTTGTTAAAGTATGTGGAGGGTAGAAGGCCACAGACAGTGACCAAGAATCTGGAGCAGACACTGAGATATAAAGCAAATCGTGAGCTGTGAAAGAGATGGGTGGCATTAGTCAGAAGGGAGAAGAATACGCATCATTGTCCAGCTGTTACCAGCTGGTCTTTTTGCTTACTGGATACTCAAACCAGAAGTCTCATAAAATTCCTTCCCTAAACCAGAGGAAGGATTTTCCATGGTCAGAAGAAGCAAGTGAAGTTCCCAATTAACCTCCAGAGACCATCAGTCAGAGTATCGCACTGCTCACCTACACCAAAGCAAAACGTGTTAACATTGCTAACCAAGGAATGCATCAGCACCTGACTAATGCCACCAATGACTTAATGAAAGGATCTGGCAAACTAGCGTGCTTGTCAGTTTCCAAACTCAATGGATGTTTTACTGTCCATCTGCTGCCATTTAATACTATAAATTTGAATCAAATTCCCATTGTCTGAATTACTAACAGGTATCCAATATAATTAAAAGGCGTGTTCACTTTTAATTTTAACCACCATGTCACATTACATCAGTCGTGTTGCATTCTGGCCACTTTGGCTATATCAAGACGTGGTGCTAATGTGCTAATTAGGACCTGAGAATCTGCTGCCTCTCGGACAGCAGGCGTTTGATTCAAATGAATCAACCAGCTTATGCGAGGTGTCCTCCCATCAATTCTGGACAGCTTCAGCAATTGCATCTCTCCTTGGTGCCAGAAGTGGGTTTTGCTTATGTGCAGGTATTACAACAAAATACCACTAATTGCATTAGGACTTGACTAGAAATGCTTTTAAGGTTTTTGTA
This sequence comes from Chauna torquata, assembly GCA_013399475.1. Taxonomy (NCBI): domain Eukaryota; kingdom Metazoa; phylum Chordata; class Aves; order Anseriformes; family Anhimidae; genus Chauna; species Chauna torquata. Next base: position 210,955 of record VXAL01013170.1, on the reverse strand, counting down.
CAGGGGGTGTACTCAGTTTAGACCCATGACTTGTATTTAAACAGGGAGATGTGGTGACACCTTGATATTGGAGACGTGAAAGAAGTTTCTCTCTACTGGATATGTCCACAGAGTGACTGAGGAAGAAAGATTGCTGGTAGCTGTTTTTCTGGAGGTTACTAAGGTGCTTTACTGAAGTCTTAAATCACTTAGCTGAATTTTTGGAGGGGAAAGAGAGGCGCTAGGGGAAAACCAGACATTTTGCTTCATTAAAAAGTTTGGCAAGGTGGACTTCTTGATCTGTGTCCAGAACATTTTTATGTCACCAAGGGATTTTTGATTAAACAATTCAGATGCATAACAATGATGCATTCAGAAAAGGAGCAGATACAATACACTTGGGTGCTTGTTTTACCTCTGAACCCCTTTGGCTTCAACATATGTGAGCTAGACAATCACGCAATAAAATGCTGCTCTCCCCTGCTCTCCAGTTCACATTGCGTTAGATTAGCCCTTGACCTCATATGAATTTATGCACCTTCCTGCTTTGTTTCCACATGATTCATACAGAATGAGCATCAAAAACAGTGCTTATTCTGATGAAAACTTAGGGTAGATCTCCAAAGTGAATATAATTTGCACAGGTTATATTTGATGCCACTTTTCCCTTTCCTGACGAGCACATCAATCATTAATACTTATAAGAGCTGGGCAAATAATGAAATGCATATTAAATAATGTGTTTGTTCAAAAATATCATGAAATTTGAATAAATTATTGGCTTAATGCATCTGTTCACTTCTCAGTCAGCTCATTAACTTAGGGAAATATTGAAAAAGTAGTGTATTTTTTCACTCTATATTTTTATTTAAAAAGCAAAATTAAGCAAATACAGTTTTCAAAAATATGTTTGGATTAGGAATACTGTTGTGAATGACACCCCCTGTTCACACTCCTGAGAAGACGCATGGAGTATTACACCACATAGTTTAACTAATTAACCACATAGATTAACTAGGTGAAATTTTGTCATTTCTTGTCCTTTCTCAGGAGCACATGTTGCTGTCACAGTTCTCTGCAATACTAGCTAGAGGCTGGGTAATTTGTGTAGGTGAGATGGCAATCCAGTGGAATTGTGACATTTGTTGTCAGCTGATGGTCTGTATTTAATTACTCTCTTGCTCTTCTGAAGCGATGTATTCCCTCTCCATCACGCATAGAAATCTTGGGTCAAATTCAAGGATGAAACTGTGTCAGACCAAAGGAATAAATCACATCGTGCGTCTTCTGTCCCCTTCTAGGCAGGAAAGTTTCATCCCTTTAGCTTTGTTTGCAAACACTTGCTGGTTTATGGGAGGATGGAAAAAGCCCTTACACAGGTTAACCTTGAATCTGGCCTCATGAATCTCCATGAGGCTAGGAGAGGCCAAATGGATATAACTTAGAAGCTGCCGGATGAACAGGAAAATCTACTACCGGGAATTGTTAGTTAAAGTCAGCTCCTTGCTATATATCAAGTAGTGCTTGATGTGCAAGCGTTAAACTTGCTGGAGGAGCTAGGTAGTTTTTATAGGGCAGAAGTCTGAAAACGTCAAATAACTTTCCTGTAGAAAATCATTTCTGCAATAGTAAAAGACTGTTTGCTGGCCAGCTAAGTGCCATTACAGGCTGCTCTCTGTCAAAAACCCAAGCGTTTATAACTCACCCGTTTGAATTTAAATTGGGCTGAAAGTAAACATATGTTGCAAGTTGTCAGCCTGGATGCAATTTTGTAGCTGAAGTAAATGTACTCATCTGTTTAATAATTTTTAGAAACAGTCATAAAGTATCTGACGGTTTTGGGGGTGGGAGGGTTTTGTGTCTGTATGCGGCTTCAGATGGTTTTGGTTTATTTCACCTCCTGCCTAAGGAGCAGGCGGCTGGGCTCTGCCTTCGTTGCACGCATGGGCACTTGGGTCGGAGGTGCTGGTGGGGCTGCTCAGGCGGTGGCCAGGTCTTCTGGTTGCCCCACACAGCCTGGGCAGGTGGAGACGTGGCTCCATCTCCGCACATAAAGCAGGGCGGAGGGGCCCTCTAGCTCTCAGCCGGGCTTTGCATGGGGAAGGAACTGCAGTGTAGTGTAACAGCCCAGTGCGGCTTCACTGGGCAGCGCGCGAGGCCGCTGAGGGACTCGGCTCCCCCCGTTAGCAGTGGCCAAACACAGGGATTTTCCCTGTACCACAGCTGCAGCGTCCCATACGCCTGTGGCCCTTCCCTTCCCTGAAATTCAGACTATCAAATCAAATGGGAAACCGATGGAGTTACAAATCAAACAACAACTCTGCCTCAGTTAATCTTACTATTTTTAATTTCGCCTCCATGCTTTCATAGCTGTGCTGCACAGCACTGCCAAATCAGGTGGACGAGAGCTCCTGGAACTACGTACCGTAGAGCTGCAGTGCGGTTTGGGTGGGAAGGGACCTTAAAGATCATCCAGTCCAACCCCTCTGCCATGGGCAGGGACATCTCTCACCAGATCACGTTGTTCAAAGCCTTGTCCAGCCTGACTTTGAACGCTTCCAGTGATAAGTCTGATAATATAAGCCTTAAAAGATTAATCTAGGGATTTAAAAAGAGAACTAACATTTAGATCTTTATGAGGAGATGGGTTTGAATAATTTCATGGTTTGGTAGTAATGGTCAGCTTTGACTGGGTGTTGTCAAATGGTTGAGTGTTATGCCTCCGTTTGTAGAAGCAATTTATCAACATCAGTGCGTTGTAAGGCAACTCCTGACTTTAAACTCATGAGTTTCATCTAATGCATAGGCATTAAAACAACAGGTAGACCACACTCCTAGCTTCAGTGCCACTGTGTGGTAACTTCATCCCAAGGAAAGGAAGGAAGAGGAACTCTGAAGGAGAAGGCTCTGAAATAACGAGGAAAAGGGTTAACCGAGAGAAAGTTTTAAAAAAGGAAAAAAGAAGCATTGAATCACTCTGGAGGCTATTTAAGAACACCATATTAGATGCACAGATGGTACATATACCTCTGAGCAAGGGAAAAGTAGAAAGGGGAGAGTAAATCTGGCATAGTTATGTGAAGAAGTGCATAAGCTTAAAGGGACACTGTCAACTTAAAAATCACACTTCTATTGGAAAATTTGTTACCTACTACTGTTGCAAACAGCACCTATGATTACTGTAGCTGAGAGATGAGACAAAAAACTCGCTCTGCTTTTTGGTGCGCTTGCTTTGGGCCCAATCCAAATTTCATCGGCGTCAGTGGGTGACTTCCCATTGATTTTCCTGAGATTTGGATCAGGCCCTATGCATATTTGACTGTACATTGTGTACAGGCTGTTTCATTATTTTGCATGTGGTCTGCTTTTGCATTGTTTCTGTGGTTTTTCACACAGCAAGAGAGGAAAAAACATTTTTTTCCAAATTGGAAGTGTGGTTATTAAACTATGGAAATGCCAGTGGGGTCCCAGGCACACTTGTACCAGAAATACCAAATGTGTGACTTTTCTAAGGCAAAGCTCCTCCTTCAAAAAATCTGATAACGCGAGCAGGTCGGTTATAAAAAAAGGTCTCTGAGATGAAGTGCACAGTGGCAATGAAGGGACAGGGAAATTAATGGAAAGACATATATACACGGCACTGTAGAAGATGTAGAAAAAGTATCTCTATAGAAATAAAAATGCCCCCTTTAAGTCCTCAGCTCCCGTATGCCACCCAGCAGTGACTCCAGCCCCTTATGAAATAGTGCAACAGCAGAAAAGTTAAATTAATTTTCTGTGTCCACCTTCACCACAGAGGATGATGAGGAAATTCCTGTTCCAAGGACACTTTTCACAGGAAATCAGAGTGTGGCCTTATAGCAGAAATTGAAGTCTCTTAGGAGGAAGTTAGGGAGCAACTTCAGCAACTCGAGTGCAGTAAATCACCAGGACCAGATGGTACTCATCTGAGTGTTCCTAAGGAAATAAAAGTGTGAAGCAGCAGAGATATTGACAAGGATCTGCAATATATCATTAAAACCAGCAACTGTTCCTCAAAATTTGGAAGTCATTTGTATGGTGTTTAAAAAAAAAAAAAAAGATACAAAGAAAGAAATAAGGTTGCTTTCTTCTTGAGCATTGGAAATGAAGCTGAGAGTTACAAAATAATTGTTATTTTAGTGGTCTAATGATAGAATAAGGTAACTTTCAGTTAGACGTGACCTGGCAGGTTCTAACACTGTAAAGAACATTGTATATTGTAAATAGACAAAGATATTTAGGTGAACATAGCTTATTTGGACTCCGGATCATGTTTGCTGGATAAGGTTGTTTATTTCTGATGTGTTATTTGATGTCTGTGGGAGTCTGATGCAAGCAAAGAATGCATTTTGGCACAGCAGCATACCTCGGTCTACATTTCCATATGAGGCTGGACATTTAAACACGAGGCTGATTGCATTCCGAAGGACCTGAGTGTAGTGCCAATGCAAAAATTACTTTATACTGCTGAGGAATGCTTTTATATGTGTGAAAAAAGTTTTTAATTCAATTTGCTACAGAAAAATTAATTGTTTTTAGAAAAAAAAGTTGAATTTTTCAACAAAAAGCAGATACTTCAACACATGAAACCCACTTAACCAAATCCCCACTGTCTGCAGTTAAACCATAGGGGCAAGGAGTAACATAGGAGTACAGCGGTTTTGCCAAACAAACACAGCTAGTATGTACACACACACACAGAAATTAGCCAAGGGAGGGAAATTAGAACTTCTAATGGATTTGGAATTTAGTAAAGCACTTGAAATAGCATCTCATGAAATCTTACCCTCAGATTAATTCAAATTACTTTGGATGCGAACACTGTCAAGCGGCCTGAAAACAGGCTCAGGGAATAAAGCAAAGGGTGGTGATAAAGAGCAGCATATCAGGTTGTGGGCAGAGAGGTACCACAGGGACGTGCGTTAGGTTGGTCTTGTTTCATGTTTCATTAGTGATCTCCAGGACAGAGCGGGCAGCGTGTTCACAAACTCTGCAGATGATACTAAGCTAGGAGGAGTTGCAGATACCAAAACAATTCTCTGGAGGAATTAGAAATAATGAAAAAAAGCAGCCAAATTACTTTCACTTTGACAAAAGCGAGTTAGTGTATCTAGGGAAAACCCCTGAAACAAGTACCTTAGTGGAATGAGTAAAGCTGAACAATAGGCTGAAGCTGAGGCTAATTGAAGGTAGTAAATTGGACCGTGCAGATGTAGCGATGGTTAAGCGGCCGTGGCTAGGGTCAGCAGCGTTAGGGCTGTTGAGGCCAGCCACGTCACTGGGACACGTGGACGGAGCAGGGAGCAGCAAGGCTGGGAGGCAGCGTGGATAGGCAGGGTTAAGGAACAAGCAGTCCAAGGTGATTTAGGGAACGTGAAGGAACTTCATCTATTGCAATTTCAGCGTACGATAATTTAATGTGTTAGCACGTGCCGCTGTGGCCCGAAATCAGCCGCTTTGCTGGGGATGGTCTAGGCTGGCGTGAGCAAACCCCAGCAAGCACCATGGCTGGTGCTGGCAGAGAGAAGGGATGCCCTGTCTTCGGTGTGCTTTCCATCTCCTGCTTCTGCAAAAACGAAAGGGTGGCACACTCACCTTCAGCAGGCAGTATTACTTCCCAAAATGATACTACCAATTTTTACACGTAACTATCACAAATAGCAATTCAAGGCCTGAGCCACAAGCCGCCGAAATAACCAGGAGTGCTCTGAGTGGCCTGAGTTGCAGCTGAGCTGGGGCTTACATTAAAGAGGTGCATAGGTTTGATAAAACTGATGATTATTAGCAAAATGTATAGCTAGGCCAGGTGAGACAGGAACAGAAACCAAACCTCATTCACCAGACATATTGTCTGCCAGGGCAAGCCCCAGATGCATCCTATAACCACAAAAATTATAGGATATTTTTCACTCCTTCCTTCAGGTATTGGCTGCTGTCAGGTGCAGTTTGCCAGGCTAGGTGGACAAATGGTCTGAGCAGTACAGCGAGACCCCATCCTCTGAGCAGGGTGCTTGCATCGGTGGCATAGCAAGCTTGAGGGACTCAGTAACATAGTCCAAATCCAAATGGACATGTCCCATTTGGTCAGCCAAATACATAGCTGGTGTAAGCAGGCATTGCTTTATTAATATCAATAGAGCTGCGTATATCAGTTGTGATTTTGGCCCAGTACAGGAATTGTAATAGCTCCATTTACTTTTTACATGATCTGGAGAAGCAGTGGATTTGCTATAGTGTTACTGGAAAATTTTACATTATTATCGTTAAAATGAGAATATTTTGTCTCACTTGCAATCATCCTCAGATCTCTCATTAAAATTTGTAATGCAGTTATCTATGTCACCATACTGTTCTTTTGAAATACTTTGAAAATTCCAGTGTTTCCTGATATTTACCATTGATACAAATGTAGAAAGTATAGAACACTTTTTATAAGCAGATTAAAGCCGTATGTGAGATTGTGTTCAATCTCACATAGTAAGGGCTGTTTTTAAAGAGGTGTCATGTAGAACTGACTTTAATTCACTGTATCTGTACATTTCAGTATAAAATGTAATGTGCAGGTACCTTTGTTATGACAAACTTTTCCAAAGAACACGACTAGAGATATTAGAGCACGTTGCATAGTTTGTAAGGTGCTTTCTAAAACTGATTTCCAAAAGACAGCTAATCACAATGGTGTATCAAGTGGGGTTATTTTGAGCTTTTTGTTTCTTCAGCCTTGAACTTAGGTTTGAATATCTCAGTATAAATTGCAGAACAGAATATGTAGTAAGGCACTGAGCACCAAAGTCAGAACAAAGGAGGTACTTTGGTCGTGCTGATGTCAGGGGCAACGTTTCCACTGATGCCAGTGGGATGATAATTGAATCCAAAGATACAAGCCAGTGGTGACATTTTAACAGGAAAAAATGAGGAATTAGATATTTGTCTGTGTACTTCGTGATCTACAACTAGCGCTTTTTGCTGATAAAGCTGTATAAGGTACATTAAATTTAACCTAATTTATATTAAATAAAATAAAGCCCAGGTGTGCCGCACTCACTCGGGCTGGATAGCTCTTCATTCTCCAGTAGCCCAAGGCAGTGAGGTAATGCACATTTTTCCTGCTTCACCATTCTGCCTTATCCTTTCCCTTGCTTTATTACATTGAACCTTCTTAGCCTTCCCAATACAGCAGCCAAACTTCTAACCTCTCTCTGGCTGTATCTTGCTGTATTTCCTAACCTGTTTCTGCATTTTCGCTGGCAAGGTTAGGATAACGTATGGCATTCGCTGTTCTACGTTGTGTTCTGTATTTGCAGCATGTCTTGTATTATCTTGTGGATGTTTTCTTATTTTTTTTTGTTGAAAGGTGCCATTGAGATTCTCAGTTGTTTTTTTTTGTCTGTACCCTTAACAGGGTTTAACTTGCTACCCCATTAAACAGTCATTTCTTACGTGCGATTGTGATTACTGGAATGTAGGTTGCTATTATTAATCATCTTTCCATTCATACTGTCACATTAATCATGTGAGGAGATGAGAGTGTGAGTTTGGATCCAGCAGGATGACAACTTCTTATTCATGGTGGCACGAAATTCAACTCATGAAGTAAGGAATGACTTTTACGAGTCATTTTCACGTTTGCCAATTTTGAACCCTGTTCTGTGCCGTTCTGCAGTACTCCATGCTGCTTGTGACCCTTGTGGACGTAGGGGTTTCATGAATAAAACATGAGGTGCAGGAGCAGTCGGAAAAAGCAGTTTTGCATGTTGTTTTTGCCAGGGCTCAGTAATGGATTTACCCTCGAACACAGCCGCCAGCAAGAAGACGATTCTGCTTTCCGCGGCCTCACACTGTGCACGCAGGAGCCGCTGCAGTTGTGCACGCACAGCTCTGTAGCTGCTCCCCCTTTGTTCCCACATAGCATGTGCTCTGCTGCGTCCGTGTGCCTTCACGTAGTCGTACAGGAAATCTGCTTTCACGCACAAGGGGAAGAACGTCTAACGCGTTTTCTGCACATAAACATATTCTCTGGGGAAGCGTGCTTGCGGAGGAGCGAGGAGGGCAGTACAGCTGTAAGCAGTCTGCTCAGAGATAATCAGAGCCCCAGCAGGAGCACCCTCCGAGCACAGCTGCACAATTCCCTTTGCTCTCTAGAAGGCACTGCACCCTACATGCAGTTTCCAAGCTACATTTAACACAATTGCCCATCAGCACTTAGGAAGCAGTTACCACAGAAACCCAGCAGAGACCAATTAGTCACATGATTAAATTAATTAAAATAACCCGGGGTATCTGCCATCTTGCTTCTTTCTGCTACACATAGCGCATGACCTAAACAGAGCTGTAAATGGGTGGCATTATTGTGCCTTTTAATCCTAGAATCATCTTCATACTGTACTAGAGGTGGTCTTTGATTTTTCCTTTTCCGTTGCTCTGCGTAAATCCCTTCCCAGACATCTGTGTTACTCCCTTGCCGCGAAGATGCATTATTCCTTTTCTGTAGATCTGTGCTATTGCACAAAAACATTCTCCAACCCCCTCAATAAGCCAAGTAGTATCAAATTTACAAAACATCAGATTTAACAACAGTGAGATTTGTTATGTTTGGGATAAGAGGATTTGGAAACATTTTCAATTGCGCAGTTAAGACTTTTGGAGGTCTTTAATGACAGCTCTAACAATACTTGCCAGAGAGAGCTCTGTAGTATGTATTAGCACTTGACCTGAGAATTGTAAAGCACTAGGAAAAGACTGTGTGTTGTGTCTTCATTTCCCAAGTAATTCTGTTATTACAGTGGGGCGCGTTTAAGTGGAACAAGCTGTCTGTGTTGTAACCCTGCTTCCTGGGAAAGACAGGCAGTCCAGTTTCCTCGGTCGTTTTTAAAACCTAGAAATGCACAGCCATATTCTAACTGCGTAAATCACTCCTTTGTCCTTGGTCCTTTGGCTGGCCTGATAATGGCATCCCCCAGACATCCATGTCATCTAGGGTTTCCTTCTATTATACCAGTGTCATACTTCTGCATGCATGCAAATCATCTTTACCTGAAACCACATAAAACATGGAACATTGCAATTTCCATCTCATCAAAGATTTCCTGGTGACTGCTCTGAAGTTACCTTGATCCATGGCACCAATGGGGAAAAAAAAATTAATACTATTTCTGGCCACAGAGTAGAGAGCAGCTTGCCTCTCCAAAGCAGATTCCATACAAACAGACTTGACAAAATAGCATGCATAAATTACATGCCTCCAATGCATTAATTCATGCCTAACAGAGCAAGTGGCAACAGCACTACATTTACAATGGATGGGTGTATGATGGAGGAAATAAAGTCTGTGGGTTAATATATAAATAATCAACAGTTACAAAATTTGCAAATATTAGAGAAGACAGTTAGCAGGCTTTGCGCATGCTGTATTGCTAAAGAACCATGCACAAACACATTTGCTAGGCTTAACTGGCTCCGACTAGCCCTTCAGAAAGGATCTGCGTGTTTGGCAATGTTGAGGCACAGGTGCACCGACATGAGATAGCGTCTTGTCATGAAACGAGGTCCCTGCCCACCAGAGTCATGGCAGTGCCATAACTGAGTACCCACTAAGTCACAGCATGTTTCCTGAGGTGAAGAAAGCCTTGTGCCAGGTATAATGTTCCATGATTTTATGGAAATTATCCTGCTGACCAGCATCACCTGCATCCAGGACACACACACACACAAATTACCAGGTGAAAATGAAACTAGTGCTCTGAGTGTTTCCATTTTCCTTGTGTTTTACTTGTAAATTGTCATGGGCTACTGCAGTGTGTGTAATACGTGCTGAAAACAGCCTCTCGTGTAATGTTCGATCTTGTTATTTTTGCACTAACTGACAATAAGGACACTGAAAATGAAATTCTCCATGGGATCACCCAGTTTTACAAAGTAGTAGTCGTCCCATAGCAATTGGTCGAATTAGGCTTTTATAAAACCGAAGTAAACTAGTGGAAAATCTGGTCTGAAGATTTTAGATGCAGCGGCCACATGCTGTTGTTTCCAGAATTAAAGAATGTCCCATAAATATCCTCATAAAAAGGACCATGGGAAGGATGCTTTCTGTTTCATGTTTAAAGTGCTTCATCAACAAACCTGCCTACTAAGTTCTCAAAGCTTTTCTTCCGTTATAACTCAGAAGAAAAGCAATTTTTTCAGACTAGAGAAATGAAAAGTTTTGACTGCTGTTTCTTGTCATGCTGCATAAAACAAATGTGGCTGGAAGCGAAGGACAGACTCTCCAGTAACAGCCAAAATGATGGCAAAATCTTAGGTGGCTGTTTTTAAGTTTTCAGTGTAAATAGGAGGAGAAGGGGTTTGCTTTGATGTGTTGAGTTTCTTGGTACGAGTGTCTAGTTTTTTCCAGGGAACAGACAGGTCCCCTCGGTTGAGCAATATGAAGAATGGTGATGGAAATATGGGCCCCTCTCCTGGTTGTCCTGGAGTGGGTTTCGTAACGGAGCGAACAGCGACTGAAGTGGGTCAGTACGTGTCCCTGTGCCGTGTCTGCATTGTAGAGAGACGTGCTGACCTTTCCCAAAGACGGAGCTGGAGCAGTCCCGCGGGCACGGCACTCCTGGCGGGGTGGTTGGGGCGTTCACAGGGGCACTTCTGGAGTACGGTCACCGAGGTGCTGCCGGGACGGGCACTCCGGCAGCACACAGATTAGAGGTAGAGATTACAGAAATAGGGAAGTGCTGGGGAGTAAAGAATATAATGTTTCAATTGTGGGCAGTGGGAGGTTTGCAAAGGACTTCAGCGGGATTCTAGGCTTCCTTTATAAAAAGGTGAATAAATTATATCTGCCCTCCTTGGAATACAAAAGGGGAAGATAGAAAAGGAAACGTGATGAAGTGCAAGCAATTTTAAAATAGCTATTGTGAATAACTGTTATAAACGCACAGTGTATTACATGCCAGAATAAATGAAAGCAAATCAAGATAGGAAAAGAATTTTGATGGAATACTTGCTGCTAACCGCAATAGCAGAAGCAACATGTAAAGAGCCATATCGTAATGTTGTGATTTTTGTATGCGCTGTGGACACCTCATCTCTCAGGAGCTGTGATGGGGCTCACAGCTAGATGTCCATGTCTGGGAAAGGCAGGGCTTCTCTGGCGCACTCCTGGTCAGGCTGAAGGCAATAGGAAGCCCGAGTTGAGTGGAGCAAAGCAGTCAGTGTTTGGCTGACATGATTTTACGTGGTAGGAATGGATAAAACATGTGCTTCTGAATCATTTATGTACGACATTTTTGTGTGGTAGAGGACACGTAGGATAGTCTTCAGGCCTAAATAAATAATCTGATGCAATACATGCATGACATGAGCAGGAGTGCCAATGGGAAAGAAACACAGTGCCCTCTCGGAGGCAGGGAGAAGGCAATATAGGTGAGAGGAGGATAATTTTGGGGGTGTTCTTTTTTTCAAGAAGTCACTGCTGCTAGTTCAGAAAGCTGGTGAACCTACAGCCATCTGATATCCAGGATTCATCCATTCCTAATCTTTCCACTGATTTGTATTCCTAAAATGGCTTTAATGTAGAAGGAGTTAGGGCAGAAACAACCTCCTGGAGGCTGCCTCGGCATTTCCCTACACGGGAACAGAGTTTGTTTAATTTAATCCTAGTCTATGCTTATGGCATTACTAGACAAAAGCATATAATAAACAGCCTGAGAGACTGCAAGGAGGTACTGTCTCTTTTGATGTATTTTGAAAGGTTTCCTCCACTTGTTCTTGAAGTCCATTTAGTTTAACAGAATAAGTAAAAGTTCACGATTAAATTTCTCAGTTTGTGTGTAGTATGAACTGTGTAGGCTGTGGGGTTGAATTCTGGTCATTCTCATCAGTTTATCTCGAGTGATTTTAACAGATTAACTATTTATTTTGGAGCAGCTGTATTCACAAGTGGGCCATTGCTTTAGGCATGGACCTGTTAGTATGAAGGATGTTGCTGGTATTCTTGATTAGAAACAGCGTACATCTTTCTGCCAAATGTCGAACTCACAGGGAGGGGAGCATTTCCCAACGAGCTAGGATAAAGGAAGGGGGAGGTAGGGGTGATTCCAGTTAAGTCAGACACAGGTTGTTCTGACACTGAGGCCATTTGGATAGGACCCGGCTTCCAAAACCATATCCTATATGGCGTACGTCATTGTTCAGGATTTACATGAACTGGATGGGAGTCATTTTGCTGTTGCTTGTTTCTCCAAAATTCCTTTGTCTGAAGGCTCAGAACTTTCTACTTTCTCAGCAACATTTCCATTAGTCTTGATTTCCTCCGCCCATCCTTCTCTGCCTCCTGCCACCAGCTTCTGCATACTAACTGGACTCTTCGCATTTGTGATACCTGCTCTTTGTGTCTACCCTAGTGGGTCCTGGCACTTTCTGCATGCAATTAACACTTACTAGGAACTCAGCAAGAAATCAGAAGAAAACTTTATAAATTCCATATAACTAAGACTTTTTTTCCCAGAAGCACTACATTGTCTTTTAATATATATTTATACCTGTTTCTTGTGCTAGGAAGTGACGGTGGCTCTGTCCCTGCTGCTCCCCTGTCACTGTCAGTAGATTCATAACATGATGGAAAAATAATATGGCCTGCCTTGGGAGCTGTGCCACTGCACAGGGCAAGGGGCAAATGCCCAGCATGTGATACCTTTGTTTACCTGTTTTCAACAGATTCTTAGTAGCTTTCCCCCACATTTCTGCAGTAAAAACTGATCTCAGTGAGGAGCAGAGAGCGACTCCAGCAAAGTTTTAGCTTATAGATGTGCTCTGTTGATTCCCATGCCCCTTTTGCTCCCCGGCTGTCCCCTGAGCACACCTCCTCGTTCTTTTCCTTTCACAGCTCTTTGGGGTCTAAATCCTGGCCCCTTCAAAAGTCAAAGGTAAGCCTCAACTGGCTTCCTCAGCAGCGGGATTTTAGCCCAGGCATGCTTGTAGAGCAGATGCACAACCCACAGTACAGATGGGTTTGCGTTGCCTTCTGCTAGGACTGGGCAGCGATGCAGCGGGCTCAGTTAAGAAGCAGCCTTCCAGCTAGTGTGAGAGAAGATGCTGAGGACAGTAAACCAAGATACATCAATTTTATTATCTCTGCCTTTCTGAGCGGCTCACAGCACAGCGTGCTCCTCTGTCAGTTCCACTCAGATTAAAAACCACAGTGAAGTGTTTCCTTTTGTGCTTCTGGACAGGAAAGCAGAGATAACTTAGATACCTAATATGTATCTGAAAAGATAAGTGTTGTTTTTTTTCCCTCCATTGAAGTGTGTTCCAGAAAGAAACAGTTGTCATGAACTATCTGTAAGATGGTTGCCTTCCCCAGAGACCTTGTTACCCTTCATCTTTCATTACCCGAGGTTATTTACAGGTAGCGTATTCATTACCTTGAACGTTCCCGCATGCTTGTACGAGCACATAGTGTACAGATGCTGGGAGACAGGCTGCTCGGCGCGCAAAGCCGGGGTTTTCTCATTTACCGTTTTCGTTTCACTGCACCAAACTGTGGAGCTGCAACATAAGTAACTTAGGACTTATTTACTCGGCGTGTGAGACTAAGTGAAACAGGGAGTTTTGACTGGTCAAATTACGTGTCATGTTAAAGAGCCTTTTGTCTCTGTTCAAGCTTTCTGAAACAAGACAAATTATGATATTTTCCTGTTAATTTCTGTTAATTTCTTTCCTTAATGAGTTTCATTAAAATCAAAGCTTCCGGAAGACTGAGCCATGACAGCTGTCTAAAGACTGTTTCATTCGCTATGGGCTGTTTGGGCTGAATAATTATTTCAGCTTTGTGAGGATTATTTCTTTAAATAAGAACAATGATACTCTGTTTGTGAGGAGGAACAAGTGCTTTGAGTGGTGCGGCATGATTTTGTAGTGCTGACTTGTAGTACTCAGCGGCTTTAGGAATACCTGGGAAAAACACATCTCTCTCAGTCTGACACATTTTTTAATGATTTCACTGGTGGATACAAAGGCAGCTATTTCAGCTGGCAGGTGAAAGAGGGCTGAGATTTTAATGAAGTAAATCAATTCTTCGAAAGAGAGAAGGGTTTATTCTTTGCTGTTGCCTTGCTGTGAATGTGACCCAAGAATGAAAAAAACAAATCTTTCTGTTTTGCCATTCAGAAAATATTCCTGCAAGCTGCAGGGCTGATACTTTGGTAGCAGAATGGCAAGCATTTCAGTTCTTTTACATTTTCCATTCTGTAAAATCTTGAAGATACCTCATGTATTTTGCAACTATTGCAATTAAAAAGGCACGGCTTCTGTGGTGCAGTTCAGTCTGTTTGCTGCACTGACTATTTTGTTTTGACACAGAAATTCTTAACGCGAGGGGTGGCAAGATGGGAACTGTACAATAGTCCACTGCATCCAAGTCTGAACTGGACACTCACCACCTGTTTTCGCGCGCTGTTGCACCAAATTCCTTGTCAGAGTGGCAGAAAACCCGGCTGGTTTGACAGAGCTCGTGTTCATATTGTGGGTTTCAGATTTCAAGGCCCGAATGGTAGATTTTTGTTTTGGGAAAGAGAGCATTTTCTGAGATTTAGGGACCCTCTCAGCTTCCTAAATCCCTGCCCCCTGTTTCTAATCCTGTGTCCTTCCTGGGCCTGATTTTATCAAGAGCTCCTGTTCCTTGTAGGACAGAGACAAGCAACCTCTGCTTAAAAGGAGAGTGTATTTAGGAAATTGGTTATGCAGAGACAGCACCTCCTTGCTTACCAGAATGACTCTGTATGCTGTGCATGCTTTCTGCATTGACCCAAACACATCTTGTCCCTGTCACATGACTGGGGAACGACTAGATGACTTCCCACCTCAGTTAGCATCATCAGGGTAATGGCTAGGAAAGTCTGACACACAGGTTTTTATTACCAGGAGTGACAAAACGCAACTTAATTTCTGAATCATGGGTTGATCTTATAAGACAGACAGAAACGCACGACCCCACTGCCCCCAGAAAACCACCGCTACAGCAAAAATGAAGCTGAGCATATCTGATGCAGTAGCTGCCGCAGGGAGGCTGGGTTCGCATTGGTGCCGCAGGGCTGGTCTCACCCCGCAGCTGCTGCCTGCTGGATACCGGGGCACGGACGGGGACAGGCGCTGGAGGTTTGTGAGCGGCGGGGAGCACGCAGGAGGATGCCCCACGGCCCTGCCGAGCACCACGCCAGAACATCTGGGCATTCGCGGCCACTCTGGTCATCATCACGGCTCTGGAACAAGTGAAAGTGTTTCCTTTGCTGGGTTGTGAAAGCACGCGACAAAATTAAGCAACCAGTTTCCCCGAAGAAAAGTAAACAGTGGGTTTTGTTTGCTGGTTCTGCTGAGAGCCCGAGCCCAAGTGACCTTTGGGAGTGGGGCACGCTTGCTCCAGCACTGGTTATAAATCTAGAACCCACATCGTAACGTCTTTCTGTAATTTCTTCATTGGGAAGATGTCTGTTGGGACATAATTTTAATGGGAAATTTCTTCAAGAAATCAGTCCCTCTTAAAACTTTCTTCTGATGAAAAATGGATCTAAAACATGTAGTTTTGACTGGTTTGAGGAAGGCTGCTTACCCATTGCTGGAAAGGACAGGAGAGCTGTTGTGATTTTCTCCTCATGTTCATGTTTATATGATCTCCTTTTAATTCTGTTTTTTTTTTTTTTTTCTTAAAAAAAAAATCTGGAGGGCCACTTTTCAGTCTGTCCCTTTAGAGGCATCCAGTGTTGAAAAAGCAGGCGTAAGTAAGTCCTTTTATAAAAATACACACACAACTACCTTTTTTCTAGTTCAGACAGTCTAAGAACCCTAGATTTAGTCACCGCTTGATCTCAAATGCTAGCATTATAAAATCAGTCACATTTAAATGCTTTTCCTGAGGGACATGCTGTACTTCCAGTCATTTGTTGGCTTGTTTTGCACTGGGAGTTCAGGACCTGCCTCTCTGCCTTCGCTGTTTCACGAAGTTTCACAGCAGAGGCTTGATCTCAAACCACGAGAGCCGTCTCAGGTTTGCTTGGAGCACTGCAGCTTCTACATCCTGGGAGCCCTTGCAAAGCAAGCCTTCCCCTGAGGCATGGGCTCTGCTTGGCCGCTTTGTGCTCCACAGCTAAAAGGAGCAGAAAAATTCCCTGCCTTTCTTGCTGAGTGGCAGGTTTCAGAAATCAGCCCTTCTCCTGCACATCAGGCATGCATAATGGCTATAAAAGAGCCGTGTGCTTTGTTATCATCAGATGATCCCCTCGGAGGAACGCTAAGGGTTTAGCCTCCTTCCAGAAGCATTGGTTATGTTTTCACATTGATCCCCAAGAGTCAATACCCAGCCTGGCAGGCAAACTCCAGAAGTCCATGCTTCAAGTCTGGGTGGGTGAACCTGGAACCCAATTATTTTTAGCATATATTGTGTGTCGATTTCTAGCTGTCTCTCGATGATGTAAAAGCTCTTAATTGAATGTAATCCATGAAATATTTACTGTCCTGATCAGCTTTCTAGCAGGAAGTGATTTTAACTCATCACATTCCAGCTGTTGCTTAAATCCACCCAGCCGTCAAGCCTGTCAATTTTATTGTGAGTATTGCGGTTTGGTTTCCTGCTGAGCCCTAGACCTTGGGCCCCCTATTCTTCTGTTTTCCATATAAGTCAATCCATAGAATAACCCAGGTCTTCCCTGGTGTGTAGGAGATGAGCAAGGATGTGGAAAAAATGGATGTTGGTCTGATCTAGCTGATCCAACAAGGGTTGTTGAAAAAATCCTTTTCAGCTTTGTTCTTAAAATCCTTCTGCTTCCCGCAGTGATTCTTCTGTAGCAGCCAGCACTTAATGCCCAAGAGGGATGAAAAAGGATTCAAAAAGAAAATAAAAAACGCATAGACTTCTGTGAGCTCTCAGAGCATTTGACCAGCCCCGGCTACATGTGGCAGCTCCACCCTCTATTGAAGCAATTCAGTTGTAGTTGTAGGATGTGGAGAGTTGACTCAAAAGTTTCAAATTACTTCTCACAAACAGTGGAACTAAAGCTGGAGATTCATCCTCAGCTACATGTAGATGCTCGTTGAAAGGCCGCTGTGTGTTTTCCTCCAAACCATCTAAAGAGAAATGACATATCTTGGCACAACCTGTAGGTTTTACTTCTTTGCCATCACTATGTTCTCCTTTCTGTGGCTCTGTACTGCATAAATGTTCCCCATTACACCTGTTATCACAACGTGTGACTGACAGTAGCAAGAGATTGGGGATTTGGGGGTCTCATGGAAACTAATGGGGCGATTGAAGGTGATTCTGAAAGACCTGGGTAGTATAGCTATTAAAGCTGTAGCATCACAGATTGTTAAACGTCTGTCCAAGGCCGGTATTTTCATTTTTAAATGAATCCTAGTTTTAATTAAGAAAATGTTAAAGGTCCTGCTGAGAGTCTAGACAAAATCATTTCTTATCATCTATAATTTCCCTTTCCCTTCCTGCTCATGTATTATAGGGAAAGTGCCTGTGTAAATGGTAATACTTCAGCATGCTCCTGTTCCAGAAGTGATGTTTTCTAGGATGCTCTTTTGTAATTGCCTGAATTCCTCTGAGCAGCTCTGCATTCCTTAGATGGGGAAGGAAAGTTTTAAACTTCTGCTGAAAGGCATCACGAGAGTGGTGACATTTCTGGTTAATTCATGTGTTTCTAGAGTATAATCTAAGTTGATTTCCTAGATAACCATGCAATCGAACCCAGAAATGCAGGAAAAGTAGAAGGAAAATTAGGAATCAGAGTGAAATTTGTCTCTGTCGTACTCCTCATTATATTTGCAAGCTTTCATGTGGATATCTGTGGTTTTGAAGTATGGTTGTCTCATTCTGGCCCAAGTCAGGATGTTCAGAGTTACTGAGTTTCAGGAATACTGAGCTTCCTCACAACAGAAGTAAACACCTGGAAAAATTGTTGTGATATGAACAGACATGCAGAAGGCCAGAGAAGCTGTGATCTCTTAGCTTTCCAAAAGCCCTTTAATGACAAGCCTTTCCTAGAGCATGTATGAGAAGAAGAGCTGCTTTACGTCCAGTGCCATCAGGAGGTTCGCATATGTGTGTTGCCCTTCCGTCTCTTGGCCAACATGTAGTGTAACCAGGTGCACTTGCTGTGCATGTTAAACTCAACCCCTGTCTCTGAAAGCCTCTCACCACTTTTAGAAACAATTTATCTAACTTTTCCTGGAAGTAGAAATGATAACCCCAATGAATTTCCATGGGTTACTTTCGAGTTTCAAAAGCAGATCCTGAGCTGCCACCTCCTAAGTAGATTCCTAGAGCCTGATGACAGAGAAGCAGGAATGACCCTCCATCTGAAGTCAGCCTGGCAGCCCCTGCATCCCATAGACAAGGTTCATGGCTCTGTACACCAAAGCCATCTCTGTACCAGTTCCTTGGAACTATTCAAGTGTGGGAGCGTTTGTACCATTGTTGTTCACAGCTGGTGAATGTGACCCTTGAGAATGTATCACCGTCCTTTTGATTTCGTGTGTAGTTTTGGCCTGGGTGCAGTGTGGTGACTTGTTCTGCAAAGAAGTATTTTCTTTTGTTTATGTTTCACGAATTTATTGAACATCTAGCTTTTTGCATTGTGAGAAACAATGGATAGTTAATAGCCACATTTTTGGTAACACAAAAATATGTGTTTTTTTGGTAACATAAAATATAGCAACCTAAATAAACTATCACATTCAATCTCAGTCATCTTTTATTTTAAGAGGATAAGTCCTTGTCATTTAGTATCTTCTTATATAAGAGTCATTCCAAACCTCTGATTACCCTTCACTGTACGTTTTCTGATACTATTTCCTTGAATACAGACCATGGCCTGGTTTTAAGGAGGAGCCTGCCATGCATTTAAAAATAATATTTTAATAACATTTGAAAAAGTAGGTTTATCCAATGCAGAGATGCAATTAAAGTCAGTTGTTGAAAATGGACAAACATCAACAGCAATTAATGCTTGAGGCAAGAACTTGTTATTTTCCCCTTTCCTTGCTTCGATTTCATTTTCTTATCTTTGATAGGAGATGGGACAAAACATCTCGCTGAGACTTAGTGTTCCTTGTCTGCCTGCTCCCGGGAGCGTGACAGCCGCGTCTCCTTTCCCCTTGGCCATGCAGCAGGCAGGGACTCACCCGTGGGGCTGGGGAAGAAGGCAGCGGGTGCAGGGTGATGGCAGAGCCATGCAATGTGCTCCCATGAGATGAGGCAGCTAAACTTAGCCGGGGGTTGTATTTCGTCCTCCCCGGCATGGAGGAGAGGCACACAGGTCAGCCCTGGCAGCTCACGGGTTCATTCCTATGGGATCAGAGAGGAAAAGTGATGTCTCCAGTCATGGTTTTCTTATCAAGGCAGACCCTCTGCATACTAAAAATGCCATCCCACCTTATGTTTCCCTTCCCTCTTTTGTTTAGTCACCACATTTCCTCTGCCTACACCTATGTGCGCATACGGAGTCCATCAGAAGGTAGGAAAGGAGGTTTACGATAATCTCTCCTAGCTCAGTGCCTACAGCATGACATACCTGCAAAATCCACTAGCAGTGGACATACAGGCCAAGCTCCTTTATCACACCTCTCACACACCGCTCCAACTGCCCTCATGGCAGGTCTGTACCCCTGGAAGGACCGGTGGCCCATTGCTCCTCAGGCAGTGCTCAAGAGCTTGATACTGGCCACTGCTGGAGACAAGCGTGGCCAAGGGGTCCTTACATCTGACCCAGTGTGACTATTCTTACTCAGATTAAAGTGAAGAGTCCGTGTTTCAAGGTTGTAGTGGAAAAAAGTCTACACAGACATCTGGTCCAACCAGTGCAGGAGAGTTTCCTACCATATGTTTCCACTACCTTCAGCCCAAAGCGCTGGGGGAGTAGGAGACGCAGGACTGAGCACAGCTTGAAGGCTGCTGCGTTGGGCAAGGAAGAGAGCCACTACTGCGTTTGGGCCCTTGCCCGCTGCCTCCCTGCATCCCTCCCTAGCGCCGGCTGCCTGCGGGCGCCGGGGGTGGTTTGCAGGCCTGTTTGCCGGTGGCTAGCTGGAGGCCGTGGGCCGGCGCTAGGAACCGTTGTCCTAGAACAACACGTATTTGTGACCCAGGGCAGCGAAAGCCCGCGACGTAAAGCTGGGGCTGACACTCCCTCTTTAACTTGAGCCACTCTGCTTTTCATCACGATGCCAGGAGTTGTCAGCTTTAACTCCGGCTTTTTTTGGCTTGTGTCACAACCTAATAAGTTATAGGCCAGCTTCTCCTGTCGATGTTTTTGCTGCACAGAAGGCTTCACATTTTGTAAGCTTTTACAGCACAGCTGTGCTCAGAGATAAAACAGAATGTGTATACAGTACAGTATGCATTCAACTGATGCACTAGATTCTTCCCACCATATGTATAGAGTGGTGTGCATTTCACTCCGATACCTCACTGCCAAAACTGCCAGAAGCAAATAAACAAATGGCGGAAGAGAGACACCATATGACGCAGTGCCAGGCACATGACCTAGACTTTCAGAAAGAGACCCTGGCTGCTTTTAAAGGCTTATAGCGGTCCAATTTTTTAAACCTTGCCTCTGCTGTGTGAAGTTTTCTGCCACTGTATGCTGTGAAGCGTGTCGGTTGTTAGAGAATACTCATAGCGTTCCCCTTCCCATTAAGCAGCTGATGTTTGAGCTCCTCATGCACAATACTTGTTCCCACTTTCTTCGGTGCCAGTGATTCCATGTCAGATTTTTGAAACAAGAGGAACAATGGAGTTGCGTGAACTAGCCTAATTCCGGAAGGAATGCAACTGTAAAAAGACATAACACATGCAATTAGGATAATAAGATTAATAATAATAATAGCAACAATCCAGCGATTAATATGTAAACAATGTAAGTGAGGCAAATAGTTGTTCCATCTCGTTCCCCACAAAAAAGTCACTAACTTGCATTTCACAGAATAGATGGTGAAGATGCCTGTAATAAACTGACATGAATGTTAATTACATGGTTAGATATAATTAATTTAAATTATAATTCTGTTCCTGGAACTCATACTCTGAGTACGAAAGGAGAACTCCTTAGCTTCTCTTCTTTCTGACCAGCCTGTTGCTAAAGAAAAGATGGTGATGGCCACCACCATGGTTCTCCTCTGCTAGTGGTACTGTGAAACACGGATTGATTGTCCTGCCTGTTGGCCTGCAAACTCAGTCTGGTGTTAGGCTCAACATCTTTCAGTGGATGTCTTGCTAGCCCTGGCCTTTGTCTAAGCTCAGCTTTGCTGGTGGCTGTGTGCAGGGCAAGCAGGTGCTTTCTTCTCTTTAGAGAAGCTTGAGGCACAGATTGAAGAAGTGCACTGAGAACCACAAGGGTCAAGACCTTTGCTGTGCTTTGCAATACCCGATACAGAATGGTCTGGATGCAGGCAAAAGAATTGGGTCTTGGATTTTGATGGAGTCAGGTAAGAAATAGATAATTATGTCAAGTATTTTCAGCTAGCAGCAATATTCAGTAGAGTAACAATGTGCTTAAGGTGTGTATTTAGAGCTGGTTCTGTGCTTGATGCTTTTATACTTCTGTGTAGTGGTAGTAACAAGAGCATTGGTTTCCCCCAGGCCTTGCTGCTTCCGGCTGTAAGAAATTCTGTGACCTAGATAAATGCGTCTACATCTTAGTTAAACAGCGGGGAATTAGTGGAGCTGTATGTGGAGGATGAAAGGCCAAAGGCTGTATTTCTAAAAGTTTCTCCAGGCTCTGCTTAGACAGATATGTCATTTCAACTCTGCCCTAAAATGAGATACATAATTCTCTGCACTGGCGACAGAAGGGTCAAGCTTTGGCATTACAGTCTAGGAGTACAGGAACACCGGGAGTACCTCACTCTGAATATTGGAAAGCCCACCTGGCTGCCTCAAGTACAGTCCTCGAATGGAGGAGCCAGGGGCACTCGCTGTGCTGGGGGCTGCTGTGATTTTGGCAGCTCCCAGATGCACACAAACGCCCTAGCCCCATCTGTTTTTTTCCCGGTGGACGCAATAGCTCCATGTTGGAGGAAAACGTGGCAGGATCACCTGTGGCAGCAGACTTGTTGCATAGGCTGCCAGCTGGACTTCAATTGGTCCAGCAATGCAATGATTATATTCTTGAGGTGACACTGAATAGTCCATCAGACGGAGGAAACATTAAAGAAGGCCAGATCTGTAAACAAGGCCATTGGCTAAGTATTTGTTGGAAGTGTTGGACAAGTAGGAGTTGTATAATGGAGCATGGGAGAGACTGGAATAAGCCCGTGGATGCTGATGGTGCCACCCTGAAATGGCAGGGATGACATGGACATGCTGATGCATACGCATGAGGAGACAGCAGTGCTGAGAATGTGCAGGAGTCCAGTGCTACCTCCAGGGATGCTTCTCAGCACAGGAGCTGCAGGTGAGAAGCAGGAAAGAGTAAATCGTGATTACAGGAGAGGTGATAAAACAGCAAAACATGCAAGCCTCTGCTGTGTGCTAAGGGGCCAGGCAGGTCGGGTTAGGGACAGAGGCAAACAAGCCATTTGAGTCAATGCAGAAGACAAAGAAGATGCTGAATATATTTCTCCCTGCTCCTTTTTCTGGTGGAAGTGTCTCCAATTTTAAGCCTGTCTTTAAGAGGTAGAGTAGCACTTCTTTTTGTTTTTCTGTACTAATAATGCACAGAGTTGAAAACAAATATATAGTCAGATAGACCCTAGGGCATGAAGTATACTGCTGGGAATGGTTAGAAGTGGATTCCTGTCAGCACAGAAACCTAGCCAAGGATCTACCTCCAGCTGCTCTCTGTGGAAGATGGTAGTGAAGGGAACTGGGAAGACAAAGGTGTTTTTCAGCAGATTTCATCTTACTGTGACAGAGAGGAGAAAACTCAGAATGGGACTTCTCAAATCCCAAGGCAAGTTGGGAAGATAAATTATATTTGCATGCCTGAAAAGGTCTATGTGCTCTGAACTTTCTTATGGGCTTGGATAGACAGTTTCCTGTTTTTAGGCATGATATATGTTAATGGAGTCCCTCCGGGTGATAGAGGGTTGCAGTGGACAGTGGAAAAGTTATTTAGAAATAACTTTCCGCCTGTGTTTGGAGCCAGCTGAGAGGTGTTTGAGTTATGTCCCGTTTGTTGGTAAGAGCATAGCATCCTCCATAGCCATAACTTCTTCTCTTTAAAGAAGAGTGGAAATCCTGGAAAAGGGGGGCTACCTGATTTGTACTATATCAACATATTACTCTGTCTTTGAAAATAAAACTTTGAATAAAGGCCTGAAAAACAGTGGCGAGGAGGGGAGTGACAAGTACTGTACCTGGTGTTAGGGCCAAAGCCAGTGGTGATATCGTGACCTCAGTCCCTGACCTCCAGCTGGGATGTCTGCAATTATAATGAATGCTTCTCACCACCAGCCAGGTTTTGCTTTTGTCCTGCTTATAACTGCCACTATCCCACCCTTTATTGCAGCCATTCATCATCGCGAGAAAGACTGGGAGATGATATTAAGGTTGTAGAAGATGTCATTTGTATCAAAGCTTCCCCTCCTTTCTTTTCACCATCTCCTGCGTATGCTCCATTCCTGTTAGGTTTTGCCCCCCTGAACAGACTGGTCATCCCTTCACACAGCTCATAAATGATTGCTTTAATAAATATTACGGCCCCTCCATTTTCATGTGTGAATGGCCCAATTGGCATGTCACTCGTATCCAAAGCAGGGAGAGGTTTCTATTTTCACACTTTAAAAGGCCACAACAAATCCAGAGAACAGGTTCCTGTCTGTCTGGCATTGATCACAGCTTAGTGTTTATCGTTGTGGAGTAGCTTACAGATGCACCAGATTCAAGGGAAAGCTTTACGAACCAGGTCTGGCCATTGTTTTTCCTTCTCCACATTTATTCAAAGTGCAGACCTGTTTATATACCACAAAGATGGGAATTAAGAAAAAGGGAACGTGTAGAATTTGCCAGCTGTTGAAGTCTTATTGTTATCTTCTGTATCGATCAAACCCGTTGTCTCTTAATTGGATATTGACTGTTGTGAGGCAAATAAGGCAAGCTGTCAGGGAGGGGAGGGATGGGGCGCGAGGTTTATCTTAATGGTATGTTGATCATTACTAGTCTATAAAAGCCAGTGGGAGAGGAGTTCATTAAACCAGCCTGCAATTGCTTTAAAAAAATATGCTCTGAGTCAAAATGATTAATCATATATGTGATACCACAATCAGAGAAAATCCGCATTGTTGCTTTGGTATTTATAATGCCGGAGCTTGAAATAAGCAGATGCATTGAAACAAATTCATTAGGGACAGCGATTTGTTTGGTCTGTGAGCCTTAGCTAACCATAACCAACATTCAAGGATTTTTTTTTCCTGGGTGCCGTGTTTTGTTTTTCTGCCTCCCTGCGTCTCCGGCAGGCTGATTGGAAATGTGTACTTGCCCTGTGCGGGAGCCTCTCCTCTGTGCTGGGGAATCCTGGTAGGAATGGCAGCAGTGGAAAGGAATACTTGAGTTACCTAACAGTGAACCACACAAAATGCTCTGGAAAACACTTTTATCCCATAAATTGTAATTAGCGAGGAATGTGAAGAGGGAGAGAAAGCTTGTCGGGAACGATCGGCTACGCTGGTGTGAGCTGCCTGTTACCAAAATGGAATCTGCTGGGAAGTCTGTAGTATATTTTAATTTCTTTCCTGGCTATATTTTAGGCTGTGTATTGAATAAGTTGTAATAACTGTCAAGCAGAGTCCATTAGTGTCTCTGAATCGGGCCTGCCATGAATCAGAAGGGAGATTAGCAGGATAGTCTCACTTTTATGAAGGTCCCACGCAGCTGTGCCGTGTCGAAGAAATGTTCAAAGGGGCAATAAACAAAGTTTATTTCAAATTATCTCAGTGTGATGTGTTTGTTATCATATTTATTCTTTGACAATTCAGAACTGGTTATTAAAAATTTATGATATGGGTAAAGGTTTGTACAGTTTGAAAAATGAGCGTTCGTAGCAGCCACCTGAACACGTCTCGTATATCACCATGCTGTGGGCTGTCGGGAGAAGGGCAGCACAATCCCGCGGAAGCCAGGAAAGCTGCAGAAAATGCCTCGTTATTATCCAGCAGAGGAAGGACAAGGGTGCATAAGTCTGGAATGTAAAGGGAAAAGGAGGTTTAATGGGGAGTTTTCATTTGAGGACAGAGGGCAGTTCCCTCTTGAGCAGCTGGCTGGAGGCTGGGCCACCTTCTCCTGCTGGTGGGCCTGAGTCGCCGAACTGCTCAGTCCTTCCACTCCTCTTCCTGCGCACGTTAGAGTAGTGGTCCAGGGCAGCAGGCACTGCTGGTTTTCCTTTGGTTGCTCTTTCCGGATATACTGTGAAATTGAAAGCCATCATCAACTTTGGCAAAGTATTTTTTGGCTGTGATAGAAGAAGGGGCTATAAACTTACAGCACTGCAAGCTGTATGAGAAGAAAATCCTGACTTTTTCCCAGAAGGATGAGAAGTCCAGCCGGAAATCAGGGTTCTTCTGTAAAGGATATGAAACAAAACTAGGGGAGAAGAAAGTGTATTGAATCCAGAAAACTGAATCTTTCTCTTTTTTTTTGGTGTAAGTTTTGAGTGACTTTTAGTCACACAGTAGGATGAAAGTTATGAGTTTAGCAGGCGCTAGGGTAGTACTGTTATTAGTATTTCCTTTTGATGCACTTATAATATTACCTACATTATAATAGAATTTGCAGCTTGCATCTTAAATATAAACTGTGGATAATTTTATACCATGAAATTGAGTGAAAAATTTAGTACATAAAGCCGTACCATTCTGAGCCACAGACCTTGGAAGAAAAGCATTATTTAAAAAAAGAAAAGATCCATAAATAACTGTTTATCAGATTTTCAGGCACATTTGTTCAGAGTTTTTGGTTTGCTTCAGTTATGCAAGAAAATGAACGTGACATTCTTCGGTTGCTTTGACAAGGATAATTTCAGAAACACTGCCCTATCGTTCCACAAATTGGCACCTTCTCTTTCTTTGTTATAATGCATTTTTCTGGGGCAGCTTTTCTCAGCAAAACTGTCTGTTTCCCAGGAGTTTTCACACCTGTTCAGAAAGGGACAATGAGGAGGAGTGGGCTGGATTTGGTTAGAATAGCAGCTTCGGCCTGGTGACCATTTATTTTTGAAGGCAGAGAGCATTTCTTATGTCAGTACAGTGGAGGAGGTTGCAGGATATTTTAAACGATGCATTTTCTCCAGTTTTAATCACACTAGCCAGATCCCTGGCTCCCTCAGTCATTTCCACACCAAACCTTTTCCTTAACGTGTGAACCTGAAATACCTTTCTAATCCAGTGTGCCGTTCATTGGTGCTGTTGTGTTCAGACTTTGTATTTGCTTTTGGCGGTTGTAGAAATTAAATGGCAACTAAAATTTGAACAAAGTTTGGAGCCTGGGTCTAGGTTCATCACCATCCGTCGTGGATGTAGCACAGTGAAGCATCAGCAGCAATTTCCAAGAGATAGGCTAAGGGGTCCCATATCTTGCCGAGGATGCCTGCAAGGAGTTGAACCTCAGGCTCGGCTTTTGGACGGCCTCTTTGCAGGGACATCTTTTCTCCTTCTCGGCGACCGTACAGCTTCACTCGCTCTGAAGGGGACTCCAGTGTGGCGGAGTTTGTACCATAATGTATGGGAGCCAGGAGCAGCTGAGTGCCAGGGAGAGATTTTGAGGGGGGCTGTGGGCAGATCCCAGTAACAACAAGGCACGGACCTGCCGGCAGCCGCGCTCCCTCGGCTCAGGAGCTGGGGAGATCCACGCGCACAGTCCTGAGGTTTTGCGTGTGGCACTGATACCGCTCCTCCTGCCTCCGTTCACTGGCGGCATCCCCCGGGGGAGGCGAGACCGCGGTTCCCGGCTTAAAGAGCGGGCGGAGATGTGCGCATGTGTGCGTGCGTGCGTGCGTGTGCGCGTTGGGGGTGTGGGAGAGGGGCAGCACAAGAAGCCGGCGAAAGCCTCCCTGGTTTTCCTCTGCACACTTAATAAAGAAGTTACAAGAGGGCACACTCCCAATTTCTTTTTAACTTTGTAGATCACCTCCAGCAGACAGATTGTCTCATGGACCACTTCCCCTCCCTTTGGCGATCAAATAACATTCCTGTGGTGGCTACAGCAGTTGCTTACATGGAAAAATAACATTAGGAAAGTATTTAATGTATTTTTAGCTGTCTTTAAATGCATTTTAGCAGCTGGAAACAAGGGGAGTTAGTACCACGTGACCTGTGGGCTCTCTGTAGACCACCACCAAGTGTTTAGAGAGCTGCTAGCGGCAGAGAGCCCTCGGGCTGGGGAGCTCAGAGCAGGGCAGGCACCTCTCGCCTGGGGTGGTCGTGAGGCTCGGAGTGGTGAAAACATTACAACCGTAGAGGTTAGTGGGTAGAGTGCAGCTGAGAGAGGCAGCAAGCTAACAGATAACAGCTCACTGCATCGCTCTGCCATTCAGGAAAATCCTGGAGACCTCGCGGAGAGCAAACCTCTCATACAACGTTAGTGGAGGCTTTCCCCAAGGGAAGGACTCGCTCCCCACCTGCACGGCACCAGGGGTGTCCTCTCCAGACCGTGGTCCTGGCCAGGCTCCGCTCCAAGCGTGGGACCGCAGCACCCCGCTGCTGGGCTCCCACCGAGCCCCAGTCCAGGCCAGAGTGAGTATGTTAACATTTCTGGAAAGAATATACTCAACAGATGGAAGTCGAGTACTATTTTTACCGTTGCTGGTGCAGTGAATGCAGGACCATGACAATTGATTATGTGGGACAACAGCAGTCCACAGGAACTAGAATTTCAAGGATTAGGGTCTCCCTGAGGATTTCTTCAGCTTGCAGCATGATGTGTTTGGAGGAGGAGGAATTCCTCGCCCCTCTGGCCGGAGAGCTAACCTTTGTGGGGAAAACGGAAGCACGGCTTTCTGCCCCCATCTGCAGCCAGCCTCCCGGGACGATAGCGTCAAGGGCGATGTGAACTGCCTCTGTTCATCACAACGGGACGCAAGCCTTGCAGCAGTTGTCTGCGCTTCCATAGCAATGGTGTTCAACTTTTCATGGCTTTTTTTTTTTTTTTTGTCCTACCAGAGATGCTCAGCTAATGCCTGTCTTTAATACGTCTGGGGGTGACTGTCACATGATTCATCTGTTTAAAGGACATTTAGGGAAATTAGATGGCAATTTTATACTGAGTAAGCAGACTAATATTCTGTCACTCTGCATTACTCAATTGGCCATTGCTCCTAGAAATTAGATGCTAGGTGTTTTCAGTTAAGTGGCATTAAACTTTTGTGGACCGAGCAGTAGGATTTCATTGCAAAAGCACTGTCCCATTTTAGTGAAAGCTTTGCATGAACAAGTTCCATCTTAATAAATTATTCTGTTCAGCCTGCCTTGTGACTTACACTATCCTAAGATCCTGCCCTTAATATTAAAATGCAAGACAGATTTCCTCTCCCAATACTAAGGCTGCGTAAAAAGACACCGAAGCTAAGAAATCCCCTGGCTGGATCAAGATAATTTTTCTCCAAGAAGGAGAAACAAATATCCATGCAGAAATTGAAGCACTTTGGAGAGGAGGAAATTCTACTGTAGATTGTTCTTCCTCCTTCTGGATAAAAAAAGAAATTTTGACTTAATATATAGTCTGTTTCCAAACTACTGGCGTCTTTCACAAATATAGGCTGCTTGGCTTACGAACAGATAGCACAGTTTGTGTAGCCAAAGATAGTTGTCATGATGCACTTATTAATGAGTACACAGATCTCTGAACATCAAATGCTGTGCTATTTTCAGAGAGGTCCTTTCAGATCCCTCTTTCTGTTCTTTTTTTGATTTATTTTTTTCCTTACCCTCCTGCCATTTTCCTTCAAAGCTCAGTGGTAGGAAACAGCAATGCGAGGGACCTGGGAGAGGAGATGTGCTCATCCATCCCGTTTCTCCAAGTCAGGAGCTACTCCGTGCATGTCATTCCTGACAGATGTTCGCCTAATCTGCTCTTAAAACCATCCAGTGATGGGGCTTTGACAGCCTCCTTAGGCAATCTACTCCAGCGCTTTGCTGTACCTATCATTAAGAAAGGTTTCCTGATATCTAACCTGCAATTAAGGCCATGGTTTCCTGTGCTACCCGTCATCACACTGACCTTGCAGTCAAGCCGGCTCCACCAAGGCGGCTGTAGATCTTCCTTGCCATCAACACGTCCTGGGTAACGTGCTCTCCTCTGACAGAAGTCCCCAGCGTGGCATCCCGCTGGCAGTGACGGCCAGGTTTCCCTCTCGGATGCCACCCAGCCGGCAGGGAGGCGGCTGCCTGCCAGCTGAGGCCATTGAATGAGGAGATTCAGAAGTCCCAGGAGAGGCACTGCCGCAGAAAAGTTGCAGCAGTTTTCTGCTGATAGAACCGGGAGTGCTCACCATGGTCCCAGGGCTCAGAATAAGCAGTAAAGCCTTTTGTCCTGGAACAAAAGGTGCTATGAGAGCAGCCATACCATATATTGCGTACATGCAATCAATCACATCCGGCACTTTGGACATGCATTTTTTGATGAGGGCATTCCGTAACAATTTAAGGGTTGAAAAGCATTTAGAAAATCAGAGAGATGACAAGTTTGGTTTGCTTTTTTCCTGTTCCTTCCTTTTAAACAATAGCACACAAAATACATCCCATGTCAGTGGGGCCTGATGGAGAAGCCGTAGATGCCAGCGGGCTGGGAGCGAGGCAGAGATGCAGGGGAGCCGAGGCAGGTGCTTACTGGTGCGCAGCAGTGATTGAGATTGAGTCAGTACAGATACAGGCATACCACAATATTGCAGTGACAAGATAAACTCCGAGTCGCTCATAATACACCTTTAACAGTGCTGAACATTGCAAGAGTATTTCCTTGTACAAATTATTTACAACTGGAAGCTGGTAGTGATGAATTCATGTAAGGCAGCTGGGGAAATAATGCCTGCTGAGAACAGGTATTTTTTACAGTGGAAAGGCGCTAGCTAAGTATAGTGCTGCAGCCCGAGTGAATGATAGCAGTATGCAGCTAAACTGGTTTAGAGACAAGGAAATTTTGGTGACATCCAAAGTTAAGTGAAATAGGGATAGGTAGGAGGGGAGCATGTTGCTGTCAGCAGGGGTGATCAACCTTTGTTTAACCAACAATTTTGGTAAGTGGGTCAAGGTCAGCGGGGCTGTGTCTCTGTATTTTGACACGCGCACCACAAACACCCTGATATCCATTTCACTTTGTAAGGTGCGCGCGCTGACGTAGTGCCGCGGAGACAGGCTGCAACGTGCAGCCCGGCACGTGCACGGCGTCTACCGTAGTGCCGAGATACGATTTCTGGA
Source organism: Chauna torquata (assembly GCA_013399475.1). NCBI lineage: Eukaryota > Metazoa > Chordata > Aves > Anseriformes > Anhimidae > Chauna > Chauna torquata. Next base: position 180,568 of record VXAL01013170.1, on the reverse strand, counting down.
GTCTGTGGGCACCGACAGCGCTCCGAGCCCTGTATAGCATCCGTGCCCCACGTAGGATCTCGCCAGTTCCGTGTCACCTGCCTGCGTGCAGGTTTTTCTTTCTCCATGAGCGTTTTTGCCGGGGCAGAGCGCCGGGCTGCTGCCGGAGCCAGCCAGAGCCCCGGTGCCGCGGCTGATGCTGGGCTGACAGCTGCCTTTCTGTTTGTGCAAGGCACTGCTGAGGCGTTCGTCCCCACGTTGAGTTCTGGGTTGCTTGGAAGGGCTTCAGCGAGCTGGCCGTGTTCCTTCACTCAGGGAGCGAGAAGAAAAAAGGACAAAGTTTGTTTTCAAAATGAGCAATTTTTTTTTTGGAAACACATTCAGGTTTGGACTTGGTATTCCACACAGCACGGGAGGTAGATTTATTGTGTGGGAGCGGTTTCAGTTTCAAGCTAATAATTAGAAGAATACATTTAAATCTTTGTCAATATAAAAGTGATTTCAGGTGCTCGGGAACACTCTGCTTCTTCTTTGTGGTTTGAAGGAAAAATTTTAAACATTTTCCACCCTGCAGCTATTGAGGCAGTGAAAGAAAAAATATATAAGCTGCTATGACATGTACATAATAAGCTACTTTTCCACTTCCCGCTTTTTGTAATAATACCCAATTGTAGGTCCTACTTGAAGCATACTTTCAGGCAAACTTTGCACTTTTAAAGATTGTATTATCTCCGGTGGGCAAAGTTTGTTTATTCCACAGGACAGCCAAACAGAGGCCTGAGGTACAGTCGGTGTAATCGATAAGGTTTAACTGTGTCATGTTTTCCTGAAAATCCCCAGTACCGCTAACCCGCTGCTCCCCTTTCCCACCCCTCCTCTCGAGGAGAGGCAGAAGCCTCTTTGCAGGCAAACAAGCCGTGCAACGCACAAGGTGCAAATATCTTTCACAAATGCCAATGCTAAAAAAGTCTCCGCGCTGGGAGTGTGACACATGAAAACAGGCAGCTCGCACCGCGCGAGGGAGGGACGGTACGGGAGCCGCAGAGATGCTGCGCTCCGGCCCCGTGGCGCGCCCGGCGGTCCCCAGCCGTCGTCCCCGCCACGGGGACCGGGGCTACCCGGTGCCCCCCTCCGTTTCCCCTCCTTGTCCTCCCCCGCCTTGGACCCCCTCCCCTCCCCCCTGGGCTCGTTGGGGCTTATTTAAATACGCTGGCAGGGAGCCAGGATCTCATCATTTTAATGCAGTGTAAAATGGAATGTGCATAATTATATGCAAGCCATATGCGAGGGAGACAGCTCAGCTGTGAATTTCGGGAGGCTGCGAGAGGGAGAGAGCGAACAGTCAGGGATCAGATGAGATGGAGCGGAACAGAGTGCAAGTGTCACCCAAATGAACAGTGTAATGAGCGCGCTGCTGACACTCCTCCTTTCACCCACTTCTCCCTTTTGCTTCATCTCAAAACCAGAAAACGCTGTAGATTAGGGGGAAAATACTATATGCAAGCAGTGTTGCTAATGGGCTCTGTTAATGTCTCCATTTAAACTTCGGCTTTCTTAATTAACAGTGCAGCTCCAAATAACCAGTAACTTTTAATGCATCTTCGTAATTAAATATTTTTACCACATTTGATTGAAGGATCGTTGTTCTTGCTAGATGATTGCTCCTTTCAGATCTTCACTTAAGCATGGAGGGGGAGTCCATTTATCTACAATAGTGTTACGTGTAAATTATGAGTATGAGAACTTACTTATTTTTTTTGGCCTTGCTGTTAAACTGAAAATACATTATCTAGGGATTGCTTACGCATGTCAAAAAGTTTAAACAAGTACGTATGTAATGTAATCCTGAAAAATGCAATGAAGTATATTGAAACCCTGAAGTAACTCACAGTTTCCAGCTCAAGTATTTCGTTTTGGGTTTGTCTTTTGTTGTTCTAATTATTACACTGCAATGAATTTGCATGTTCAACCTAAGCTATGTAAGAAAACAGCATCCCAAGTTCTCATATCTAAAAGGTGTACTGCGTATTTAAACAAACTTTTTAATAATGTTGTATTTGGGGATTCCCGTCTGTTTTAATGATCTGAGCTGTTATGCTTTTAGCTATTTTTTTTCCTTCCATTATTTGTAAGTCCCTAAATAGGCCATTATATTTCCCTTCAGGCTAGAGATGAAGATGGACATGCTGAAAATTTTCCCCAGCAGCACTATGCTAAGGAAACTCCAAGACTTGCCTTCAAGAATAACTGCGAACTACTTGTAAGAATAACATACTTACAACAAGTCTAGATTGTTACTTTAGCACAGTGAAAACCGTTTTTTTTTCTGAAAGGCTTTTGTTCATTATGACATACATTATGAAATATTGCAGGTTTTTTTTTTTTTTTTTTTTCTTGTTTAGCATTCTAATGCTAGTTCTGGTATCCGTGAACGATTTAAGATCTCAAATTGCTTGAAAATCTCGTGTATTTGATGACAGAACGTGAATGGCCTTGTGGCGCTGCCTGGTCCTGCGCGGTGCATGGGGGTGAGCCAGGTCGGGGGTGGCCAGCCAAGCCGGGAAAGCCTCAGAGGCCCCCCAGACCTCGCACCCCCATCCACCTCCCAGCTCTGCATCGCTTCGGACGCGTGAGGCTGTGCGGACAGACGAGGCGCAGGGCTGGCAGGCAGCGCGCCCGTAGGGCTCAGCTCTTCCTCCACCTCCCAGCCCTCTCCTCGCCTCTCCACTGCGGTGGGGAAAGAGTGGTGGGGAAAGAGCGAAAGCCAGGAAAGCACTGACAGGGAGCCTGGAGTGTTTACAAGCCGAAGGAGAGACGATATCAGCTGCGAAAGGATCTCTGTTCCAAGGCAGGGTTAATTCGCTGTTCATTTTAGCATTTGCAGCTAGGCAAGATTAAAAGCAAGCAGGAATGCCTATTATATTTCTATTAAATGAATCTGTTGGGACCTAATGTTCTTGATTAGCTTGCGAAAATGAGTGCTCCACGATGAGTTTTTCTGTTTACCTAAAGTAAACAGAGAATGAATTGCAGTATGTTTAAAAGAGATTCATGCACTGCGTTTGAGAATGGAGTTTTAGATGAATTGGTAGGTCTCTCCTTCACACTCGCCTTTCTTCTTGGCCGCACCTAAGTAAAATGTGTTGTTTGGCTAAATGGAAATATTTGCAGAGAACCGGAGCACTGGGTTAGATTTTGAAACAACCCACAGTGCTTTTTTTCTAATTACAAACACGAGAGGGGGGCAGCAGCGGTGGACCAAGCTGTGTTCCCGTGGCACTGAAACTTGTGCCTGCCTGCCCCGCAGAAGACGCGGGACCGAACGCCAGCCTTGGTCCCCCGGGTGGGATGTCCGGGGAAGCTGAGCTGGCGTAACCCAGCACGGGAACCGGCCCCTTCGTAAGGGATGCCCAGACTCTGCCATCCCTTTGAGATGGGCTTGGTGCCTGCGCTAGCAGACCGTAGGCTCACATACCCCCAGGCATCCTCGGTGCTGAGCCAGCCCCCGCTGGGTCATGACAGCGCTTTCAGGATGTTTAGAGACACATGTGTCACTCAGAAGGGTCGGCTGGTTCCCGGTGTAATTCCCCCAGACGAAAAGCGACTTGAACCTTACGACCTGATCTTGCTTCCTCCTGAATCCTTTGCAAAGTTGCTGTTGGTTTCAGGGGCAGCAGGGCTGCGTCATGAGGTGAGGAAATGAGAGAAACACAAAAAGGGATTCCCCACTGTGGTCGCAATTACTGTGCCAAGTAAGGGAACAGTTACTTCAAGGCCCTGCTTAATTCCCGTGCCCCAGCTCAGACCGGGTCTGAGGAACCGTCACAGCCCACCATGATGCCCCTGAAGCCAGTAGGGCTTCTCAGTGTTGCAGGAGTTCAGGACTAGGGTTGTGAGACAACACAATGACATGTATACAAAATAAGAAATGTGTTATTTTGACTGAAAATCTGCTTTATCTTTAGTGCAACCAATTAACCCCCTTTGTACTATTAAAATAAAGCGTTCTTTCGATGCCCAGTTAATTATTCCTCTATCAGTATGCATGTAAGTTATTTCACTGTTATATCACTTCTGTACCTGGCAGAAGCTCAAATCATCCACGTTAGTCTTTCACGTGCTTTTTTGGACAAGTTTCAGTTCTTGTTTAAGGGAGTAATAAAAGCAATTTGTCATAGTTTTATTTTTCCTATGCTATTGGAAAAAAAATTGGCAGGGGTGTAACCTGTACTCAATTCACATGTGAAAAAAAAAAAGTACACAAATAATGAGCATATACCTCTGCTATTTTTAAAGATGTATTTTAGGAACTTTCAGTGAATATACAATGCTGGGACTAGGCTTTGGTGGTGGGGGAACTAGTGTTATTACTTGTTGAAGATGCTACATGTTTCACAGAGAGACAGTGGTTTTCCTTCTGTATTTGCACTTTTTCAGAAACAATGCTGTATTAAAATGTGCTTGACAGTAAAATGAATTTCATGGGAAGTGGCCAGTAAGACAGTGCCTTTCTCCTGAAGGCTAGTCGGTAGTCCTGTGTTTGTACTAGCAACTGTCTCCTTGGTAGGGGAGAGGGAAAAAATATGAAAGAAAGGAGTGGGGACAGCTGCTTCCTCTAAAAAATATTTTTCCAATGGTAAAAACTTAGCCAGGCTCTGACAGTGCAAGTTCGATGCTAACTTCTTGCTGTTTGAGAAGGAGTGAATAGCTGAGATTTTTAAAGGAAAGAGAAACTGAAACTTGTTTATGCTTTTGAGAATCAGGAAATCCTTGGAGTTTTTTTAGTGCAGTTGAGAGTAAGTGCTGTAATAGCCTGTCAGATGAGATGGGAAGCCGAGGCTCAAAAGTGCTTTCTTTGCTTTAGGGTTCAGCTGCCATTTTCCAGCAAGGCTTGCTCCAGCGAGCGCAGGCTGCTGAGCTGGGGAGATGCTTGCGCTCCGAGGGTGCTGCCGGGAGGGATGCAAGGCTGGGTGCTGATGGGTCTGCGCGCGAGCGTTTGGTTCGGCCGCAGGAGCCATGCTACACGGGCTGCATGTTAATAGCCCAGGTCATGGGCACCAGGGAGAGCTTTAACTCCTGAGTACTCGGAGCGATTTAAAAGCACAGCAGCCTGCAGTATTACAAGTTGTATGCTTTCTTCATTGCTCGTACCTCGGAGGAGGAGATGCTTTGGTTAGAGAGGTGCAGCTCAGCTATGTGTTTTTTTTGAGAGAGACCTTGATAGGAGGTAGGAGGAAGAACGAGTTATAATTTGGGCAGAATAACCCCCTGAGTGCTTACGGTAGTTCGGTGCATTAAGAAAAGCAGAGACAATTAAAGATTTTGGTTGACATAGAAAGCCATTATGCAGTTATGGGCTTAGGCTAGGGTATTCATGTCCCTCGTTAAATCCAGATATGTTCTGTGTCACGCTGTGTGTTGCAGAGCACAGAAGGCAAAGCGGATGAGATGCTCCAGTCATTGAGGACATAAAATTTTCCCTGTGAGCTTTTCAGCAGCTTTGAGGATCCTGTTTTCTTAAGGTTAGCTACCCGTGATAAATACTGGGAACTGCGTAATACAAATTTCTTTTTAGAGAGCCAGGCCAGCGTGCTGTTTTGGCCAGCCATCTACCCTACTACCACAGGCACCGCCTCGGTATTTTAATTTCTTATTCCATGAGTGGCTGGAAGCTTTTCTTTCGGGCACATCTCGTTGCTTCCATAAGGAAAAAGCAGAATTTAGTCCTCTGGAATCTGATTGTAAAGGAGCAGTACAGTCCAGCGAATAGTGGATCTGGGCAGAGAGATGGGATTAGCTGCTGGGAAAGGGTAGGCTGGGATGAAAAGGCCACTGAAAAGACCACAGCCTTGGCCCTAGCCAGCTGAAATTCCTCAGCCATTGCCTAGAGAAAGGGAAAATCCATCTGGCACCTACCCAGGTTAGTCAGGGTAGGAAGAGCCATGCTTGGGTGCCTTTTAACAAAAGTGGGAAAGAAAAACCAGCAGTTCGTCCTTCCCCCCTCCAGGCTGCCCAGAATATTGAGTCAAGGTTTCAGACTGGTGCACTGCTGTATGAGCACAGGAGGGTCTGATGGGTTAAGGAAATTAAACGCCAGGTTGCTTTCCAGATCATTTGTTTATGGAGATGATCTGAGTACCACCCACCACTCTGGGATTATATGTAAAGCAAGCAAATTAAAAAAAACAAAATATAAACACCCCGAAAAAAACTTCATTTCCAGTCCCACACCCAGCTGCGATTCATGGTTTTGCTGCAGTAAAATCATGGTCTTTCTGTCTGTGAGATCAAAAAGTCTGCTCGTAGCGGTTCTGCTCTGGGAGGATAAATTTGTGACTCCAGTGTGCAAAGAGTTATGAGATAGTCTTGGTGTTTGGAAGCTGTTACGTAAAAAAACAAAAAATAAAGCATGCCTTTTATTGGACTTAATGCAAACTCACCCACGGCCAGCAGTCTTTAATCACTAACAAAGAGAGGGAAAGAAAGCTCTGAAAAGACGTCCAGCACAAATACAAGTGAAATATGAAATGCAAACCGCTTGCCTACAAGCAGAAGGCTTGTGGAGGCTGTGGCAAGGCTGACAGAAGCCAGGGCTGCAGCCGATGCCCCGCTTCGGCTCGCGTCGTGTGGCTGCTGCAGCACCGGAGGCAGGGTCGGGAAGCGTGGCACGCACGTGGCACCCAGGCAGGCGGCAAGGGTGCAGGCAGGCTGACTTCAGATACGCAGTGCTGGCGTGAGGAAACGCTTTCATACTTACCAGACTGGTTTTAGAAAGCGCTGAGAACATTTGTGATCGGATGAGTCCGGTAGCTTTTGTAGTCTTAGCCAAGTTAAATGTAAGTATGCGTATCAGGGTTCTCTGGAGGCCACGGGAGTTTTGGTTTCAGAAAGCAAGGTTTGGATTCTGCTTTTTTAAGGTACCTGACCTATTTGCTGTGCCCTGGTATCAGGCAAAACTGCTGCCAGCTATTGCTTCATTGCTAAAAGGAACTACCTGTCAGTACGCTTATACTCACAGTGCCCTCAAGGGAGGACCGAATTACGGGGAGATAGCTTCGCTCATCCCCTCTCTTGCCTCTCCACCCTTTTTGTTGCCTATGCTGCCTCCTTATTCCTAGCGGAGAGAAGAGCAAAAGCAGACTTCCCAGTGTAGCTCTCCCTTGCTACTCCCTTCACGCTTTCAGGTTCAAACCAGCAGAGGGAGAGGGAGAGCGCTTCCTCAGCCTTGTCACCTCCTCAGCCTCGTCCAAGGCTGGGTCACCAGGGCTTTCTGACCGCAGCCCTGTGGCTCGCAGGGCCGCAGGGACACCTCCAGCCTTCAAGGCACGACCCCACTTTGGGGTCCGGAGGGGATCTCACCGCCCTGGGGAGGTGGGAGGGGAGAGGGGGACCAGAGCCGGGGCACCCCGTGGAGGTCGTGTTGCTCCTGGTGCTGGCAGCCGCCATCAGCTAAAACCTCCACGCCGCAGCCCGCCGCCGTTTCAGCGATGCTGGCGGTTTGCTGCCTCTTCCCACCGGTGCTATTTTTCAGCAGTTTGCCGGTGGGTTTCGTCAGCCTCTCGCTCAGTTTGCCACCGCAGCCCGAGAGCATCCGACACCGCGCCATCAGCTGCGCCGCAGTGCGTGCAGCAGTTCGAGCACGCGGCCGTCGGGAACGAGCAGCCGCCGACGGAGAGCCCTCCGTTGGCTTCAGGGACTTTGGAGCAGGCCCAGGGAGCTGCCAGAACTGCAGCTATGGCTCTGGAACAAAAATACAAAGAAAAGCAATTGTAGCAGAGAGTTGGTACTGATGCTCTTCAAACCTCAGTAATCTTGGCCACATGAAATTCAGCCTTTCTTGTGACTGAAAAAACAGCGAGGCTTAGGTCGTATCATAGTGTAATCGCCTGTAGCATTTCATTTTCAAAAGCTAAATTGTCCATGAGTTATAGCAGAATATTTTAGAAAAGAGCCCCCCCAAAACCCCACAAAAAAACCCACCACCACCACCACCACCACCACCACCACCACCAACACCAACAACAACAGCAACAAAAACCAAACCAAAGCAAAACAACTTGCGTTCTGCTTCTTTTCAAGCAAGGGGAACAAACCAGGCAAAATTATTGTCGAGTTTTTTTGGTCCTGGATTGCTGCCAGGCCGGGTATGCTGCGTGCACTGCAGCTGGCAGCTTTGCAGCCCTGGGGGAGCCTCGGCACCCATCCCCGGAGCTGGGGGGCCCCGGCTGCCCCTGCCCCTGCCCCTGCACCCAGCGGTGGGCACGGTGCCGGCAAAACGCCCGGCCGAATAAAGGGCTGCAGCCTGCCGGTCACCCTGCGGTCCGCTGTCCCCAGGAGGTGACGTGCTATATGCCCGCCTGCACCTCTCTATTTGAGAACAAACACGCGTGGGCTGCGTCCCTCTTGCCCTGCTCTGTGGTTATGTATTTTTCTGCTCCGTAGTGGAAGGGATGGCGGTGGCTCTTGTTGTGGCAGCATGGGTGGCACTTAGCAGGTTTGGATTGGGTTCCTGGGGCTGCAGCAGATCTTCTCTGGGGTCTGGAGGAGGTTTCCTGCATCTTCCAGTCCTCTGTTCCCCTTCCCCATCCTGCACCATGCACAGCTGGCTCCCTCCTCTGTGTAGACGGTGGCCCTGTGCTTTGCCTGCCCTTGGGGAGCCGGAGGAGGTTGCTGTCTTTTCTTGACTCACACCATGTTTAGGACTCTACCAGCGTCTGATCCAAAGCCCCGTGAAATCAATAGGATCTCTTCCATTAACTCGCAATGAGCTTTGGATCACACCCTGTATTCTGCAGACGAGGAAAGACAAACGACTGCTTAGAGATGCCTTCCCCCTCTCTGACCAAAAATTGCTGTAGGCCAGCTAACAGATAATTGGAAGTGTAGCAAACATGATCTTTATTAATAATATTCAAGCTGAAGGCTGTGATCAGAGACCATCGGCAGGAACCTGCAGAAAATACAGCCCTGCCAGACAGAGTAGAAAGCAAGCCTGACGTAGCAGCTTTGCTGGAAATAAGATCTACACCTCATTTCTCCCATGCTTGGGGTTGGCGAGGGCGGCCTCTATCCACAGCACCAGGCAGGGCGAGGGCTTCCCCAGGCTCCTGCAGCGGTGGCAGGGGGTGGCAGTAACCCTTGGGAGCAACACAGCGGGAAAGTGCCTTTGCCCCGGCATTCCCCCTCTGTGTTTTGACCGGGCTGCTGGGGCGATTGGAGGTGTTGGCTCCCCAGAGCCACGAGCGAGCCCCATCGCCTCCCCAGCAGCGCTCTGCTCGGTACTCTGGAAATAGCCAGCAACGTAGCCTGAGGGGCACTAGTTGAGCATTTTCCTTCATGCTAATATAGGAGTGTTATTTTAGGAGGTGACACTTGACGCTTTGTGAGCACAAGCTTTTCTTTCCTCAGAAGGAGGCAGTTTTCTAGTTTTTGACATTAGCATTATTACTATTTTGAAAGAGAAGCAAAATGCATTTGTTAAAAAGGAAAATAATTAAAATCCCATTACAGCTCCAGTTCTGTCATCTTCCTTCCCAGAACCAGCATTAAAGTTTTTATTAGTAAATGTGCAATTATTGGTGACCTCTGAATAATTTCTCCAACCTTAATTTCTTCTCACTGCAATGCTGTGTTGTATTCCTCTATTTTTACTCTTTACTTTCCTCATTTGATATGTTTACTGAAGTTATAATTTTCATATTAAACATGTTCTCGTTGAAAAATTGCTTTTTCAAAAATGATTTTAAAGAAATATCAATCTTTTTAATGACTGGGAATTTAAACAATCAAGAAGGTAAGAAACTGTTAGCTGAAAATGCATTTTAATAAGCCATTTTTTAATAATGATTTCAATAAATTTTAAAGTGAAAATGCCTGAAAAAGATGTTCGCTCTCCCCTCACCCAAACCTCTATAAAAATGGGAAAAAAAACCCAGATTTTTATCACTTGGAAAGAAAACCAGTTGTGAATCGTGGCTGTGCTTTATGAAACTGGCATTCATAACCAATTTAAATAAAATTCAGACAGTTTTTATAGAATGTTAAAGAATAAAGATATGCCTTGTTCCAAAGGAAGTTAAGTGCGGTGAAATAAAATTCTTCAGATTTCCTTCCACGTTAGTTGGAAATAAAATTTCCAAAGTCACCCCCCAGAGCTATAAATATTTTCTTCTTGGGGTGTGTGCAGAAGGGGCAGACAACTCAGTAGGGCCCAGAGATGTCATGGGGCACCCTGGGAGCCGTGGACACCTCTGTACCTGCAGCACCAGGACCAGTCCCAAAATCCAGCTCCTGGCTCCCAGGCCCTGCTGCGCCTTTACCCCTGGCTCTAACTCACGCAGGGTGTCAATGAGAATGGGTTTTGTCAGGTTTGAGAAGATGCTACGTGGGCCACTGTGAGTGTCTGTCATGCTGCAGTCCAAGGAAAGTGTCCTCGAGTGGGTGCTTCACTGCTCTCTGTAGCAGGATGCCGTTTTTACATCTCAGTGGTGACATGTATTATGTCACTTTCAGGACGGGGAAAAAATAAATAAATAAACCCTGCATTTTATTATAAAAGTTAATACCAATAATTACTTAAAATTTAATGAATTTCAGTTCTCACTTAATTGCTTTTGAGTAGTTCACTTAACTTATTAAAAAGAAGCAAGGACATACTCATTTAATGAGCAGCAGAAGCCTTGGCCTAGCATCTGCCTACATTCTCTTTTCAATTAATCAATTATAGTCCGATGGTGTGTAATTACACATTAAGAAAGTTATTGGATATCTCAGCATGGCTGTCCCAGGGGGCTCATGAATACACTAATATAACACACCTGTAATGACCTGTTCTCAGATCTGCAAATTGCTCCCATTTCTCTCTCTCTCTCATTGCTAAATGAAGATGAGAGCAATTACCATTAACTTTTTGAGTCACATCTAGTCAATGAGAGAGAAAAAAGAGCCCTACCAGCATTCATAATAAATCTGCCTTTTGGTGCTGGGTCTTGCAGCAGCACCAGACACCGAGCTGGAAGGCAGGCAGCGCGCGCTGGGACCGTGCACGCTCCTGTAGATGGGAGGAACAGGCAGACCGTGTCCGATCACATCCAGGCATAATTCGCCTGGCGTGCTTCGAGTCAAACCAAACTCTGGAGCTGATCCATATGCAGTGGCTCTAAGTCTGTGCATAGCAACTAAGCCGTGTTGCTGTTGTGTAGGGCTTTTTTCAAACGCTCGAAAGAACAAAATTTACTATGTAATGGCACAAAGGCTTTGGGTGTGTGAGAGGATACATTCGCCAATGCTCTCTTATTAATGCGTAACAAATGAAACCAAGGAGAGGCTCTTAATCTGCATAATGAAGTCTGACAGATTCTAAATTGGTGATTGAGTCAAGTGAAGGGCCCAAAAACGCTTTGTGGAAGTGAGCTTTTGATGGCTCCGTAAGTCAAACAGGGGGTGATATCTGTCAACATTTTTATAAATGTTGTCTTGCACAGTGTGATTTCAATGTGCTGCTGTCGCTCTCTCTGTGAATAAGTGTCTGTTTCCCTACACGAAGCGTTCTTGTTAATGCTTTCATTTGTAGATGGGGGTCTTTCAGGTGGGCGTACACGCAGATTAACACGCAACGATATCTTTGGCACAGCTGTTCCTTGCAACAGGGTCCGTTTTGCTCGCAGCAATCTGAATGATTTCCTTGCTGCACACCTGGCACCAAGCTAGCATTAGCAACTTCAGCGAAACCTTCATCATGCTGGAGGTTGCTTCTCCTTGTGAGGATGGTGCATGCGTCCTTGTGCTAGGTATCCCCCAGAGTGACACTCCTGTGGGATTCAGGTGGTCAGACGTTGCTCTCAGTTGCACTTACAGCTGAGGCAATGGGTATTTCAATCTGGTTTCCACCTGTGACTTGTGTCTTCCCGTTCCACAGCACCCTCTGGCTTAGGACATGCTTTGGTTCACGTCCCTACCTGTAGCATCTCAGGGTTCGACACCTGGGCTGAGCTCTCTGTTCAGGTCCCGCTGATAGTTAATGGAAGAAAGCAGGCACTTCTAGAGCTTGATTTACTCAAAATAATTAGATGCGGATTTAGGATTAGTTAAACCACCTCTAGAGGTGCCCGTATCTGTCCATTAGCTAGATAAATACCTTCCATGTGACACCTATATTTTCAAAATCTTATATCAGATTATAACAGATTTTATCATCAGTTCAGCAGTGTATTTCTGCATCTGTATAACTTCAAGCTTGTGTGTAGAGCCATTCAATTCAAGCAGAGGGAATACTTGTATGCTTGAAGTTAGGTGTCTGCTAGCTTCATGTTTGTGCATCTGGTCTCCAGCTTTGAAACAAGGATGCTGTTATTTAATTACTTTTATATGCAATTTGAGATTGAGATTAAAACAAAAGAAGTGCAAAGCGATTTCTATTATTTTAAGTTGTGTGATACTCCAAATAGCTAACAACAGCACCTTTGGTGTTTGCAGAGAGGTTCATTTACTATGAATTGCTATCCGACATAATAGTGGAAAGCAGGTTCCCAGCTTTACCTTGAGGTATTTGGAAACTGACTGCCCAGGCAATGCACAGGAGCTGAAGCACGCAGTGTAGATCCCACAAAGTGATCAAACAGTACATGTGTACAATGTTCTCAAACTCTGCTCAATGCACAGCTTTGTTTATACTTGGTACCAAAATTAAATTCTGTGATTTTTTTTTTTTTGATCTGTGCCTGAATGATCAATTAAAAATGTTTTAAACAGAAAAAGGAACATGATTTTGTTACAGAGCTTTAATATACAGTGCAATGTACTGCTGCACAGGCTAGTTAAGTATGGGTCCTAAAAAAACGGTCAATTGGCTCTTAAGTTGTGTAGATTTTGTGTGTCTGATGGGGAGGAGGGTGGTATTTCATTCAATGGCAAAAATTCATTTCTGTCTGTATTCCCTGCAAGAGGCTGTAACTCTTTGCATGTCACTTTCCTAATTGAGCAATAAACTCTGTATTGTACTAATACTTTTTATTATGAGGAATAAACATGCTTCTTCTAGACAGGCAGAAAAATAATTGACCACCTGTGCCCAGTCCTGAATGAACATTACTGCACATGCCACTGAAATGAATGCCTCCTCAGTCGAGACGGGAAACAGTCGTTTTCTAAGAGATTTCTTTTTTCGTTCCACCACGGAGCTAGCACACCCGCTACGTGTCCACAGTGTACCAACGCGGATTCCCAGCAGTCAGAGGAGCGAGCGCTTGGTGCTTGCCCAGTCACTGACCCTCTCTGTGCCTGCGGGATTCCGGCAGCAGCTTCGTTTGTTAGATGCACTAAAGAGAGGGCCAGATTCTGGTTTGAGCCTGGGAGGCCTTTACATCCCTCTGGCGATGGGAAGAAGTCTCAAAAGGTGGTGATGGCATGTAATATGCTCCTGGGGTGCCTTTCTGCTGCTGGAGTGGTGTAAAGGAGTCCGCAACGAGGAGAATCTGGCCCAAAGGTAGGTTCATGTAGTGCTGGAAGATATAGTCAGGAGATTGTGCTGGTGGATCTTATTGCAGCTGGCCCAGCACCAAGTCTTGAGGGGTGAAGGATGCTTGAAGCTGAAATATTAAAGAGCTGATAGACTAAGTATAGAGGAAAGGTAAATGCTTCTCTTATCGGTTATTTTTCACTTTCTATTAATAAATCTTTGGGGCCATCTCTCATCTCAATTGCCAGGTATTTGGGAGCCAGGCTGGTATTCAAAGGGGAAGCAGCGAGCACAGAGCAGGCAGGCGGGGCCCCCAGATGTGCACGCACAGCAGCACAGCTGGATGTCTCCTGCCAGAGCAGTGCCCCGCGGAGGAGCTGCCTGCATGGCGGGTGCATGCACACTCTTGCAGGCACAGGGGTTGTGCAGGGCCTGGAAAACATCTCCAGCTTCATCGTGTGCATATCTTGGTTCTTCTTTTCTGAGAGATTACAGGAAGCTGAGCAGAGCAAACGTTTTTCTTCCCAGAGGGTTTGCACAGTGTATTGCCATCGGGCGCTGCACTGTCATCCTTCTTATCCACCACACTGAGTTCATTTAATGAGGGATATGCAGCTGATGTGTTCGCACAGGCCGGTAGCCCAGCTTTTTGTCTCTTTTTCCTCCAGCCACAAACTGGGGCTGAAAGCTGAGGCCTGGGTGAGTGCCAGCTGTCCAAAGGTCAAACCAGATTAGCTGTGGTCAGCAAAGGCAGATAACCAGAGGGCCTGGCTGACCACACAGCCCCCACATGAAGGAAGATATTTATCTGCCTTTGTTACCAAAATCCTTCCCTGGGACCTCGCCGAAATGTCAGCTGCCCGAAGTAACAATGATCTCTGCTGGCGGTCTGCCCTTTATTTTCAGAGCCTCTCTTCTGTGTCAGGGTGCCAGCACATCGATGCCATGGTGCACCACCACAGCCAGATCGTGGAGGGGCCACATCCCTGGTGGGCAAAGCCCCAGTCCTGCACCAGAGTCTGTCCCGATGACTGCCAGTACCCGTGCTGTGGGGATGGGGACCTGCCAGTGCTGTCAGGGGTAGATACAGAGAGAAAACTGCAAGGGGGCAAATCCAAAATAGCCTGGATCCTCCAGGAGCTCTGCGTGGCTCTGGCCTAGAGGAGGGACTTGAAGAGTGCTGGCATTGTGGCTCTTTGAGGAAACCAGCAGTGTTTAGGGTTTCATGCTGTGCGTTTTCGCTCCAGACACGGCATCCATGCGAGCTCTGGGAGCAGCCTGACTTGAGGCAGGTCACCCTGAATTTGGGATGGGTGAGGAACAAGAACGGGAGAGAGGGAGAGGCGGAGAGAGAGAGAAGGGCACGGGCCTTTGGTGAGGACAGGGAAGTGACTTCAGGTTGCTGTGACACCATGAACTGTGCTTGATGCCTTCCTGAGCACCATGTACCCAGGAGGGGGAGGAAACTGTAACAGGTAGGGATGGGGTGGGGGAGCGGACACCTCCTGCAGATGTGGCATCTGCAAAGATCCCCAGGCAGTGCGACTATTTTTAGCAAAAGTGCAAACAGTGGTAGGTGCCATGGGGCTGCTGTCACTAAAATTTGGCTATAAGCAACATATTCATATTTAAACAAGTCAGCTTTGCACACTGCAATGAGCAAACACCGTCTCACTGCTTGCTTGTTTGTTGTGCGGAAGCCATCAGCTTCGCTCCTTTCCCCTTCACGTCGGTGGTGATGCGGAGTTGAGGTGATGGATCGGCTGTCTACCCAGCTTGTCTGCAAGGCCACAAAACATTTATATCCTGCATAGTACGATAGGACGATAGGCTGCTATTGTGCAACAGTGGAAATAGAGATTTGGGTCTGCCCTTGCAAAAGTAACATCTTGTGCACAACATTGCCGTTCTGGTAAGCTCGCTTGGCACAGTTTGTACAGCTAAGCACATCCACTGTGAAACCTAACCCTGAGACGCACATGAATAAAATCACAGAAAATCAGGAGAGCTGCAAGCATCAGAGAAGCCTTTGAACGCAGGGGGCAAACCGGCAAGGATGGAGCTCCTGCAGCTTCTCTCCTGCTTACCGTGGGCCTGCGTCACCTCTGGTGAAAGGCCTCCGGCTTATACCAGCATTATATTTGGCCAATTATCTTATTTAGGTATCCTGTATATTTTTAGGTCTTGAAAAGGTCAACAGCAGAGCATGGCTGGGCAGGCTTTTTTGAAGCTATAGGACTGGAAGCTTTGCTTCTAGCATCATTAGAAAATAATTGCCTGTGAATGTCCAGGGATTTGAATCTACATGTGGAAGCTCTGGAAAGGAGGGCAGGAGGGTTTAAAATGTTATTGAAACAGCTGCTGCTAACACTGTGCCTGCTGCAGCGGCTGAGCAGCCAGAGCAGGGCACGGCTGCTGCCTCTCACCTGCCCTGGTGCCTCAGTGCCTGGCAGCTCGTCGCCCCGTGCTTGTCCCCTTATGACTGTCCCCAACATGAGCACACTCCTGTGTGCTCGTCCTTTTTTATGACTTTGCCCTTTTTTTTTTCTGTTTTCTGCTCCTTGCAACGTTTTCCTTAGGTCTCTCTTCACCTTCTGAATATATCTTCCTCCATTACTAGCTTCCTTTCCCTCAGTTAAACTGTCTTCTTCCCTGTGTCCATCCATTCCAAATTGTCACATATTTTTGATGCCCCCAGTTCCTGTGCTCTTTGGCTCTTCAGTTCTGTTAGCCATAGAAAGTCCCCTTCCCTAAATGCCATAAGGCCTAGATATTACAAAATGGGGTTTTTAACATCGAAGAAAGACCAGGCTGTTGCCTACTGCCATGCACAGCTTGATATCTCGATTTATCCAAACTGTGAGACTTGTGTCTCTGAGCACAAGCCATGAGTTTCTTACAAGGAAGGTGCCTTAGTGCACGGTGTTAGACCAGCCCTTAATGAGGTGTCTGCTCACTCCTAAGCTCTGTTGCAGCTATTCCCTGTCACTCTGGCCAAGTCACCTCATCTCTCTTTGTCTCTGCTTTGTGTTCATAAAATGGACATAATTGCACTTCTGAAGCTCATGCGGGATTGTGACAATAAATTCTCCTGCTTGCTTTGCCTTTATCTCATCCGTTTTGCCCGCACAATTGTCAGCTGGGATAAGATGCCACAAGATCAGAATAGCCATACCCAAGGCAAAGCCTGTGCTGGATGCAAGGTAAAGGATCTGTAAGATTGTCACTGTTGCCACGTCATGCTAATAGCACTTTATTTCTCAGATACCTTCTTCTGAACACTAATGTCATTTAATTATTGTAATGTTGCAAATTAAGGTGCCCACGCACAAATTCAATATAGCTTTAATTATTATACGTGGAGTGCCAATTAAGCACACACCAAAAACAAGTGGTGTATTTTTGATTTGTCATCTGATTTATTACGGTTCACCTCACGCACCTCAGCCAGTGCTGCCTGAGTCAGGGGTAGAGAAAACAGCCCTTTGTACATAAAGTTTTCTCCTAAACCTGCACTTCACAAGAAAGCAGCAGCTGACATAAAACATTTACTCTTAAAACCCAGCTGGGAGTGTAGTTTCGAGGTATTCCCTCTATCTCAGGTAAGAAATACAGGGAAGGTATGGCTTGGGTAAGCAGACACACATCTCCAGAAAAGGCACTGAATGCAGTAACATTCACACACATAATGTATATCAAAAAGCCTTCAATGAAAAAACAAATTATGTAGGGAAGAAAACCCAGCCTGCAACCAGTTTAAATATCTCGGCCAAGTCAGCTGAGAAGATCTGCAGGCTTGGGTTTCAGCAGCTAGGAGCACATTATCTTCCTACCAGATAATTACCTGGGGTTTCAATTTTTAGGTATCTCCTAGAATTGCGTTTTTCAATCCTAGTCAGTCAGCTTTGCCTGTAGGACGAGAGGCACAATGCCAGCAGAGTATCCCGCGTTGTTGTGCAGCCACGGCACACTCAGAGTGTCCTCCTGCTCTCCCAGCCTGCAAAGAGTCCTTCTTTGAATACTGTGCACTACTCACCATGCAAGCAGCTCATTATCCTGGGCATTTCAAGACTAATTTATAAGGACATTTGGTTAATTTGCATAAGCCATCCAGTACACAGAAGATGTCTCCACAATAAAGTAATATGCCAAAATCAGGATTTATGTGAAAACATGAATACTGGGGGGTTGGGGAGGGAGCATTTTTAAGAAGCTGCCATTAGCACCAGTCTCTAAACCAATACCTCTGAGAAGAGTCATAGAATCCTGCCTCTCTACCTACTGCATGTGAAGCTCCCATATAATTTTCCACTTTGAATCTTGCTCGTCTTTTTATTAAGATGGGTTTTTGTCCTTAAAACAGCCTTGAAGTATGAATGCTGTGCGGTGTTGGCTTTGTCTAAACGGGAAACAAAATCCCCCAACTGGATCCAAATAGAAGGCTGCAGGTTCGGCTATCACCGCCAGGAGCCTGGTGCATACACTGCTCTGATTGTTACGTTGTCACCCGCAACAGTAGGGCCCGTCATCCTTGAAACAGCTGACATCTGAAGCGCTGATTCTTCCTGTGCTTTGAGTTAGTCGGTCCTTGATCTCCATGCCTGCCGTGGCATCCTGCTTTTCACTGAGAGCAGACCTCACGGTCTCTTCTTGTGCAGCCCTCTTTGTGCTCTGCTGCTCAGAAATGTTGAGTTTCTGTGCTCAGGACTCCTAATTAGAGCTGCATGGGTCGAAGGAGCAAACAGGAGAGTCATCATTATGGGATCTGATGACTGTCCTTGATTTATGCATTATTGTTTTTTAAAAACAATTACAAAATAAGAGCATTGCAAGAAGTGTTTTAATTGAGCTGTTCCCCTGCAAGGTGACAGTGTAGAATTGCCACGGAGCAAAACGGTTATTGGCTTTCTTTCCGTGATTTCTAATGCCAGACTACTTCACCTACAGGTACAGATGTTTTTTCTCCCTTCGTTGCAAAGACTGCCAGGGATTTGAAAGTAAAGTTGGTTTCTTTATTCTATCCCTAATATGTCTTCTGCCATTATGAGGCCTCTGAAGAGCACATTAAGTCCATATTTACCCCTGTGCAATCTAATTAACTTCCAGAATAACTGCGCAGGTGTAACTGAGATCTCAGTTTGAAGGCAGCTTTGCTCCATTTATTATAATTGAAGGAACTGTTTGGCCAGCAGCATTTCTATTAGTTGTAATGCTGTTTGAAACGGAAATAACTTAGTTGGACTTTCGGACTGAATTTGCAGGAATGCCAGCTAGAGTTGCATAAGTGAATGCATATATATCTGCTTACTTATAAATAGGAGCTAACATGAGCTGGAAATCACATGCACAATAAACATGTAATCCTGATGCCATTGCTACAGATTCATTTCCCAGGGCAGAGCTGTGGTTTCATTGTTTCAAAGGTCTGAGCAGTGTTGGTTGTTTGCTTGGGTGCATCGTGTGTAGTTCCAGTTAGGTGGAACCTGCTGTGTATATAACGGCTTTTTCAGCTTGAACCAGAAGTAAACAAAGGGAAATAACATGTTGTAGGAAGAAAAGTACTCTAAATAAAGATTTTTTTTGCTGTTCTAGGTTCTGTTGTTCTATCTGTTATTCTAGCTTTTGAGATTAGTGTTTTCAATCGCAGAAACTTGTTAATTTTTTTATCAAATTGTACTGCAGGTTACATGGAACTGATCGCGTTAGCCTGAACATAATGGGTATGTTCAATAGGAACAATTTTTTGTTGTTTTTTTGTTTACTTTTTTCTAACTTGAATCACTTTTGCTATTCTAAGATGTTCACATTTTTTCCTCTGGGGATTTACAGCTTCTCTTATTGTTTTGATTGCTTGTGAATAATTTGATAGAAAACCCCTTACATGTGTGTCTGTGATGTACAGCATGTAGCTGAATTGGATTTTGACTGGTCCCACATAGCTGAAGCTACTGTATAGAACAAGAAACATTCGTAATGCTGTCAGGCAGGAAAATCTCCCTTCTGCAATTTGACTGAAATTTGTTATGTGTATAGCTCCACGAAGTTCAATAGATGTAAATACAGATTAATTATTTAAAAAGTAATAGGAAGGAATGAGCTTCCAAACATGTAGTGCTTAATTATTTAAAACCTATAATGGATTTTCAACACTCGCACATACCTCAGATCTCTTGTTGTGCTTGGACAAGTGCCTGAGGTTAACTGGTATGTCCCCACCTCCCAGTCATCTCCCTTCCTATATCACAGGGTGATAAATGTGCAGGGTAGATGTGAAGAGCAGTCCATATTCTCCATCATGTCTACTAGTAAATGCGCTGTACTTAACTCTGTCTTCCTTTCCCCCATTACTATATTGCATCCTGCAATGAACATTTCATATAACAAACAGTGCAAGTGTGCGCACATCTGTACCTCACCGCAGAGGACCAAATCCTACAGTCTGGGCTTGGGAAGAGCCCCTTGTGGTTGCCAGTCCCAGAGTGGAAAGAGAGCCCCATAGTAATGTTGCTTTGTTCATGTGATGGTGGTGGTGGTGGTG
>VXAL01013170.1:118202-160549 GCA_013399475.1 Chauna torquata | reverse complement strand
GGGAAGCCTTCTCCCTATTTTAAGAGCAGGATTAAAGATACAGAGTAAAAATGAAGCCCATACAAGCCTCCTAACTTGAGGGACCTGCCTGAGCCTAGCCTCCCTTCGCTCCCTCTGAAATCGATGGAGAGACAGAGTCTGCTGGGACCAATTCAGAGCCTCTTAGTTATGTGGCTGCCATGATCCACCCTCCAGAGATGCCCACAGTCTGCCCCAGAGCTGGGCAATCAAAGTAAATGCCTAAAATAGGGCCGTCTGGATTATTTCACTCCCTACCCTTCCCGTTGTCCAAAGTTACTCAAGGATTTTCTGTTTGCAGGGAATGACTTAATGCCAGCCTGGTGAGTCCTGTCTCAGCACCATAACTACATACCCTTCCTTCTTTTACTGCTGTATGTCACTGAAGGAGGAGCACTCGACCCAGGGTAGATGTTAAAAGAAATGTAAAGAAAAGCCATTAAAAGAAAAGCAAACATTTCAGTTGCATTGAACCAACACATGGCGAGGAGTCTTTGTATGCAATGGCTCCTGGTCTTCATTTGCCAGCCAGGTCTCGGCTGGTTTGATGAGCAGCACTTCCAGTGCTGTTCTGCCCCATGCAACAACAGCTGCTCTCAGAAGGAATTCTGTGGAAAGACCTATGACGGGAAAAGGGCTGGAGAAGGCTAGATGGAATCAGTCCTTCTTGAGGAGGAGTCTAAAGGGTGTAGCACTTTTGAGAGCCTTGCGTGCAGTACACTTGCAGGGTGATGGTTTAAATACGTGGACTTCTTCTGTCCTGCTGTGCAGCTTCCATATAGTGACTTTGTAGCGCACGTTATGCAATGAGAGAAACATCTGCATGATCTTGTGGGTATGAAAGTGTTTGCCGTGATGCGTTTACAGGATAAAATCTATGCAGTCGCAGCTTGCATCATACATAGAGGCAAGGAGTGAGTGCCATCTACAGTAACACAGCGCATTCCTAGCGGGTTCCCTGTAATTGTGTTCTTTACCGAATAGCGTGTCTGATGCCTTGTGTTGTAATGTACCCTCCTTGGTGAGAAGTTAATACTTTGTGCCAAATTCAACTCTCAGTTACATGGTTCAAATTGAAAAAACAACACTGGCTTCAGTGGAGTTATCCCAGATTCATCCCGGGCTTGCTATGAATAGATTTGATTTATGTAAGTAGCGGGGTGTCAGGTACGCTCCAGTGCTAAACACTCCCCTAAACAGAGGGATAAACAAAGCATATTCTCTCTTTTCATTGGAAAAGAAAAGACCTAGTGGGACTTTTTTCCACATTACCCTGCTTAGAAAGAGGTAGGTGCAAATCACCAAGGAAGAAGGGGCATTTTCCATTGCTCGAACACCAGCAGATGCCTCAGGCCTGCCAAAGCATCGCAGCAGGCAGCGCGGTACGTGAAGCGGCTGGCCCCTCCGCCAGCCGGGGTCACCAGCAAAGCTGGTGGCTGCCGCCCCTGTGGCGGCCGGCGAGTGCTGCCGCAGGAAGGCCGGTTTCACGGCAGGAATGTTCGTAGTAAAACAAGAGGGGCATTAGCAGAAGAAGACAGGGAAGTTTTCATACACATTGGTTCACCATATGTTTGGCTCTAGGCTGCAGTTTCAGAACTTCATAACTCCTCGTTTATTATTTTTAAGACTATAATCGTGGAAAACAGTGGTTCAAGATAGCTAGTGGCTATAGCAGACATGGTAAATCCCTCCTACCAACAACAGAGTAAACATTTTTCTTTTCTTTTTTTTTTTCTTTTCTTTTCTTTTTTCTTTTTCCCCCCATTTTTCATTGTCCTTTTTTCTTTTTTCTTTTTTCTTTTTTTCTTCTTTCTTTTTTGATTTTATTTTCTTTTTACTTTTTTTCTTTTCTTCGTCCTTCATCCTTCTGCTTTCTTTTCCTCTCTCTCCTCTCCTCTCCTCTCCTCTCCTCTCCTCTCCTCCCCTCTCTCACTATTTGGAGGACAAGCAGACTGTTGCTTTCCCCACATGTTCTTTTCCCTGGCCCTTATTTCAGTCTGACCTGCTCTATATGGCGGTGCCCAGGAGCGAGTCTAACAGTTGCTCAGAGGAAGCCTCTCTGAGTCTGTGATTTGTGCTAATAGAAGGGG
Source organism: Chauna torquata (assembly GCA_013399475.1). Classification (NCBI taxonomy): domain Eukaryota; kingdom Metazoa; phylum Chordata; class Aves; order Anseriformes; family Anhimidae; genus Chauna; species Chauna torquata. The sequence goes on along the minus strand of VXAL01013170.1, from coordinate 158,441 downwards.
GAAGAGGAGCTGGGACTGCACCAGTGGGCTCTGGGTTTCAGCCAGGATCATTGCCTCGGAACAGGAGGGACTGGAGGGATGCAGAATACGGCCTCTGTGCAAGGCAGAGTAATTTCCTTTGCTTGGCTTCATCTTCTCCAGCCCCCAACTCCAGAGGAAACAGGAAAACGAGTTCCACTCTCGATGCCCAATCTGCAAGAGATGGGACACATCTTGGTCCTGCTCTGAAACGGATGTGACAAACTTTTCCTTGATCCAGGCAGATTTTGGATCTGGCCCAGGGTTGTTCTAATCAGATGTGGTTTCCAGAGAGAGGGCTGCTCTTTAAACTGGGGCGCAGGGTGGTGCGTACCAGTACCGGCATGAAACCAGTAATTCTTAAAGTGTGAATCACAAGCAGTCAAATCTGGAACAGTTTTGACTCCCTTCAAGGCCCTGTAGACTGAAACCCAGCAAAGCTCCTCTTGGAAAGTTTTGATCTTTTTTCCCATCCTTTTTTTCTAACACTCAAGTCAATCTTTCCCTAATCAAGTCAATCTTTCCTAACATTATTTTTCCAAGCAAGCAGCTGATGTAGTCCCTCAAGGATTTTATATGTTTGGGAAAGGTGGGGAAATGTGTGCAGGGGGTCTGCCCCAGGTAGGTGGTGAGAGTCCTGCGGCAGACCACGCTATGGTGATGTATATTTTATAGCACATAGCACAAGCAGTCCTGGCCTCTAAATGTTATTGCATGGTAAAGATTAACATGTAATAATAAAGTCTGAAGATACCTGACCTAGATAGATAGGTGGAAAAAATATATATATAGTCCACATATAAATATATGTATGTATATATACAGTCCAAAGCACCCAGAGACTTCTATTCTGTAAGCCTCTTGCTTGTACAAGCATAAATCAGAAGAAACAACACACAAATCTGTGAGAGTTACACCACTGTAAAATGGCATAGGTGAGAGGAAGAATTGGACTTAGAACTCTTCATTGCAGATAAATAAAGATTCTCAAGGTTTCAGGTTGCATTCCTACTTGCTATTCTATGGACTTATGATATTTCAGATCTGGATTACGGTCATATTTTCTGGACCCACTAGTATTACATTTAAGTCTGAGTGATTTAATGGATGTTCAGTGGTGATTCCGGTCCAGGTGAAGTGGTACTGGCCTCCAGCAAAGCCTTAGGCTAAAAGCATCATGCGTTAGCAAAAAACATTAACCTGCCCCTCAAACCTCCTCATTATTACATTTATAGTCCTGTCAACCATCTTATGAGCCACTGGAAACATAATGGAGGGGGTTTTATTGTTATTTTTATATTCTCTTGAATATTAAAAAGAAAATATGTCGGAGAAAAAATACATATAAGATATTACTAGATATAAATTCTAGACAGATGAGCCACATGGGTTATTTTCCATCTCACAATGTTACTTTGCTATATGACCAGAATAAAGTTTTGTTCAGAAAAATAGGGTGAACATGTTTATTCAGGTACTGAATAAGAAAGTGAATTAATTAGATAATATAAATCTTTGTCTGGCTTCTGAAGTTATCTGCAGACGTGGTAACGTGAGGTTGTTAAGGATGAAGATTTTGGTCATTCGGTAAGGGAGATACTATTCAAGGTTAGCGAAGTGCCCCTTTCCTCTTTTGCCTTTAAGTTTTCCTGTGCTTAACAGCATCTGTAATTCTCAAAACAATTTGATATAAGCATCTACAGTGTGAATGGCTCTCAATTTCCCTTTCTTTTTGTGGTTGCTGGGGCTTGATGCGGGGAGCGCTGGAAAGCATGCAGACTCTATTATTTCCTCATATTCCACTGGTGGACAGCTGGCCCGCAGAAGAAACCTGCAGTGATGTTCGTCCCTGTCCTGCAGCCCCTGGGTGGGAGCGTGGAGCTCTGGGGCCGGGGCGCTCATCTCTCCCCCGAGTCGGCACTGGCGGCAGTTCTCGGCCCCAGCATCATGGGTCCCCGCGGTTCGGGTGCCCCGGGGGATGGAGAAGCTGCTCTGCTGCCTCCTGTAGCTGAGCATCGGGGGACGTAAACTGTGCAAAAGGCTCTCCAAGGATGTGGAGGTGAACATCCTCATGAGGAAAGAAATGCATTTCCACTCTCCGAGGGAGAGGGAAGAGGGGAGGATTTCCTAGTGCAACTTTCCCCTGCTACCCCAAAGGTGTGGCAGGCATGAGACACTGTGAAGAAGTGCTTACAAGCCCCTGAAGTGTTTTTTCAGCTGCTTGCTTTGTTTTCTTTCTTTTGGTTTCCTGGTTATTCAAAGCTGACAGTCCTTGTCCTCGTCTTAAGGTGTTTACAGCACTTCTCACTGCTGATGCTTTGCAGCGCTTTACGTGCAGTGGTTTGAGGAGGCACTTTCATGTCATCTTTAGGAAGAAGCAAAGCTCTCACTGTAGCACTAACAGCTTAAGGATCATAAAAAAGGAAAATCACCTGTCAGTAGAAAGGCACATACTGTGGTTCGCCAAGACTCCCAGCTCCACCTACTCAATGTAGTTGTTTCTGGCTGCTTACTTTTCTCCTAGATCATTTCAGGAACAAGGGAGGTTTAGGAATGCACGTCATGGTAGTTCTTGGCCTGGAAATCAGTAGTCAGAGCTCACGCTGACCAATGCCCACATAGCCTGAATCAAACTGCGTGCCACTGGTCTGCCAGCCGCCTTCTCCCAGTGCCACCCACAGAGTAAGGAGCAGCATGGTGCAGACACTCGGCTGACTCCACACATCTCTGCCCTCAAATTTGGCTCGCTAAGAAAGAGGCTACAGACACACTTGAGCGGTCTCCTGTCCGACCAGGCTAAGTCTAGAAGAACTGCCTCTTGGCCTTTTGGTGTTGGCACAAGGCTGTGCAAATGCTGGGCTGCTGCTCGCAGATCTACGGCAGCCATCTGATGAGCTTGAGACTAGATGGCCGCTTGAGAGTTGAGGTTGGGACGTGACGGCTTGAGCTGGGGCTTTGCTCTGCCCCACAGTCTCTTGCATGATGTGGTTCTGCTCCAAGGCCAATTGACTTGCAGTGGGATGAGGTTTCTCAGGTCCTTCATTACCCTTGGAAAGGGCATTCAGGTTCTTCAGGCATTTTGGAAAATGTGAGCCTTAGTGAGACAGGTTGTCTGTCCTGCTGAGGGTGTTTACACCTCTGCCTCTCCCGCTCTCACCTTCCATTCATCTTCTGCAACGTAGTAATTTTATTTAGGACTTATGTCACGGCTGGAGTGATGGCCTTAGCCTGTAGTGGAACAGCAGTATGGATGTGCCCTGTAATCAGCTCCTCTATGGTACATGTGTAAAAACCCCACATTACATATTTTAAATGCTATTATTGTCCCATTCTGTGTTATTTCAGACAGGAAGGTTTCTGGGGAGAAGAACTTCCCTCTTGGCAAATCCCACTTCACACTACATTCATTTTGCCTGAAGTTTAGCCCACTGTATTGTGGGCTTCACCACCGGTTTCAGATCCAGAGTTCTTCCTGTGGTTTCAAAGCCTCAGACTGAAGTTGAAAACACAGAGCTCAGCTGTTTATACACAAAATCAAATATGTAGCCACTCTGATGAAACAAGAAACAACCTGGATTTCCACCGGGCATTAGCATAACTTACATTCATTGCTTTTGGCTGGAAACACTAAAAAGCCTCTCAAAACAAAGAAACATGAGTGCTTTGAAAAGACTATGTTTTAAATACCACAGATGACAACTGCAATGATTCAAAAATGAAATCAATTTATCATTAGCCATTAATTACCAAATAGCTCTATTTTCTCCTTATGCTTCATGTAGCTTAGATTTTTGCATAATTAGAGTGAAAAATGGAGACAGAGAAGGTCTTGCATTTAAATGACATAAAGTCAGTATTCAGTCCTCAAAAAGCTGCAGTAAAGGTTTTCAGGTGGAAAAGAAGTTTAGGAGGGTTACATCATCAAAAGGAAAAGCAAGCAAGCAGGCAAGCTTTGTTCTCTTTTAAACAGGAAAGTGGAAAGAAAAACTTCAAATTTCTTGCAGGACGGTTTTAAGTTGTAGGCGACTGCAGTGTTCTGTTTTGTAAACTGTTTTTGCACAAAGCTACAAACATTGTAAAAATCTGTTTTCATTCACACCTAGCATTGCTACGAGCTGTATTATAACCACATTCTCAGTGTGTTAGAGCCTGCCTCGGGGTTCCTTCGCAGCAGGTTTCAGCTGGAATGAATTTTTTTTTTGTAATAATCATTCCATTCAAGTGGAACAATCGTTACGAAAAATTATCATGAGCCATCTTGGGCAGAAAAACCCTGCCACAATAAACATGCTGAATGTTGTGCAATAAGCACATTGAAAATGGTGATCGAGCCTGGATAACTGCTTAGAGCCACCATGCTGGATTCCGCCCATTATTTGAGATTTGGTAGTGAAAGAGCATTAATTCCCGGTAATGATGGCTGAGGCATGGATTTGGTTTACAGCTGTATTGAAAGTAGATGCTGTGAACTGCCCCTGCCTTTTTGGACAGTCTGCATCCCTGCCAGAGACCCTGGACCAGAGCCTCCCCTGACCCACCCCGTGGGCCAGCACGTGGTGCTGGACACGCTGACCTCGGCATCCCCTGGCCAGGCACGCAGGCCTTCTCAAGAGGAAGCCCTCCTGTGCTGAACAGGTCCAGGGCCAGCATTTTGGAGGAGGATAGGGTATGGAGACAGGACACCTTGTTGAGCGACGGTGGGTTTTGTGCAGCTTCTAGCGAGGCTGCACCGACTCTGTTGCTTGGCTCGGTAACTCAGCTGGAAAAAAAGTACAACAGCATTTTGACAAGCAAAAAAAGCCTGTAAATGATGAATTTGAACTTGACTGTGCTGATTATTGCTAACTTCTCAAAGGAGTTTGTCTTTTGTTGTTGACTCTGGGTGGAGCATACCCACCTCCTCCTCCTCCTCCTCACTCTGACCCCGCACAGCTGAGCAGAGTGGCCATGTCCTGGAGATCTCCACGTGCTCTGTTTCCCAGACGGCACAGCAGGGTGCCTAGCTTGTGCTTCTTAATATTCATCTCTTTTCTGAGTCAGAAAATGCTGAAAGGGAGCTTTGGCGCCTCGAAGCGATCTTGATGTCAAACATGGTGCATTTGTGCACTAACAGCTGAGGGTGCCTTCCTGGCCCAGTGGGGCTTTGCGGGTGCAGCTCCCTGGGGGAGCCCCTGGGAGGTGCATGGGGTGGGGATGAAGTGTCGCAGCAGACCCCTGGGTTGCTGCTGCTGTTTGCCACAGGTGTCAGTCCGACCCAGAGCTTTTCCTTGCTCACAAGTGTTGAACACATCAACACTCAAGATAAGGCTCTTGCCCCAAAGCTTCTCCATGCTTGGTCGTGCAACAGGCTGCAGAGATGCGGCTGTGCGCAAGATTTAGCACCACGGGTGGGATCTGCGAGGGCATTTGCTTAGAGATGACTATTACCTTTTGGGTGGCTTGCTCTGAAGAGAAGCTTTGGTGGTGGAGAAATGAAGGCTGGGAGGCAGCAGGAAGCCACATTGCCCAACAAGCTGGGGGAACTGGTGAGGGTAGCTGAGAGGGGTTTTACACTCCTTTACCCTTTAAAGATAGTTATGCAGCTAATGCTTCAGGACATGCAAATCTGGCTTTCTTTCCTTCTGATACACTGAATTTTTCCCTGGTGTCCTGCTGGCAGTGCTTCACAGCTTTGCTGTGCTGAAACTGGGTGGCAAGGCGCCTTGGTGTCCATGCCGCAGGCTCTTCCCTGGGCCGGGTGATCTGGGCACAGGGAAGCGAGGCTGAGTTGTGTGTGAGAGCACTGGTGTGACTCATTTGGACGTTTGCTGGAAACCTCTGTATGTGCATTTCAAGTCACTTCCTAATATCTAGATTGCTGCCGCAACCAGCCTTTGGCAGGCTTTGAAAACCTGAACCCTTGCTGAAAATACGTTTTAGCAAACATATTTCGTAATGAAATAGTGTCTGATACTGGATTATCATTCAGAGGTTGTTGGTAGACAGCACTAATGGATGAACTTTGTGCCTGCATCTGACAGCTGGTTAAAGCATTAATTACCCCATGCCTGAAGCCCCAGGCTCGGCCCTTTGCAGTGCCGTGGGACATCCGTGTTGTGCCCACGGGGTCACCTCGTGGCCAAGTCCAGACTCTGCCTCAGACATCTCTATCAAAATAAAGATACGGATGCCAAGGGGAATGGCTTTTATCCCCTCTTTGTATTAGAGCAATATGAGTGTCAAGAGATCCCTCAGCCCTGGCTTCCTTGGTGTTCCCGTATCGGGAGCGAGTCGTGTTTCTGCTGATGCGGTGTCTTCTGAGTAGTCCCGTGGTGTAGATTGCTGTGTGTTTCACAGGAAAGCGGATGAATGGTATCAAGTCATTGAGCTTATAAGTAGCACACTGGCAACCCGCCACTAAAATATAAATACATTAAATGTACTAAAGGAAATGTTCATTCTGTTGTTTAGCATTGGACATGCCCCAGTTAGGTAAATTTAATCTTCTTGAGGGTTGTTGTGTTACGGCTGAATAAGATAGGAAGTTATCTCATTACCGATCTTTCTGTCATTCAGGTTTTGTGCTTTGGCATTTGCGGTGCGTAGTGTGCTTGCCCGAGAGCAGTGTTGTGAGTATTTCCCAAGGGAGATGGAGGTGCTTAGGGGATCTGTCAGCGCCTTGCAAGGCTGGACCCTTTATCTCTGACATCGTCACAGTCCTACGGCCCTTGTCAGTCACAGCGCTAGGGGTTCCACCTCCTTTTGGGTAGAAGCATACAAAATGGTCGCTTTGTGTGCGTTTGTTAGGAAATGTCTGAAACTCATCGTTGCAGCATGTATTTTCTTTCCCTGTATTCCTTTTGTTAACTTCTGCAGTTGGATTTTCTCCCGCAGTCCCTTTGGAAATCCCCCGGCTGCATGCCTGCTCCCGCGGAGGCCGGTGGCCAAGCTCTTGCTGGCCCCAGGGTGAGCGGGGTCTGGCGTTAAGCTCAGCCCCAAAGCTGGCTGACTATGATAAAGAGGGCTCCTTTCGTTGCTTTTACGGGTGCTGGGTCAGATGCGATGACCGTGATCTTGCAGCACGGACTCTCCTGGCTAACCCTACCGCACGCAGGGGAGCTGCTCCCGCGCGGAAGCGTTGCCAAATCCAACACAGCATTCGCAGCCCCTCCGCACCGGCTTAGCTCCCCTCTTGATTGTACGCTGAAGGGGAAAGGTAAAGCAGGAAAAAGGAAGTAAAAGGAATAGATGAACAGAGAGGTTTTCAGCTGCTTATGAAGAGTGATGACGCTCTATACAGAATGCGAGTACTTAAAAATAATAAGACATTTGCTGTGTATTCTATAGACAAAAAGTTATTGTATTGAACTGAAAGATATGTTTCACCTATCACATCTGAACTAATCAGTGTAGGCTTTTAGAAGAAGTCTGTAATTACCCTGAGCACGTCATTAGTTAGATGTAAAATGAATGATATTGCTCCATTTTATTACCTCTAGTGATATAGCCATTTGTATCACAAATTCATTGACCTCATCTTAAATGATCAATCCTGTAAGACAGGCTTGATTCATTAATTCTGAAGTGACATTTTTTTTCCTCCAGTAATTTCCTCCTCATTGTAGGGACTGTTTTTCTGTGTTTTAGTGTGGTATTCTAAGGTGTCCTGCTACCTGCGTATGCCATGCACATTTTATACTTGTATCTTAAGTAATCCACATAGCCTGATTGCTTACATAAATAGATACAAAAGTAATGAAACACTTAGATGTAGTAGATAGACATTTCTCACTAATGTTAACTTCAACACTTTGGGATGTTGCATAAAATCAATGAGATAATTATGAGATATTTGGTCCATCCAGGATGTTCAGAGGAACAGAATTACTGCCTTTAATTTCTGTGGCTTTAATTAATTTTATCTAGTGATAAAATATACAGAATGGTCTGTGATCAATATGTGAGGGAGGCAGGGAGACTTCAGAGTTTCGTGTACCTCAGTGAATTATTGAAAACTGGAGAAATCAGTAGAGAATTTCTAAGCAGGATTTCTAAACATTTTACTCAGGAAGAGAAAATATTTGTTTAGCTGCGAGTGACATAGGAGCCCACCTGAGATAAACAAATCAATACAGCAATAAAACATTAAAGTATTTCAGTGAATTCTTCAACCAATAACTAATAAAATTAAATGATTAGAAAAGATGCCACGAGTAGCTTGTTTTTGTTTTTACTTTTGTTTTTCTTTCAGTCTGTTTAATTCCTAGAAAGATAAGGGGGCTGTTTCTACTCTCTCGTGTTTATCAGTGCTTCTTTGGCACCAGGCGTACAAGTTCAGAGCTGGTTTGCTTCCTTTGCCCTGAGGGAAGGGCAAGCCTTGGCCGCGCCGTCCCAGGACTACACCAGGGAAGCTGCTGCACCTGGAGTCCTGCCCCAGCCTGTACTGCAGCCGCCCCCGGGACCAGTCTCCGGTCTCCCTCTGCAAACAGGCACTGCTCTGGTGGGTGATGGGCTGGGGTGGCCATCGTCCTGCCCCAGACTGCCCGTGGAGAGACCCGCTTACCACATGGGCCGTTTTGCACAGCCCGTGTGGTACGAGCGTGCCCTGCAGAAGCAGTGCAGTGGTTTACATCCCGATTCCATGTGTGCAAAATAGATAGCATTTTGTTACTGCGGTAGTGAGCTTTGTGTCAAAAATGGCTTTAAGGTAAATCCAGCAGCGTTACTGAGATGAACAGTGCCTTGTTAACTCATGGCATGGACTCACAAATTCCCCTTTTCTCTGCTTGGAAGACTGTGGCAAGCCAAAAAATTTCAGGAGGTCAATTATAAGGTGTTTCCATCAGCTCATCCGGGGATGGGGTGGTGTTGATTTGCCGGGCGGGTGGCAAAATCCATCCCCCTGCCAAATACCCGGGATGGTTCAGTGCCCGTGGCTGTGTATTTGCGGTGACGGGTTGCAAAGCCCCGGTGCTGGCTGCGCGGGCGCTGATCCTTCCTGCGGGAGCCGAGGGAGAGCTGGCGCCTCGCAAAACCCCCCCAAAACCTGGGCAGATTTTTAGCAGGCTGTGTTGTCGGTGTATGTTCAGTGCAGGAGTGGCCCAGTTTGTAACTCACAGGGTGTCTTTCTTCCTTGCGTGGGTCATCGTGGGGGGATAAGCCCACAGTAACGCTGCAGGAGCACCACGGGGCTGGACACCCTCTGATTTATCTCATGTAGCACTGCATCCCTGTGCCTAACCTGGGCCCAGCATTGCCATGCTTCAGCAGTGACTTCGTAGTTGCTGTTTCTCCAGTAATTATTTAGTTCGATTTAAAACTTGGGATAAAAACTTCCTGGTACAGAAAGGGAGTATGTGCATGAATGGGGTGGGGAGGCAGGGAGGGAATGGAGCTGCAACCAGACTGGGTGACCCAAAGGTTGCAGAGTCAAAATAAGCGATCTAATAGCATATCAGGAGGTGTGCGTCCGTGTGTGTATATATATATATTAAAGATATATTACTGAAAACTCAAAAATGTCACCACTGTTTATATTAAAGGAAAGCTGAGAGTTAAATGAGATGGGTAATCAGATGCCCGACATATGTTGTTTTGAATTGTTTATATGGCCAATCGTTATTAAAATTAATTATCCTTTTAATGCAGTCTTTTCACAATCATATTCCTTTTCTCATACAAAAGATACAGTCATTTCAAAACAAGCTAATATTGGCTGTTTGGAAACGGCAGAGCAAACAATACCGTGATGTATTCTGACATGGTCATAGGCTCAATGTGCTGATAGAAAGCACCACAAATCTCTGTCAGTGGAGTATTTTGAGAGCTAATGCAAATGACAAAAATGGTTTTTTTTGTGTGTGCGTAAAATTCTGTCAAAAAAGTAAGGCACTGAAAAATCTGACATCTGTTTATCTGTTTATAGCTATGGCAAGATTACTCATATTAATTCTTGTTTAAAATGCCATATGAAGGAAAGGCATTTGTGCAAACAAGAGTCATATTTGAATTGTAGATCATGTCTTCACCATCTGTGAGAGCTGTTGGTGTTGCAAAATTAATGTGTTAATGAAATCACAATAATTTCTCTGAAGTAATGAATTCTGAAGCCTAGAATGACTATTTTTTGAACTTTGGTGTCTAGTGGTTTACAACTGGGAAAACCTTTCACAGCTTAATTAGTTCTGCAGCCTTACTTAAAAAAAAAAAAAATTGGCTGTGCCTTTACCACACCAATAGTAACACAGAAAATAATTAAATGAAAAGGAGAGAAACAAATTAAAAAAAAAAAAAAGCCTGCAATGCAAACTTTTCGCTGTAGTATTTGAAAAGTTGCTAAATAGGCTCTTGCTTGCCAAGAAGTTTTACTCAAAGTGACTAGTATACGAAAGTGGGCAAACAACTCAGAAAATAATTCCAGCTTGCCGAAACATCACAAATTGGGATCATTTGAACCTTACACAAATTTCCCGACTATTTCCAAGTTACTCTTTGGAATAAGGGGTAAGGGATGAATGGATGACTGATACTTTTGCTTTGTGATGCCATTTTAAAATACCACACCCTTTCCAACTTACTATGTGATACTGTTAATACAACAAAAAATATTACAGTGTGCTACAGTTTAGCAGAAATAGTTTGCTTTCATTTCCAGCAACTTTCAGAGTCCTTTCCCAGTTATATTGCATCAGAGATGGTAAAGGAGTGCTTAGATTACCACTGAGGAGTAATCACAGCTGTATTCGTATGGATTTTGTATACATACATATGTGTGTTATAACAGTTTATGCCAGCTGAGGAGTCTTCTCTGTGCTATGGCTATAAGATACATAATGTACTGTATACGGTAGAATTGCGACCATGGTAGCCAGAAAAGGGAGTGGCGTTCAATTCCCCAATATTTTGTGGAAAAAAAAAAAAAATTAGTTTTCACAAACATAACTACTATTTTTTCTGCTAGAAAAACAATATGTATTTAAAAAACAACTGAAAAATTACTTTTAAAATAACACTATAAAGAAAAGATTGCTTTTCTTACCTGATTTGATTTTATTACTGTGTTGTAGGTATGTGACTGGTGTAAGCACATAAGACACACAAAAGAGTATCTGGATTTTGGGGACGGGGAAAGAAGGCTTCAGTTCTGCAGTGCAAAATGTCTCAATCAGTACAAAATGGACATTTTCTACAAAGAGACACAGGCCAATCTTCCAGCTGGACTATGCAGTACATTACATCCTCCAGTCGAAAATAAAGCAGAAGGCACTGGGGTACAGCTGCTGACTCCAGATTCTTGGAATATACCGCTAGCAGATGCTCGGAGAAAAGCCCCATCCCCAGCGTCTGCAGCTGGCCAAATTCAAGGTCCTGGACCATCAGCGTCTACCACTGCCTCTCCGTCTGACACTGCCAACTGCTCTGTCACTAAAATCCCCACGCCAGTTCCCAAACCTATTCCCATCAGTGAGAATCCAAATATTCCACCAGTTTCTGTCCAGCCACCTGCTAGCATTGTGCCTCCAATTGGTGTCCCACCTCGCAGTCCTCCCATGGTGATGACAAACCGTGGGCCAGTTCCTCTGCCCATATTCATGGAACAGCAAATTATGCAGCAAATCCGTCCACCATTTATTCGTGGGCCACCTCACCATGCCTCAAATCCTAACAGCCCTCTCTCAAATCCAATGATTCCTGGAATCGGTCCCCCACCAGGTGGTCCCAGAAATATGGGTCCTACCTCTAGCCCCATGCACCGGCCAATGCTCTCCCCTCATATCCATCCCCCCACAACACCTACCATGCCTGGGAATCCTCCAGGCTTGCTGCCGCCTCCACCTCCCGGAGCTCCTTTGCCCAGTCTTCCCTTTCCCCCTGTCAGCATGATGCCAAATGGTCCTATGCCTATGCCACAGATGATGAACTTTGGACTGCCATCCCTCGCCCCGCTGGTGCCACCCCCGACTCTACTAGTGCCATATCCTGTCATTGTCCCTTTGCCCGTCCCCATCCCCATTCCCATCCCCATCCCTCACATCAATGATTCCAAACCCCCCAACGGTTTCTCCAGCAATGGCGAAAACTTCATTCCGAGTACCTCCAGTGAGACGCCTGGGGCAAAGCCAACCAATAGCTCTTCATCCCCTCGAGAGTCAAAGCAAGGATCGTCTAAATCCTCTGACTCCTCACCGAGCTGCTCAGGCCAGTCCCTAAATCAAGCTCAAGTGCTTCAGGAGCACAGTAAAAATGAAGTTGTTGACTTGACTGTCAGACCTAGTAGTCCCTTGAACGGTAAATTTGGTTTCCCCAGTGTGCTACAGGGTCCACAGGATGGTGTGATAGACCTAACGGTAGGCCACCGGTCTAGGCTGCACAATGTTATCCACAGGGCTTTACATGCCCAAGTGAAAGTCGAGCGTGAACCTAACAGTGTTGTAAATTTGGCTTTCGGTAGCTCAGACAAAAGGAACTGCAGCGACTGCCGGGACAATTGCAGCCCAGTTGACTCAAAAATGTTACCGTGCGGTGACGCAGCTCACTGCTGCCCTGTCTCCTTGGCCTCCGGCACGCCGGGACTGGAAGCCGGAGCAGCGGTGTGCAATGTCATTGTGAATGGCACGAAGAGCACGGAGGGTTCCAAGAACCCGGAGCCGCCCCAGGAGCCGAAAAAGCCCCAGCCCCCGGAGGAGCTGGCGGTGAGCGAGCTGGAGTCCGTGAAGGAGAACAACTGCGCATCGAACTGCCACCTCGAGGGAGACGCTGGCAAGAAGACCGGGGAAGAGCCCCTTGCCGGGGGAGACAAACAAGACCCAAACCTTAACAATCCAGCGGACGAGGACCATGCGTATGCTTTGCGGATGCTGCCCAAGACAGGTTGCGTGATCCAGCCTGTGCCAAAACCAGCAGAAAAGACTGCTATTGCGCCGTGCATTATGTCAACGCCAATACTCAGCACAGGGCCAGAGGATCTGGAGCCACCATTGAAAAGGAGGTGTCTCCGAATTCGAAATCAGAATAAGTAAAGGTTTGTGTAATCACTACTGCCTTCTGTGTGAGTAGAATGAGTATTTTCAGGTATGGGGTCAAACTCGTGTGGATGTGGCCTTTGTGAAACAAAAAGATACAGATGCCAATTTATCAGCACTTTCAGAAAACTGTTGGTATTTATGTTTTCGTATTGTTCTTTGTGTTGTGTTGCATTTGTACTTGTCAGCACTCCATCCATCAGCAGCCTCATTACACTTTTGCTCACAGAATGTTTTGTGATGGTGCTGGCTGTGTGTTGTGTATGTCAAAGTCAGTGGTTTTCTGCCTAGGACATGGCTTAGGTCTGGGCCATTAATCTGCTTACTTATTCCAGCTGAATTACGCAGCAACTCAAGCCTTCATGATGATGATTGAAATTGCCCTACAGCGTAGCGTAGAGCAGGATGCCCCAGCTGCTAACTGCTAGCTCGGATCCAGTTGACTTACCAAATGGTCATCTCCAACCATCTTACTTTGGTCTGCCTCCAGACCATGCCCTGGCTTCCACCAGGGCTGTTCTCCGGGGGTGAGTCCCCCTCCCTGAGCTTTCCTTCCTCACGTGTTGGTGCTTAGGGACTACCTGCCTGCTGTGGCTTAGCTTGAGAGGCACTCGATAGGCAGCGGGCAGCTGCAGCACAACCTGTGCTGTGGGGCTTTGCTCTTTTACCTGAGGCACTTGTCTTTGGCAAGTCTTCCCCTTTAGAAAAGCAGTTGAGATTTCCCTCAGCCCCACGGTTGGTGTAGGCGTATGGTTCCTGGGAGGGCTGCAAAGCAAGACAGCAATATGGGTAAGTCCACCAACAAGTGTGGCTTGACCAAGGATAGTGCTCCAGAGGCAGAATCCCCCCACCCTTCACTCTTTATTTCCAGCCTACTGAATCCCTCTGATAAAACAGCGCCTTTATAAAACTGTTAGTTTCATACATGTCTGTTGCTTCAAACCTGTGAGCAAGAAACAAATGTAATTGCATTTGTTTAGATTCACAAGCATGGAGAGCTTCTTTCAGGAAAAGGGAAAATGGTGGGTGTTACAAGAAATCTGTTCAGCAGTAAAATACTGACGTTTTGCCGGATGTGGCTTGGTGAGATGCCAGATTTCATTACAATCCATGGAATATTCTGTAGCCTCCAGTAAATCCCTGTCCCTGGTAGCACAAATAGTGACTGCAGCAGTGCAATACGAACATTGCCATGAACAGCTTGGCATCTACAGCCGTAGATAGCACATGCTGTGGGAGCTGGGACGTTGCAATATCTCCCTGCTCCATCAGTGCAGGCTAATTGCACCATCAAAGATACTGCAGTGTAGCCAGGACTCCCTTTTTATTTGTTACTGTCACGTTCCTTATTCTGGCTGCAGTGCCGGAAATGTTACCTCCTTTGATCACACGCAGTATTTATTTACTTTCTTTGGTGGAACAGAACCATTATTCTTTGCTCTAGGCATGTGCTTACACATTTAAAAGACACATTTGTAAGAGCAGAGGACATCTGTAACTTTCTTGGACTAATAACCAACATATTCAGTAATTCAGAAGTCGAATGAATATTTAAAACCTTCGCACTCTCCTAGGTCCTGATGGTGGGGATTTTCCTACCCCCCCCCACATATGGATGGACTATATGTCCATCTATTCTATCATTTGGTTATTTCAGCAGCAAGATCTTGTTTGCAAACCCCAGCATGCCACCTTTGGAGCTTGAAAAATTGTCTCTGCATAAATGTACTTATGCTTTTACCTAGGGGTAGTGATCTAGTGAGAAGCTCGCTGTTTGACTGCATCCCTGCCGTGGTTAACACATCCTTTCCCTTGCTCAAGCTCCCCAAAGCTGTGTTTTCTTTCAAGCCAGTGCTAACAGACTTGCACATTTGCGTGCTGACGCTGTAGTCAAAGACAGGCTGCTTCTTAGCATGCATTGACTTCCATGGGCCCATCGCTTGCCTGGACCACCCAGGCTGCAGTAATGTCACCTCCCTGAGGTCCCGGTCCTGGGAGGGCTTTAGCGTCATCCGGAGCCAGAGCCTTTAAACTCAGAGAGAGTTCTGGCTTCATTGAGTTGTGCTTTTTGCCTGTTGACATGATTATACATGACATCAGGGATAGTGTTTGACAGAGAGAGTGGGCAAACTGAACAGACTGCAATGAAAAGACAAGAGGGATGCTTTATCACTCAGTTATTGTCCTCAGCTCTTTGTATTTTCTAAATGTCAGTAACTGCCACTTTGGTTATCCTCAGGAATAACCATTTTCCCATTCACCGAGTTGTACATATTCCTTTGTCTCTGTAAGGATTGTCTTACAGGAAAGTTCTCAGTTTGCCAGGCAAGATTAATCTGACCTAATATAGACATCTGTAAAGAAGACACAGCTGAGCTAATTGTCTGAACTCTCTTTACAACCAGCCTAGAGAAACAGGCACTTCAGAGAGACAGTTGAGCTCATCCTGAAGTCGACAACTAAGACAGCCGAGATGAATTGTGCCCCAGGAGCGCCTATTTCTCTCTGCTGTGAAGGAAACCGAGGGTGACTGGCACAGACCTCGATGTCCCCATAGACACTGGAAGTTAAGAGAGACAAAGCCCAACCTAGATCTCTGTCGTGCCGCTGTGCACTTTGTGCGATAGCACAGCATAGCACAGCAGTGGTTATTAGGCTATGCTCATCCCCTCCTTCCTCCACAAAAAAGAAACGAAGTAGGCTCTATGCAGAAGACACGTGAGACCAGGATCTGTGTGTGTTTCAAGGGAAAGAGGATACCCAAAATATGCTGCAGAAATAAACAGTGTGATAACCATCTCATTCCAGTGGGTACCTCAGTGAAATGTGGGTGGGTTTTGAGTCTCTCAAGGCACGCACAAGTGATTTGTGCAGCCCCGATGATTGATTTGAAGTGAGGACTCTTTGGTTTCATGCAGAGCCCTCCTTTCACTAGTGCTGGTTATAGCCCGTCCAGGGAGGGCTGGGGGGCTGCCTGTGTTTCTGGCCTTCAAGAAGCCTGTCTGCAAAGGCTGTGCAGGGCTCAGAGCCTGCCTGTGTCCGTATAGGGGGGATGACTTGCGGGGAAGAGCATCGGTGCAACACTACGCCACAGCCTGGACCTCCAGCATTCCCAGGGCATCCCTGCCCAGGCCTTGGGATGGGTGGAGGTAAAATCCTGCTCCGTCAGCGGTATGGCTATGGGGAATATCCCTCACCAGAGACTCCCAATCTGACAGAAATTCTAATAAAACACAAAGAGGGTAGGTTCTGCACTACTAATTGTGCTGACTTGGGCTCCTGGAGTTTTGCATTACACTGGCCATGCTGATCTGGGAGAAGAGAATGTCCGGAGAGTTGTCTTCTCTCCTGCTCCCCATCCCCCAGCTGGAAAGTCTGAACACATTGCCATAATGTGCAGCTTTTCCTGGATTTTATTTCCCATCAAATTGTATGAAATGAAGGAAATTAGCCAAATATTTTTACGCTAGAGTTCTGGACAGACAGATTGAATTCATGTAATGGCAACATGGACTCCCTAAAAAGGAATCAATGCAAGCGTGACCTTTTTGGGCGAGTCGCCAAATGCCAGATTATTTAATGTACCAATTACTTGATTATTGGAAGTGCTAATCAGCAACATAATCCTCGATGTTAAAGTTTAGTCTCTCCATCAGGATGTGGACTGTCAAGCTGTTCTAGCTTGATGCAATTCAAAGAATCAGCAAAAGATGTCCCGGTGCCAAAGTCCTACTATGATAAAGTAATGAAGAAAGGAAGACTATTCTGTTGAGTGCAGTTTTTTCAAGTTTGAACAACAAGAGTTTCTAAAATTAGCATTAGTGTCACCTACCCGCATGATCTATGTCCAGGCAGGATCACTTTTAACCCCAGGGTTTTGCTGTAGGGCAAGGTTTCCTAAGGCAAATAACTGAAAATGCTAAGGAATGCTTGTCTTTAACATAATAATTTCGATAAACTGAATGGAAAATTAAATGGCACAGGCTAAACTCACAACTAGTGTCTGTGTGTGTGCGTATGTGTGTGTGTTGACTAGTTCTGTGTTGGGGGCAGAGGGGTAAGGAAAGGTAGGAATTTTTCTGCTTGTGTAAGCAGAATTTCTCACAGAAGTAATGGAAATAGTAGGAGTATGGCCACCTACCGAGCCAACCCATATGTCCTGGGGTCAGCATCTGCTGAGTTATAGGCCCAAACTTCCAGCTGTCTGGACCATACATCGTAGTCGTAAAAACGTACAACGAGCAGAACGCTCCAGTTTAGGGCAGCAGTAATATATATCCCACTGTGAACTCCCCTGCCCATAATGGTCCAGCACAAAATTTCCTGCTCTGGTCAGGATTCCTGAGGCAAGGGCCACAGCTATTAACCTCCCTTTCTGCCTTAAGGGTTTTTATAGCTCCCCTGCCACTGTAGCATCTATCTACCAGCATCGTACCCTGCCCTCATTGCTGTGACCAAGATAGAATTTGACCCTAAAGGCATGCTTTAAAACAGATTTTATATATTTACATACATTTTTATGCCAGTCATCTTTGTTGACACACTACTATGGGCTAGAGCCTTAGCTAATTTTAACTGGATATAGTTCCACTGGTGCTAAACTAATTTAAATCAGCAGAGTAATCAGACTCATACACTTAACACCTACTCTTCTGGTTCAGAAGTTTTCCTTCACCTGGCTTCTTATAAGACTGCAGTAATTTTCCATTTATTCTAAGGGGGAGAGGAGAGACTGTTAATACCACAAAGCCTTAAACACATTTGCTTGGAACTGAAGCTTTGCCCTTGAGAGCTGCCTGGCTCTAGCAGTGTGATCTTACATTTCAAAATTGCCTGGGTAGCTTCTCAGATATATTAAATCAGAAAAAGGGTTTCCCAGAAAAAAAAAAAAAAAAGGAAAAAATGGTTCTCAAAATGTTGAAGTATAAAATGACATACTTGCAGAGCAGCTTTCAGCTCCCACATCTTGCTGCTGGGGTGTGGGAGCGCTAACTTCCGTCTCAGTGGCAGTAAATAGCAGGCTTGTGGTAGGGTGCTGTAGATCACTGCACATGCCTTGAAATCAAAGGAACAAGTGCTGATTTCTGATGGGTTCCTCCTGCTTTTCCATAAAACCTCCCAGGGTGTATATTTTAAATATGAAATCTGATTCTTGAACCTAGTTTAGAAAATAGTTACACCTAATCTGATTCACAAGGTAGCGAGCATCTAGGGCTCTCAGCAAGTAAAACACAGGGCCAGATCTTCAGCCAGCAGAGAAATGCCATAGCTTGATTAACAAACCCACAGAAATTTGCAGCGCATCTGGCTCCTGGAGATTGCAGCCTACCTGGTAGCTCCCAGGGTCTGGGACCACTGACATCAGAGGTCACTGCAGTGCTTGCTCATTTGCGTTGTCTTGTGAAATGATGATTATTTGAATTGAATTAAGCATCTTATCCCTGCCATTCCCTAAGCTGGTAAAACCCACGTAAGGAAATACTCATAATTGCTTCTCAGGCTTTAAAGACTGTCCAGGCACTTTTATACATGTAATCATAAAACAGAATCACAGAATATCCTGAGTTGGAAGGGACCCACAAGGATCATCGAGTCCCACTCCTGGCTCCACACAGGACCACCCAAAAATCAGACCATGTGTCTGAGAGCGTTGTCCAAACACTTCTTGAACTCCAGCAGGCTCGGTGCCGTGACCACTGCCCTGGGGAGCCTGTTCCAGTGCCCGACCGCCCTCTCGGTGAAGAACCTTTGCCTAACACCCAGCCTGACCCTCCCCTGTCACAGCTCCATGCCGTTCCCTCGGGTCCTGTTGCTGTCACCAGAGAGCAGAGATCAGCGCCTGCCCCTCTGCTCCCCTCGTGAGGAAGCTGCAGGCCGCCATGAGGCCTCCCCTCAGTCTCCTCTTCTCTGGGCTGAACAACCCAAGCGACCTCAGCTGCTCCTCATGCGTCTTCCCCTCCAGACCCTTCACCATCTCTGTAGCCCTCCTTTGGACACTCTCTAATAGCTTCACGTCCTTCTTATGCTGTGGTGCCCACACCTGCACACAGCACTCGAGGTGAGGCCGCACCAGGCAGAGCAGAGCGGGACGATCCCTCCCCTCGCCCGGCCAGCAGTGCCGTGCCTGATGCACCCAGGGCACGGCTGGCCCTCCTGGCTGCCAGGACACGCTGCTGACTCCTGTTCAGCTTGCTGTTGACCAGAACTCCCAGATCCCTTTTAAGGCCTAATGCTCCTCTCATTTAAATCCGTGCAAAGCAGATTCAGCTGCATTCAAAAGTGTGAAGTGTAAAATGGGCATAGGAGGAGGCCCAGGCTTGCCAGCAGTGTGTTCATGTGCTGTTGAGCTACCAAAGCTGGTGGTGCAAGGAAAGTTTATGGGGGAAGAAGCACAACTCATGGTTAAATACAGAGTGTGTAACAGCAGAGATCGTAGTAAAACAGACAGGCATCCTTGTAAAAACATAATCAGAGGCAATGATTGCTTTTACGTTCAGAGGACTAGATCCTGGACAGCATGTGTCAGATTGCCACTGAAATCTGATAAGGAGCTAAGCACCCAATTGCCTTTGTGAAGCTTGACCCTGAGACAACCATGGCCAGCTTCAGAGATGTGTGGTGAAGTCTGACGACTTGTGAAGAGCTTGTAAACTGTTTCTCAGTATTATGAGCAATACCTGAAAGTGGGTTAAGAAGGAGCAAAACACTTTTGAGGATGGTGGTTGTGAAAGAACTGGATGTAATCAAGTAATGAGCAATAGATTTTAAGAAAAAAATAAGTTCCTGTTGAAAAAGCTATGGGAGAATCAAGCAAAGCAGAAGCAAAGGTGTTTGAGCAAGAAATCAGGAGGAAATCAAGACCATGCCAAGCAAGATTTTCTGAAGCATTTTTTTTTGTTTCCAGATTACCTACTGAGTCCCTCCCTGTCTATTTTTTAGGTCTCCTACAGCAAAACAGGGAAGTTCAGCACATCGCTGGGTGCCTCCATCAGTTGAGGTCTCACAGCTCAGTCTTACCTGAGCCATAACCTTAACATGTTTACACTTTCTTGATAAGGAGCTGCATTTCACTCACAGGATCAGAGGTAGTGTGTGTTTGGAAGCATATGCGATCTAATGAGAGATGCGAATCAAAGCAAACTCCAACATTTTACAAAACCCTCACATACTCAGCATTTGCTTCTGCCATGAAAATTACAGCTAATTAAATGTCTGGGCTTGATCCTGTGAAGTATTGTGCGCGCTCAGCTCTCGGTGCTTCTAATGAAGGCTGAAGGCTCTCGGCACATTACAGAACGAGGTTCTGTCTCTGACTCATTTGCATGGCTTTACTTCCCCAGACACGATTTTGGTATTTGAAAAGAATGGTATTCCTGTACAACATGTGTCTCAATTTGTAATGATATCCTCCCTGCAGCTGGCTTGCTTTTCCAAGTGTTTCTGAAACATTACTGTCTTAAATTCGAGCCAACCTACAACAACAAATTATCTAGAGGCAAAGAGGCTGAGCTGCATTTGGTGAGAGGACAACCCCAGCCTCTGCTGCATTCCCTCTTCCAGCCCTGGTTTTGGACTTCTGGCTGTGTAATGTAATCATCTTCTATGGAAGCACATGCTTCCAAAAAAAAAAAAAGGGTTGTAGGGATTGGGTAGTGCAGAATAAAACAGCTATCGAGTTGCGACCTCTCTGGAAAGATCTGCATCCCATCATCGGCTGATTGATATTTAAACCTATGGTTAGGGCAATTTTCAGCTATTTATTTGGAGCCCACGTGGTAAAATGCAAAACTTTGTGTCATTATGATCTGCTGCCTGCTTATGTTCCAAATATTTATAAGCTTTCATGAACCACTTGTGCTGCCACTTCTGAGTTTCTTATCCAAAGGGGAAAAAACCCTTTTCCACAGGAATACTCCAATTGAGAGATGCTTGAAGGTTAGTATAAAAGAAAAGATGAAGTCACTGACTATTTGAATTCTGACCCTAACTTTCAAAGTTCAATTAAAATGCCACTTCTGTTTTATTTGAAGCAGCTTACCAATTATTATTGAACTGGTTATCTTGGTGGTGAAAATATAGTTTCGGTTTTCCTGGGGTTGGGGGGGAGGTGGGGAACAGGGAAAATCTGAAACAATGGTTGGGTCTGGTGCAGTTTCCTGGGTGGCTGGCAGTGCTGGGGACAGGAGATGCCCTAGGGTGCCTGGGACCACGCTGGGGTGGATGCCAGCTCTCACCCACTTGCTCCTGTTGTGTTCTGGGCAGGCTTTTCCTCTTCCTTCCTCCACGGTATAATCTGCTTGACATTTTGGGCACCTGAGCACTCCTCCCTTGTCCTTGGGTGAGTCTGCCCAGCCTCTGCTACTCCCAGCAGCTCTGCCAGCAATGGCACAGCAGGTTGGCCACCCCAAGGACAGTCTGGTGCTCCTGTGCCCAGGTCCTGCCGCGGCCCCTGCCACCACCACCAGGTTAACGCTGAGCCCTTCTTGCCTCTTCCCATCACCGCTTCCCTGGTCCTGCCCTAGCACAGCAGTGCGAGGGGCCGCAGTCCCTGACCCCACAGACACCCACGGCAGCACCCAGCATGCAACCCCAGGTGGGTATGGACAGAGAGATCATTCGTGGGAAAACACTGATTGCTTCATGGTATGGGATGCTGACATTTGTCACTAAAATGTTGCAATGCTGCTTCTGAAAAAAATAATCGGAATGTTATAACATTTTATTTTATTTTATTTTATTTTATTTTATTTTATTTTATTTTATTTTATTTTATATTATATTTTATGGCCCACAATGGCATTTCAGATGAAAACACCAGGACCAAGTGTAACCCAGGTGAGGAGGAGGACTCTCACAGACACGTATGGGGCTGTTGCCTGGCAAGACTCCCCTTACTATTTGTCCTCCTACACACTGCTACCCATGGACAATCTACCTTTTTTTTCTGGCGATTTATCTGGTTTTACTGGAGGGATCAGCTTGGATAAGAAAATTGAGAAGCACCTCAGAATAACCAAAAGCCTAGTGGTTTGGACCCACAGGAGATTACTGAAATTCAAGATTAAGTTTTAATTCTGAATTAGACAACATCAGAGACTTAAAGAAGGTTTATCACATCACAGTGGTCGCCTGTTTTCAGGAAAGGAGAGGAGAAACTGTCTGGATTTGGTTTTCCTTCTGTTTTAGTTTTTATGTTTTTTTGTTGGTTGTTTGTTTGTCTTGTTTGTTTGTGTGCTTGCAAAAAGATCTTTAAAAAGTTTCAGCTTTATCCCAGTGCAGACGGGGAGCATTAGTTGAAAATCTGACTTTTTTTAAATGGAAAATTGTGTTTTCTGCCAGATCTGTACATGAAACACTGGTGGGGCAAAGCAAACTTTGTACAAGCCTGCAAATTTTTAGAAGTTTGCCAAATAAGGCTGGTGTTGCACTCACTGTGGGCAATGGACTGCCTTGCTGCTGTGGAGATATATCTGATTTCACCTGCAGAAAGCAGGATCTGGCTCGTGCAGGCTCTGTGGTGTCCTAGGGATGGCATGTGCTACACCTGAGGTTAGAAGTCCAGAGCTGTGATAACATTTTCCTATTTGCGTGACTTGCCTACTTACCTCAAAATGTCCCCAGATGTGAACCAGAGTGAAAGCCTGGAGAAAGATGGTGCCACGGGGTTGGGCAGAAGGACATGGTTGACATGGGTTTTGTCTTTAGTTCAGACTGAAAATGAAGGGGAGTTTCATGAACTGCCTGAGCATTTGTTCTATAAAAGGTTGAAACGTGGTGTAGAATTATATGAAGAAAACATTTACAGAGGTTCTGGGGAGACTGCTACTATGAACAATAGAAAGTGGTATAGGTAGATAGTATGGAAGGATGACAGCGGCGAGGAAACCTGACAGCAGCACTGATGCTGAAATGTGGGGAATTGAGCCCAAATGTTCAGTTTAGCCCACCAAGACTGGTCTCTCCCTCTATCCACCTCAGATGGTGGATAGAGAGGCTCTCCTCAGGTGTGTTTTGGAGTGCCTAAGGCAGCACCTGCTCTGGAGCACCTCTGGGTGGGGGGAGGAGGACAAGGACATCAGTGATGTGGAAGTGGAAATTTAAGATGCTGGAGCATGAGTCCTGGTGACAGCTGTTTTACCTAGGAAAATACAGAGCTGATGGGGAGAGGACGTGCCCTGTTGCTGGGTCTGTGCAGAGTGAGTCACGCAGTGCAGCTGTGTTGCTGCTTTGTGGTACAGGGGAGGATTTTCGGCAGCCCAGGCCATTTGCCCCAAGTGTGTGGGTGCTCCCTGCTAAATCTAGGGAATCCTATTTCCAAAGGCTATGAAGAAGAGCTGCGTGCTTGCCCAGGCCAAGATTGTACTCCCATTTTGGGGAAGCACTGTCTTTGTGGAAATGTATAACGGGGGGAAGATGCTCCTTTTCCTTTTGCCTTATGCTGTGTCCCTACCGTGGAGCCAGGCTGTGGGAACAAGGCAGTCAAGAGTAGACTCTGCTGCTAGGTAGCCAGGTTTGGAACGATTGTCACCAATGTGGCAGAGGGCTGGATTTCTATCTTGCCTCTCTTCAGTGCCACTGGCTGCCTGGTGAATCCAGGAGCGTGGAGCCCACATCTTCTTGGTCGCTCTCAGGGTCTCTTCCACAGTGATGATTCCTTTGCTTCCTCTTTTTAAGAGATGCATTTCATTTGGGCTTTGCAGGAGCATGAAGGAGAGCCTGGAACTGTATTTCCTACATTTCCTTGCTACTTAACAAGGGCACGGTGACATGCATCCCTGTTCCTAATGTCACTAGCTAGTTTCAGGGTTCAATTTAACATACATTGAATGAGTTTGGTGAGAGATGACCATCAAGGGCCAAATGTAGATATGAACCAGTGAAATTTCCCTGAAGGCTTTTCAAGGAATAGGAGCAGGGTAGCAGGAGCCAGTACAGAACAGGCCTTCTGCTTTCCAGTTCATGTTTCTCCCTCTAGGTCCTGCCCTGGCTACAGAGTGAGTAGATGCAATTGCAGAGCATCCCTGCAACAATTCAGTCACAGAGGCAGGGGTAACTAAGCTGTCCCTGTGCTGCTTCTGTCGAGACATATAAGGAGGACAAATCCCAAGCCTCTTCCCTAGTGCATTCCTTGAAGTCACTGTGTCTGCTCAGATTACAGCTCTTGTTTCAGTCGGTGGCAGAGCCCAAGTTGTGTATCTGACCAAAAGCGAAGAAGGATCCATAGCTTGAGAGAACAGAGCAGAAGGAAAACACAACCCTTGAAATCAAGGGATGGTGCATAAGGAGCCAACTTGTCATCCCATTCGTGCTAAGAGCCTCCCCTAAATCTTGCAATGTGGCATGCCTTCAGTTACTTCATGGAAAGATAAATCATCAAGTATTCAAAGGGGAAGGTTTTAATGAAGAAGCTTAAACTGCTTTAAGAATTGCTAAAAAAAAAAAAAAAAGAATAAATTATAGAACTATTACAAGTAACAGATGACTCCAGAGTGTTTCCAGGGCTGAGCTTGCTCCCATGCTGACTTTAGCTGAACTCTTGTGGTTTATTTTCAGAGCAGTTTCCCTGAGAAAATAATTGCAGTGCCTTTTCTCCAAGGACACGCATGTCCCAGATGAGCTAGGCCTCTTCTAGCACATCAACATTCATTGTCCGGGTGAATTAAGTGCTGCACTAAATGATGGAAACTCTGCCATGCCAGCCCACATCAATGGCTGCTTCAGCCCTCCCCACCCAGCATCTATTTTTTTCTGAACAATATGATGTGAATCTGGAGACAGAAATGTTCAATGGAGCACAGAATGAGGGGGAAGCAACCATGGAAAAAGACTCTGTGTGAGTGCATGCGTGTGTCCAAAGCCATGCCAGTGGCATGGCCCTCTGAGGAGGTAGGACATGATGGAAGCAGCTCTTCCTGGCCGCTGTCTCTGCCTGCAGGAGCATGCTGCTAGTGTGGCGGCACTCGGCTCATGGGGCAGCACTGGGAGTAGGCGTGCGGGGATCAGTGCTTGGGCTGGGGGAGAAGGAACTGCCCCAGAGCTGAGCTACCCAGCTCCTTGGCGTGGAGGCATGGAGCTAGGAGCACTTCCAGCAGTTGGCTCTACCAAGCAGGGCCATGCTACCCACCACACCGATCGCATGGGCAGTGCAGGAGGAAGGGCTGCAGGGCTGCAGCAGCACCTGGAAGGAGCTAGGTAGCTGCAGAGAGCAGAGAGAAGCTCCCGGAGAAGGTTTTGACTCTAGTCATCCAACTGCCCTGCCAAGCTCTAATGCTGTGCTGTTCTGGGCAAGGATTGAAATCCTGACATACCAAGACGTAAAGCAACGATGCAGCTCTGTGGCGGTGCAGCCTGCTTCATAGCTACCCGTTGCACCTCAGGTCAAGGTTAACAGCTGCAGACGGCATTAGCGCAGCTCTCACCTACTGTTCATAGGAGCACTGTGTTGGTATCTAAGCCCACACAGGTGAACCTGCAAGTTACCTGCCTGAGCGAGGTCATCATTCAGTCGAGTGACTCTCCTTTTTCCCCCCTGCATTGACAGTGGGGAGTCTTCCTACTTGTTCTCTTTCTATCATCATGGAAAACCATGTTGCCTCCTGGGGTTGGGACTACAGCCCACCTCTGACTTCCGGGTGGTCTTCCATCCTCAAATCAGCACAGTCTTATTTATTACTGGAAAGCAGGCAAAACCCAGTGTGTCCACCTCAAGGCAACTCACATAAGCTCAACTCCATGGCTTTAAAATTACAAAAATTTGTCTTTTGTAGCTGATGCAATCTTTCTATCTGATCAGCAATGTTTGCTGTGTGTTGGGTGCAAGTTCAGCTGGGGTGAAGAGCATATGTTGCTATCCTAAAAAGTCATTTGGTTTTGGGGGGAGATATAAATAGCTGATTTTATTGTGCTGGTCATGCACGCTGGTGTTGGCACGAGGTGTAAAACATCTGACTGTGAAGTGGTGATGACTAGTGTGTTCTCATTTCTTTATAAAACTTTGCATGCTATGCCTGATACAGATTTTTATTCTGTCACTTGATCACTACGAAGATGCATTCATCAAACACAATGACTGTCACGTGAACCAGTCAACAGGGAAGATGCTTCTCCAGTCTGTGCTCTGTTAACACTGAGTCTATCTGCAGCAGGGAAAAATAGACAGGCCTTACAAAGCCAGCTGACTGCTCCAAGCAGAAAGCATTGAGAACTAGGCAACGTCTTTATGTCCTCCTTCCCAAACCACTTTTCACTCTGCACCAGGACATGCCATTTGAGACTGACTGGTGAGAGATGGAAATTCATTTTCGCTGATGTAGTTAAGAAAGGAACAGACAAAATACCTGAAGTGCAGAGTGCAGTTTCATAGAAAGTCTGCAGATTTTGTTTTCTCTACTTCCCTTTTTAGTTAATCTCAGAGCAAGATTTCAAGCCAAAAAGTGACAGAAAGCAGTCGACTGCTTTATGGGGAGTACTCAGGAAGTGGATACATCCCAATTCTCAGTCTAGTTCTTCTCCTCAGCACTCTCTGTGCACAAAGCTGCTTGTCCCTCTGGGCACATTGCCCTAAAGCCCAAATGTTATTCCTTCACCTAGATATAGTGGTTTCCATGCTCTGGGAGTTTATGCTGGTCAACATATTCAATGTGCCTTCCAGCCTCTGCTTTGAGAAGGGTGGAGGTTTGGCAGAGGAATACGAGCGCAATGATGAGAGGGATCGGAGAGGAGCCAGTGTGAAAGGCAGATCATTGAGCAGACTGAGAAGGCAAATGTGACTCAGCACCAACATTAAGACTGATAAGTACTTCAGAGTTTCAGTCTGAGACTTTAGGGGACAGTGGATCCCATCTGAGGTGACAGAGACCTAAGCATCCTTGGTAGAGAGAGAGAGGACAGTCCTTGCAAGCAGTCTGCATTGTTAAGTGACAAGCAGAAGCACATGAGGTCATGGTGTGTCACCCAGTAGCCCATAGATAAACCAAACCATCAGGAACTTACAACCACTGTGTTGTTATTAGTTGCATTAGACTGATGAGAAGGTGATTTGTTTTTTCGAAAACATTATTCCAAAGATTTTCATGACCTTGGCCTTCACTACTGGCAATGCTCACCTTATTTTAGGTGAGCTATCATGCAGCTTTCAGAAGGGCTCAAATCAATAAAGTTGTATTTGCTCTTCTGTTGTTCACCCAGTCAAAGCATCAGTTGGTTTCAGAAGGGGGTTGTCTGAATAAGTGCTGTAGGATGTGTCCCCTTTGTGTCCTAAATAAATGAGAAAAGCAGTCAACCTAGGCATGTCAGTCACCGTGCTTTGCTGGTTGTGAGCCCCCAACCACAGTAGCCACTATCGTGGTGGTGTAAGTGGGAGGAGGCTGGTTGCACACCATCCCAAGAGAGGACTGAGGAGGTCATGGGGGGCTCCAGCCCTACCTCCCTCATTCCAGCTGTGTTTTGCTGTCATGAGCATACGTCTTTCATTTGTATGAGTAGGGATTTGGGGAAAGGCCAAGAGGGGCATCTTTGGTTGGTATGTGTAGCATGGATAGTACCTGCGGGGAGTTAGCTCTGTTCCTGGGAGATGTGTGTTTGCATGAGAGTCATAGAATCATAGAATATCCCAAGCTGGAAGGGACAAGGATCACTGAGTCCAACTCACACAGGACCACCCAAAAATCAGACCCTATGTCTGAGAATGTTGTCCAAACACTTCTTGAACTCCAGCAGGCTCGGTGCCGTGACCCTGGGGAGCCTGTTCCAGTGCCCAACCACCCTCTCGGTGAAGAACCTTTTCCTAACAGCCAGCCTGAACCTCCCCTGTCACAGCTCCATGTCATTCCCTTGGGTCCTGTCGCTGTCACCAGAGAGCAGAGATCAGCACCTGCCCCTCAGCTCCCCTCGTGAGGAAGCTGCAGGCCGCCATGAGGCCTCCTCTCAGTCTCCTCTCCTCTGGGCTGAACAACCCAAGCGACCTCAGCTGCTCCTCATACGTCTTCCCCTCCAGACCCTTCACCATCTTTGTAGCCCTCCTCTGGACACTCTCTAATAGCTTCACGTCCTTCTTATGCTGTGGTGCCCACACCTGCACACAGCACTCGAGGTGAGGACGCACCAGTGCAGAGCAGAGCGTGACAACCCCTTCCCTCATCTGGCAAGTGGAGAGATATCTCCTGGTACTGCCCCAGTTTCTCCACAAGACTGATCAGCCCTGTCCAGCTGTACTTACTGACTTGGCTCAGCTGTGCCTGAGAGCCCATCCAGCCCGTGCTGTGGGGTTGTCTCTATGGAGCTCTGGCATTTGCAGTGTAGACATGGCCCCGTCAGCAAGCAAGGCTGGGCCATGGGGAGAAGGTTTTGAAGCATTTCTCTGATTCCCATGGCTGAAGTGCTCTGGGAGTGTTAGTGCTCTGGGAGCAAAAGCCCATGATCATATTAGATGACTGTGCACAAGATGAATAACCAGCCTGACTGTGCATGGTGCTGGGAGCAGCCCTCGTAAGAGAGCTCTGTCTTTCAGTCAGAGCAGGAGAAAAGAAGGCAGAAGGGAAACCCCACTTGTTGTTTGGGGGGCCCTAAGTGAAATCTCAGCCCTGCTCCCTGCCACTTGGACTGCACTACAGACTACTTTAGAAACATTGGAAGAATTGGAATAAGCTGCAGTTTTAATGTCTGAAATGCTGTTTTCAACTGCCTTGAAAGGGTTGGGGGACATCTGGTTTTCTGGGAGGCATCCAGGTCTAAGGGCAAAGGGAGTGAGCTGCGAGGCAGGCTCTGTTCCCCATCCCATCACCTTTCCTGGTTGAAATGTCTCTCCTTCTCCAGCTCCACTTCCCCACCTGTGCAGAGCAGATAGTGGTACATCTGAGCTCTATAAAGCACAGTGAGATCAAGGGGTGAGGGCTACTGCATCACTGCAAAGCATTATTATTCACCCATGATCTTGTAGGATAAAAGGTGCTCTATAAAACCCAGAGAAAGAGCTATTATTATATCCGTTTACAGCTTTTTGTTGCAGGGATATGTCCATCCTCCCTTCCAGCCACCTCGCTGCGAGGGCAGCGTCGTATACCGATGGCCCTTGCAGCACAAGGCATAGCTGAAGTGGAAGCACTGGGGCTGTATGAGCTCAGGCGATGTCCACCCCACCTGTGATGAATCCCATCCTGCTGGCGCTGACCTGCTCTCCTTGTCTGCTTTGCAGGAATGCTCACCGACAGGGTACCTTGCATGGAGAAAGGGAGCAGAGCAAACCACGTCACTCCACTGAATGACACCAGCTGGTCCGCTCACCAACCCCTCTGGCTAAAAGTCAAGCAAATAAAGCTTCCCATCATGAAGCCCCTCTGAGGAAGCCTCAGTCCCACGGGTGCCTTTGACCCAGAAGACAGCGCATCATGGACCCACACAGTGTGCTCAGCATTCCTGCAACCACCCCTTCTTCTCCTCCAAGGAACGCTTTCTCCTCTTGGTTTCTTGCTGGGGGGATTTTTCACCCTGGTTTCAAAAACCACATGGACCAACATAGGTACTTTTTCCCTCTATGACTTCGAAGTTCAGATATTTGAGACTGGACAGTGATATGGATTTTTTTTTTTTTTTTTTGAAAAACTGCTGTGGTTTTGCTGCTACACTAAGAATCGTGATTTGCATTGTATGGTTTTGGACCTATTCAAGTTTTGATGGGGGAAAGGGGTAATACTGGAGTAGCAACGCTTCAGAGTCATCTCTGTCCTACCCATGATGCACTTTTAAATGAAGAGTTAGAATATTTTATTGGCTAATATACTTTCCTTGTTATTTTTACAAAGGCCACCTTTATCCTTTCTAATGCCATATTTTCAGTGTTACACTTTTATGGCTTTTAATTTTTGATTTGACAGATGTAAGAAGCAGCATGAATAGTTTATACTGTGGTTTTTCAGAGACTGAATGCCAAGAGAACTCAGTAAATGTTTATTCTTCTCAGCTTTCTCTTTAAATTCCCCTAAATAGCGCCCCATTTGGGAACAGAGCAAGAGTGTTGAACTAAAGACCAAAATTCCCTCAAGGTGTAAAATAATCTGAGGGGAATATTTGCTGGGCGTCACGAAAGACTTGGATGAAATTTCAACCCTGATGGTTTTCAGTGATCCAGGAAGGCAGTGAGACAATCTCTCCATATGCATAGCCCTTTCATGATAATTAGAATGGTATGGACAAACCAATGAAAACAAGGGTAAAGTGAGAAAGATCCCCCATGATTCTGTTTCACTGTTTGCTTTCTCCTGTCATGGTTAAGAGAAATGTGCAATTCGATCCTCAATCAGTGGGTGGAGGATAACAGGGTAGAATTTACTTGTGTGCACTTGTACAGTTGTAGCCAAGAGTCCAAAAGTACACTAGAGCATGTTATACTGGCACTGAATTGGTAAGAAAGTTGTGGAGTATCCCATTCTGACAAATACAAAAAAAACAAAAACAAAACAAAACAAAAAACAAACAAAACAAAACAAACAAAAAAAACACAAAAAAACAAAAAGACAAAAAAATCAAAAACTAAAAAAAATCAAAAAAAATTTCAGATCACCTTGTGATTCAGTGTAACTGTTTACTAACTCGAATAAAGCAATTGTTCACTCTCAAGTGTTCAGAGCACACCTTTTCTATAAGGCTGCTGTGGGGAAGTGAGGAGCAGTTTGCAGAAGCAGTGTCTCTGATGGTTTCAGTGGTGCTGGGAGCAGGGTATCCAAGTCAGTTGAACCAGAGCCTTGTAGTGATGGTGCACTATGAGCACTATGTATATACTGTATTTCTATATTTTCCTTTGTACAGATTCACTTAAGTCAAGCTACTGTTTTACAGGTGCTCCTTATTTATTAGAGCTGTGAAAGCTTGGAAAACACACCGGGCGAGCAAGCTCGCTTTTTAAAAAAACAAAACAAAACAAACAAAAAAAAACAAACAAAAAATCAAAAACAAAAACAAAAAAGGGTGGGGGGTGGGGGGGAATCCAAAAACTCCTGAGTCTAGGGAGAGAGTTCAAAGAGATACTGATGAAACATCTTCAAGAGATCAAGAATCTAAAGCACCCTCAGTGTGCTCTGGTTACCTTTTGGGCTTGCAACACTTTTCTCTCTCCCTGACTGGTGTCAGATTTATTAAAACAAAATAAATCTCCAAGAAAAAAAATGCACTTAAATGTGCTGTTGTTTTATTATTATTATTTTCTTTTTCTTTTGTGCATGCAGTTATTCACTCCTCTACCTGCCTGGTCACAGATCAAACAAAATTCACTCTGAAGTCTCAGAAACATATGCGTAAGTGTTCCTGGAGGCTGTATCTACGTCCCTTCCATTTTGCTCCTCCCTCATCATCTCTCAGCTTCTGCAGTGTTCAAGGTATGGGGGAAAAAAACCATCGCACTTCGCAGTGCAGAGTTAGGCCCTGATCTTGTAGAAGAGCCCCATATGGATGCTCTGGCTGCAGCTCCATTCATTTCAAGGGGATCTGTGCAAGCGCAGTTTGCTCATGCCTGTGCATTTGCGGCCTGTGTATGGAGCATGCTCCGCATGCCTTTTGTAAGGATGTGGGTTTTTTGTGCATCAATGCCCCCTGAAATCAAGCCTAGGCTCTTCCAAGCACCAAACTCCTCCCAAATGCCCCCAAACTCTGCAACAGCAACATATTTGCAGGCCCCGAGCTGTCTCACAGAGGGTGTTTGCTTCCCAGCTCTTGGCCAGTGCTGCTGATGGAGGGGGTTGAAATGTCCGGTGAGCTCTGTAACTTTGACTGATTTCATTAACGAGTCATGTAAGGAAAACAACAACAGCATAAGCATGCCTGCTTGGAAGGGCATGCAGAGCAGAGCTTGTCTCCCTAGTAAACAGCTTGCTGCATCTCTATTTATTCATCTGAACTTGGCTGTAAAATGAAGGCCGTGTGTATTGATTTTGGTTTTGTCAGTGGTCCAGAATTGTTAGCACACATTTTCACTCTTCTGAAAAACAACAGACTCTTTAGAGAAATCTTCCTTGCTCGTGAGCTGCTTTTTCCAGAAATGGAATCAGCTTGTCAAAAATCATAAGGAAGGCAGAGGTACAGAAAGCAATCTAGGCTGAACCTGGCTTCATGCATTTCACGTGATCACATACTTACCTTAGTTTTCCTGAAAAATTGCCTGTGTTATGCTTTTCTAACAACTTTCCCCAAAATTCGGAATCTGAACAACTGACTTAGACAGTTGAATCAGTTCATTGTTTGCTATTTTAAAAATATCTACAGCTGCATATCTGTGGAGAAATCTCCAAGTACACATAAACCTTCAGCAAAATGTGGACCAAATGGTATGATACATTATGCAAAAGAAACCTGCTTTACTATTTAGGCCAAATCCAGCCCTTGCACAATGCCAACAAAATGAGTGGAATTACACAAAGGATGTGAGAAAGTCCTTTGCAATTAACAGGAACCCAGCAAAGGGCTGCAGAATGGCGCTCACTTGCTGCTGACATTATTAATTATGGACTAAGACATAAAAATCAAGCCAAGCCCTTTCCTGGAGAACTTACCATCAAGGAACCAGACAAAGAAAATCCCAATGCACTGGGAGATACACGGGAAGGTTCCTGCCTGCAGCAGAAATGGCTCCAGCTATTGCACACGTGCAGTTCTGAGACACAGAGGCTGTATTCACGAGCAGAGGAGGCAGCTTTGCCTCAGGTCCCCAACAGCCGGCCTCGTGTGCATCCCCTTGTGCTGCCGGGCAGAGGGGGAGTTTGCTGTGATCGAGCTGCTTGGGTCCTTCTGCTAGCACTAAATTCTTGCTGTCAGCAAGAGTCTTGCCCTTGTGATAAGAGGGGGTCTGCGTGCTGCAAACACTCTGCATTAATTACCTCTGGTGTTGTCTTAGATGGGTTTGAGGGCTTCAGTTTTTTTCAGAACTGCTACACGCTTCAGTATTTGGTTAGCCCAATTCTGTGAATAGGAAGGTCCCATAAAATGAAAGGATTTAATGCTTTTTCCGTTCTAAATGATAGAAATAAATGTGCTTTGTTCAAATAAGCACCACACGCCAAATTTGCAAGGATGCTTATCCAAGTGAGATATCCCATTCTGAGGTCCATATTTGGACACCCAAATCAACACTAAGCCAAACACATGCACAAGGCATTTCAGTGCCATTTGGAGTGTCCATATATAGAACTGGATGCCCTAACTTCATTGCCTTTGTTTTAAAAATAGGCCTGGAATATGTAAAGGCATCATTTAATAACAACTATGACAAACATGCAGTGCTCAAACTCAGAATAAATTCGCCTATGCCTGTGCAGGTTGATTCCCCTGGAGTCGCTCTGGATTTACAGAGGTTTAATTCAGAAAAGAAACTGCCCTTGAATTGCTTTGCCTTCCACTCCTACCCAAACCTGACTCCGCGTTTGGGATCTGGGAGTACGGGAATGCGGAACTGGGGCAGCATCCACACTCGTGTGTGGCGGAGGGAGAGAGTCAGAAATTGAGTTGAACCTGCTTATATTGAATATAAGTGCTCAAATGTCCTGAGATAGCTAGAACAGCTTTATATCCCCTTGCACACGTTTTACTTGTCATATATGTGGTACTAGGCAAAGAAATGCAATGGGGCATTGAGCAGCCCGGAATATTTTCCACGAAGCATGACACGCCAGGAAAAAATACACGCGCAGAGCTGTGAAAAAGACAGCTGAACGACAGCTCCTGGCGGTTTCCTTGCAGCGACGGAGGGAGCATGGCCCCTCGGAGCCCCACAGACGCTGGCTGCAGAGCGCTGCAGCACCTCCGAGGGAGATGGAGGTCTCTGACGCAGCGATGCTCCTCAGCCCGTCGCGTTGGCCAAGTCAATGCCTGTGAGGACTTGAAATTCCGTGACGCTGGGAGGAACTGACTGAGGCACCAGGCAAAAAAAGAGTAACTTAGGCCGCTGACAGTCGCTTTTCTTGAAGCCGTTCCCTGGTGTCTCTGCCATTACCTATCAACTGGAGCAGGTGAGTGTCCCAGCCACTTCAACTGCTGCTCTCCTGAAATAGTTTTCCAAGGACATATAAGACAGAGAGATGGAGCCAGGTGCATGGACCAGGACCTTTCCTCATGAATTATGTAAGTATTTAAAAATTGCGTGTTCCTACCTGGGAAGCCCGGGCTCGTGGCTTTCATGGGAGAAGGGCAGCCTCGCCCTGCTTCCTACATGGGACTTGCTGACATTCCATCCAGGCATTTTTGGTTTTTCTTTGAAAGACCTTGCTGGACCTATTCAGTAAAAGAAAAAGGCTTGAGGAAGAAGCAATGCTGTCTTCTTTTCCAGAAAACTTTGTGGTTAGACGGTTTGCTGGGGGACTGGGAGACTCAGGTCCTCTCCCATTCTTCGGCTACAGGAATCGAGCCCACCTAGGCTCACACAAAGCAAGGTGTTGAGAGAGACTCTCATCCACTCCCATGCCTCAGGCCAGGACTGACGAGATGTAATCTCTCACAGCCTGCCCACTGGGACATGAGCTATGCGAAGAAGGGCAGAACCACTCTTCACTCCTTGTGGAAGAGACACAAAACCAGCATCTGCAGGGCCAGGGCGAGAGAGCACAGCCCTCAAGTTAGTGTTGGAGGCAACAAGGGATGACTGCTTCTTCTCACAGAAGGGTTTCAGAGCTGCTGCAGTAAATACTGATCTATTACAGAGCAAAAGGACCCTTCCCCAGCCAGCTGGGGGCCCTGAAACACAGGGGCTGATGGGGACCACTTCAAGGATGTGCAGAATAGGCACCTTAGAAAGCCTGATTTTTTACAGACATATTTTTCTGCATAGGCACCTCAATTCACCCACCAGTACTCTGTTGGGTCTTGGCACCACTGCTCCAGCTTGTGGGGTCCACCATTCTCCAGACCGCCAGTGCCACTCCACAGAGCAAGGCAGAGAGGTGCCTGGGGCAGCAGTGGCTGTGGTGGTGTCACCCCATCAGCACTGGGATGGAGGTACCAAGGGAGACTGATTTATTGCCTGCTAGCGTGGCCTTTGGCACAGCATCCCACCGACAGGCACTGCTGCATACATGAGAAGTAGTGTTCCGGGGGGAGTCGGGAGCATCCCTCTATCTAGCTTATGGGTATCTTTGTAGGCACAAGCATAAGCAAGTGCCCCTGGATGCTGGGGAACGCTGGCTGCTGCCTGCCCGCCGGAGAGGTCCAAGGGGATGATTTACGGTAGGGTCAGGTAGAGAAGCCGACACAAAAGGGTTGGCGAGGACGGGTGCCAGGCCACAGGCTTCTCCTCGGTCGACATCCAGGGAGTGGGGCGGGAGGGGGGAGTGTGAGTCGAATTCCTTAATAATGTGAATTATAAAATCATTTCCTGTGTTAGGGGTTAGGAGAGAGAGCGAAGGACCCAGAGATCTTCCAAACAGAAAACAGCTTTTGTTAAGGCTTTTGGCCTAAGGAGTTTTGGGGGGGGTGGGGTGGGAAGGGAAAGTGCTGGCACATTTTTGGCTTGAAGCCTCAGACAACATATTTTTTATTCTAGTCTTTATTTTTCAAAATAAAATTATTGCAAGGCAGCAACAAATAGGAGGGGGAAGAGGATGGAATTAGGGGGGATAGTACCCAAGTATTTCCCCCTTCTTTCTGTTCCTGCCATTATTACACAGTGTCTCCTTTATTATATACAGTAGCTGGATTAGCCCGAAGGCTAGGAATGCAATGAGATACTTTTATACTTATTGATCCTTTTTTAGGGAGATTGTTTTCATGAAAGTTCAATTCACCTTTCTTTAGCTTTTTAGTCTAAATGCTACACATTTTACCCTGCTTCTTTGTGAAATGCTAAATCCATTGGTAGGTTTTAGTTTTCCTGGTGTAACTTTTCAGAAATTGTATATCTGCATAGCAACCCCACTGCAGGCAGCTTATGTCACGGTATCACATGTCAGAAAGATGAAAAGAACTCCAAATCTGAGCTGCTCCACAAACTTATGTCCCTGATTCTTGGACATATATCTTCTGTACTTAATATAAGTGTCAGGAAGGCAATTTCAAGGCCAGAGAGGTGCAAAGTTTTATCTGGGATGACAAAAAAAAAAAAAGAAGAAGAAAAAAATAGACACATGACCTCAGTTCAGCCTTGTGTGGACAATCAAATGAGAAACAAAGATTGTCTTTTTCCTCCTCTACCCACTCCCCCTGGCCCCCACCTTCCCATGTCCCTGTTGTCTGCTTCCAACTGCAACTTGAGCCTGGATCCCGAGCCCAGTGTCCAGATTAGAGATTGTTGACTCAGATTTAGTGGTGAAACTTGAGCTGGACCCTGCTGATGGCATAGCCTTGAAGGAGCAGGCCTACTCCAAGCCAAAAGAGAGATTACATGTCAGACGAGAGCCTGCCTTTTCTTTATCACAAACTTCCTGATCTCCTTCTGTTTTAACAGTGCTCCCCTCCTGCCCCCCCACCCCTGCCATGTGCCCACTTTCAATTCCTTCTATAGGGTGTCATAAATCAGGAAATTAACAAGTGTGTAGCTGCCCTTTGCCACAGGCAGAGACAATGAGCTTTCTGTGTTTTTAACCAGTGGGTAGCACTTAACATAATCAATGGAGAGCTACGTGCAGAAAGGATGAAAAATTGGGTCTTGGTCTGACCACTTACAGGGTATTTCTCATCACCCAGGCAAGCTGCTTTTATGAGAATATGACATGCCCTGGAAGCTTGCTCTCCATTTTGCAGGAGAGTCATTAAAAGAAATCATTACATGTTTTTTTTTGTTCCTTGGCACACATGCTGCTTTTCCTTGGCTTCTGATTTCATCCATCTTTCAGGCGCTTCGTGCCTTTAGTAATTTATGTGCAAGATTTTTCCAAACCTCCAAATGTTTTTCCATTTGGCAAACTGTGTCCTGAAGCCTCCACAGAATGTAACTGTAGAGTTTTCTTGCACTTCAAAACATGAGCCCTGTTAGCACAAAGATGCATCTAATACTTGTAATCCTGTGCATAAAAGCTATAAATTCGTATACGACAATCAAAGACATCATTCCTTCTTGTCAGTCTTTACCCGCTTTGTTGCTGTAACCCCTTACTTTATACACAAAAGAAGAATTTCTCTACCAGCATTGTTGTTTTCTTTAACTATAGTTTTTGGAAGCTTTACGATACCATATGGAGAACTATTTTATTCTGCTGCTGGTGGCTTTCTCAATACCGGCTATAAATTAGATAATTTTCCTTGTGTCTGATAGTCTGCACTATCAGTCAGACACGTTTGTTCTCACAGGAAAATCCAGGAGAATTCGATATAAAGCGATAACCTTTCCATCATGCAGAACGTTACAGAAAATTTTATCCCTATTCTAGGACTTACAATAGTTGATTAAAAACAATCATGATTTCCACCCTCCATTAAGTTCACGAGCTTGCAGGCTGTTTTTTTAAAGAAGTCTCCTCACCTTGCTCCTCTCCAGCCTCCCCCAGGTTCTTCTGAGAGGGACATGCACCAGTGGGTACATTGGCTGGGATCTTCAAGGGTGCCAGGGGGACTGGGCACATGTGGGCAGTCTGGGGAGGCGGGCTGCATGGGTGCCCTTGAGGAGCTCGCCCAGCAGCATGAGCAGGGGCTCAGAAAGCAGCTCGGCTGATGTGAGTTGTACTCTGGGCTGTTGAGTTTTTCTTCAGGAATGCAAACCCAAGGGGAGACTTCGTTAAATGTTTTTTATAATGTGGTCCTGTGAGTGACGTTCCTGGAATGGCAGG
The DNA here is from genome assembly GCA_013399475.1 of Chauna torquata. Taxonomy (NCBI): domain Eukaryota; kingdom Metazoa; phylum Chordata; class Aves; order Anseriformes; family Anhimidae; genus Chauna; species Chauna torquata. The sequence goes on along the minus strand of VXAL01013170.1, from coordinate 120,688 downwards.
GTTCATAACCACGAGAAAAGAGATCTTTCTTCTGCCATCCACGCTCATGAGAAATTATCAGGCATTGAGGATCAGCAACAGGGACTTTTATTGTATTTGTTTATTTTTGAAATCCCAGAGTAGTTTACAAGGTTGCACTACAAAACACTTCCATTTGTCAAATAATCCCAACTGGAATAAGTTCCTGTACAAAGAGTCTGTTTTGCCAGCAGAAATGGGTCCAGAGCAGGCCTTATGTATTATTTTCACTGAGTTGTGCTCCATCACTCCTTCTCAGCATGTACTGCCCTGCTTGCCCTGGAAATAAATGCTCAGTGAGACTATAGAATAACCGGTGGGATAAGTATCTTCTACAGTTGTTCACCCAAATGACTGCATCTAAACTGAATTTATATGGGAAGAACTGTGTATGTTTCACTGAAGAAAGGCCAGATCTGCTCTGAGCTAGTGCAAATCCATTGACTCAGAGTCATTCCTGGTCTGCCCTGGTATGGGAGGGAGGTGAATCAGAGCAGTGGCAGGGACTTTGTTTTTAAAGAAATGAGGGTGAGCACTGAGGGTTTGACAGCCCGGTCCTGCCTTCATTTACCTCTGTGTCAATCCAAAGTAACTAGAGGGAAAGGTCGGTGGAATTGTTTTGTGATGGAGAACAGAGTCTTTTCTTTTACACATTTCCTTCCTCAGCCTGCTGAACTAGGGTGACATTTCTCTGAGATGCACATGACACCTGCATTAATAGCAGAAGACGTAATTGTGATCAGGGCTATTATGGTGAATTAATTGCTATTATATCACTTTAAAATAAACTATTCTCCGACTAAATCAAATTAAGGGTACTTTATCAGCATAGGCATGAGGCACATTTTCTTCTCATAATTTACTTCCTCTTAAGTGACTCTAGATTTTTGTTTATCTTATTGGGTTGATAAAGTACCCTGCTCAATTGTCAACACACATTAAAAAATAATATCTAGCCGTCAAGGGAGAGAATGTGTGGGAAACGCCAAGGACATTGGGATATCAAGCTGCAGCATTTTACTATTTCTACAGCTCCTTTTTTTCATCTAGTTTTTATTTTGGACTGGCTGAGCGCTTTTCCTGCTCTCTCAAACTCCTCCACATTGTATCCAGTTTGCTCTTCCAGAACTGATCGACTACTGCAGCAGGTCACCACCCCTGCTGAAATCAGCCAACAAGCCGACCATAACCCCAGCAGATGTTTGCGGTTTATAGGCCAAATGAGAGCCCTGCAGACCAGCGAAATACCAGCACCACAGATGTGGAACCTGGCCACTCGACACGAGCAACACAAAGCCCCATCCTGCCCAGCAGGGCTGGGACTTCCAGAGGAGCAGAAGGTCTGAGAGACTAATTAGCCTGCAGAGCCAACACGCTGGCCTATGCTCCATCATTTTGATATGTGCAAAGTCCTTTAATGAAATGCTGCATGAGCGAAGTCAGATGAGGCCCCTCTGTAACTTCACCTCGGAGTCTGGCAGTCACCCGGGTTCATCGTGTCCCCTCCATGTGCCAGCCTGCTAAGCCAGGCTCTGCTGCTTGCCCCAGCTGGGTCGGGGCCGGGCGGACGTCCTCACTGCCGCAGCCGGGACATCTCCTGTGCTCTGGATGCAAAATGGGGAGGAAGGCCAAAGCTGTAAATGGGGTAACACAGAGAAGATCTATTTCTGTAAAATTATAGATGTTTCTGGTAAATAATGATGAAAAGAAAGATCAGCAGCTCCCAGCAGGGCACTGGAGAGATGGAAGATGGCACAAACAATCCTCTGCCAGGCTCTTTTGTTCAAAGCACATGTTATTTGTCTGCTGAAAAAGCCAAACTTTCTGTTTTCTGACCCTGACAAGGTGGATACAGATATCCTTTGTAGTTAATATCAGCTCCCAAAATCTCCACATCTTTCAGGATGCCTTGCCATAGGGATTTCCACTGGAGTATTGGGAAGCTGTGATTCAAAGGAAAGCAAAAGAAAAACAGTGTTTTGAACACACCACCAGGCAGAGGCCTCAAACGTGTGTCCGTATCTTTGCTGGTACAAAGCACATTTCCCTGTGTGCAGTTCCCAGTGCCAAACAGTTTAAGACGAAGTAGAGCCTGCTAGTTGCACTGTGCTGGGACTCCGGCGAGTGGCTGCGGCTCAGCAAGGGCAGCAACCAGACCCTGGATGCTTTTTTAGGAATTTCTGAAGACCATATTTTCTTCTCGGAGAGATGAGCCCACATCCCAGGCTCGGTGCAGCTCACTTGCACGGGGGATGCAGAGCAGACAGGCCGGCCCGGGAGGGCAGCCGCCGCGGCAAACCCTCACCCCTCAGCAGGGAACGCTGCCTCCGGCTTCGCCGGGGCCCGTCGCCGCTTTACAGGAGGCCAGGCGCAAACCCACGCCGGGGAAGCCCCGCGGCTGCTGCCCGGGGGAGCCGCCGACCCCTGGCAGCGCCCGGCCGCCGCCGCCCGCACTGCGGCGCCACCTG
>VXAL01013170.1:73508-118098 GCA_013399475.1 Chauna torquata | reverse complement strand
CTCCGCGGGCTGCGCTGCCGTGCCCCTTCCGCGCTCCCCGCGGAGGGACTCGGCGGCTGCCGGCCGCTCTTCCCGCCGAGGCCGGGCGGGCGGGCGCAGGCGTGTCGCACCCCCTCGGGGCCGGTCTGGGGAGAAAATGGCCGACCCGGCTCCCGGGCCTGGCTGGGGTCGGCGCCCACTGCTCCCCGGGCCGCTTCTCTTCACGGAGCGACGGATGGGGACCGGCACATTTTCTCGGCCCCGTTCCCTCTGCACGGCGAGGGGGAGGCTCCCCAGCCTGCCCTGGCAGAAAGACCATTTCTCCCGGTCCTGCTCCCTCTGGTCATCGAGCCTTTGTCCCGATGGTTGGTTCGACAGCACCGCTTCGGGATTCCTGTATGCTTATAAGCCTCCTCAGGAGATTGCTGTGGAAGATGTCGTGGGCCCTGCAGGACAAGAACAGTATCCATAGCCTTTAGATGCTACATTCTCTGTGCTCTGGGTAGATTCATCAAAGGTGCCAAAGGCCCCGGTTGTGCCAAAGGCACTGAGGCTTCTGCCTTGCGCTGAGTTTGTTAATGGAGATTCCAAGGGAGCTGAGCACTTTGGTAGGAATTAGGCGCCTAAATATTGGCAGAGGCTGAATCTGTATGATTTAGGAGCAGAAATGTCACTACAGACTTCTTGGGATCTGTGCTGCTATGTTGTTCTGAAAATGGCATCGTGGGGCTGCAGGGGTTTACACCCACTGTGAGCAGGTGAATTTCTTGCTGGGCTGCTCAAACAGCACGTTTGATCTCTCCAAATAAATGGTCTCACCAAGGTCCCAGCCATGTGATACCTCTCATTCCTGTGGGCAATCCTCTAGTCTTCTGTTCTCCAGGCTGACTCCACGATGGGAAGTCAGCACACAAGATCTGGCAGCTCCAGCAAACCTGGAATCAGCATGCTGGTGGACTTTGCTAAAATTACCCAACAGTATTTTGTAAAAGTTGAGTGGTTAGGTTGTAGACCAGCATGCATAATACTTAAAATAAGTCCCCTTTTATTGGTAGGAGACAGGAAACAACAGAGTGATTCACTTATTCCTGAAGTATGTGCCTAACTCATGGAAATAAATTAAGAAGCTTTTTTTTTTTTCGTTCTGCTGTGTGTAGTTATTTATGATGCCTAGTGAGAAGCCAGGTCCCAAAGCAGTGTTCCGTGTTCCCTAGGTAAAGAGCAGGAAACAGATTTCTTAGCTGTTCTTCTTTATGAGCTCTAGAGTTCGTTTCAGATTGACATTTACCTCTGCAGTGAGTAAACCTGGGGCTGCCCCTTTGCAGGACTATGCCTGGCTGAGCAGTGCCTCAGAAAATGCTTTGCCTGCATTGAGAAATGCAGGCCCTGGAAAACAGTATATTTGCAAGGAAGCAGTCCCAATGTGAGAGACTGCTCTCTCAGAGAATCCTTTGCATATGATGAAGATTTCTTGGATTAGATTTGTTAGTCCCACAATTTCAAGATTACTTTTCCATGGTTCTCCTTTTGTCTTATGCTTGTAGAGCAGCAGATGGAGGCTACTTCCCACATATACTTCCCCCTGTGACACCTAGAGAGCAGAGATGCTGCTTTTGGCAGAGGCGGCCACGTTGCAGTTAACAGTAAAATTTCCAGGAGTTTCAGTTGACTCTGGATCAGACTACTATGTAACTGCTTTTACTCTGTTCTCTAAAGTATTTAGAAGGCCTCACTAACGAAGTTTCCTTTTCCGAAATAGAAGCATATGCAGATTTCCTGCAGAATATATACCATAGAAACCAAATAAAAACAAACAAAGAAATGTATAAATATGCCTCCTGGTAGAATGACTTGGGTCAAAAAAAAGTTATTTCTGCAGCTCTAATAAAATCACAAAGGGAACATAGATCTTTAAGCAGTAGTCTTGCATAATTCTTTGTTATTTTATCTTTAAAAGCTGCTGTAAAGTTTCCATATCTTTAGCTGTATGTCTGCTTTAAATACCGATGACATGTAACTGACTTTATTACAACTAATTAATTTTTACTGTTAATTCACTTGATTGAAACTAATTCACTAAATAAAAACAACCAGTGTCTTTGAGGGGAAAAAAAAAAAAACAACGTTATTTCATGAAATGGGATTCCCAATAGGTCAAATAGAACAGTTTTGTGCACCTTTTTTTCTCCAGGAATCCTTGCCAAAAAATCTATAAGGAAGACGTGGGGTGAAGAGCAGCAATGTTGTTTGCCAGATCTCACCCTGATCTTGTCCGCGTCCTTGACAGGCCCAATAGCTTCATTGCTTTTTCAACTTTTTCTGACTAAGGGGAGAAATGCATCTGATCTAGGCCTGGGGATGACCCTAAGCAAAAGAGTGCCATGACCCACCAGAGGTCACATACACAAAGGCGCTCATACCTTTATGTTTCTAGGGCAGGCTCCGACCTATATAGAACACACCCTTCCTTAGCAGCTGTGAAATAGCTTCAGACAGGGCAGAGCTAATGAATTGTCAGCTAATGCCCCATCTGTGCTGATGACAGTTAGTAAAGGCACAGGTGACAAGGTAATTTTTAATAGGATGAACGATATGTCAGAATACTAATAGGGCACTAAAAGGAGTGGTTTCCAGGGGAGTCACCTCATTGCTCAAGTAAGAGAGGGGACTGTTCCCTCCGGCCCTTTCCTCAGAACTCCCAAGAAGTGTCACATATAATGAACCAAATCCCACGGCCTCTTTTGAACTACTGCTTAATTGGGGAAAGTGCTTCAGAGCAAAAGGAGTCAATCCTACAAACCACTGAGCTTCCCGAACCTAAGTTTAACTTAAGCCCTGCTGAGTTCGGTTAGGCTTATTCAGCTGCTTAATGGTTAATTATTTATTTTGCCTAAATAACCTCTACAGATGACAAAGCCCCTTGAGGTCACAAACTGTCCAAACAGTAAGAAAAGGCAATCCTAGCTCCGAAGAGCTCGTTGGCACACCGTAAGATGAATGCCATACACTTCATGTAGACTGGCAAAGGAATACTAGGAAATAGTACGCCCGTGCTGTTTTTGAGCTAGACCTGCTTACCTGACCATAACTGTGGGAGAAATGGGTAACAAAATGAGTAACAAAAATGATTGGAAGCCTGAACAGGCTTCCATGCAAAGGGAGGTGTGGAAGGAAGCGACTTTGATTTTAAAGAGTGAAGGGGCATAACAGCAAAGAAGCGCAAAACAACGGCATGGGATGGGTAGATGAAATAAATATTGCTGCTTACTCCACCCAGTACAGAAAGAAATTAAAAATCAGTACAAGTTTTCTTTAGCATTGCATCTTAACCTGAGGAAACTATTGTGAGAGGACTTCGGAGCCAGAGGAATCTTTGAAAGGATGACACGTGTTTACGCAGGGAACATTCAGAGTTATGTTTTCCAGAGCACTAGCCAGCTGTCAGCTGGTAGTGACTGGCAAAACATCTGGATATATTCGTGGTCTTTGCACCTTCTTGTGATGCTCCCAGTGAGTGCCAGTCAGAGAGATGTTATGGTTTGAAATGGACTCGGAGCTTCTAGGCAATTCTGCAATGGGTAAGACAACCACTTGCAGGAGTAAAACCCAGAGCAATTCAATTCTATACTTACACGGTAGTAAACCCTGAAGATACTTACACTCATTTTTTGGCATTTTCACGAGCCTTGTGCGCTTGTTTTTAACCCATCAGTGCAGAATGGTAGTGGTACAATAATTCCCTTGTGTGATACTAAAACCGTCATAACTTACCTGCTGGCAGTAAATGTATCAAGGACTACTCCATAGAAAAATGATGTCTGCTATAGATCACTGGTTTAATGATAAAAAAGCAACACACTGGACCCTCAGTTTGGAAGAGTTAGTAAGTTTTACTGAAAATATACCTGAAATTCGTTGACAAAATGTGTCCTGGAAACCTTACCATCTTCATTTTTGCAAGGAACCCCACCAAAATCAATGGAACTATTCACTGTTAAGGCTTATTAATGTGAGAGCACATTTACTTACAGGAACCAGCTGCAAGAGTCTTCTCTTACCAACCAAAGAGTTACCTGCGTAAGAAAGATTTGTTGCTCTGAAGTGAAGGTTGAAATGTGCATATCTGTATATCCCAGTAATCACAGTATGTGTCCTTTCAATTGCTTCATATATCTAGGCCTGTGAATGGCCTGATATCTGTATGTCAGAGAGATGTTGTGAACTGAACCTTTAAGAGCCCTTATGCTTAAACGTAATGTTTTCCCAGGGACATGCCATCACTGATATACCTGTTTTTAATATTAGTGTCATCCAAACCACAGGTAGGTTTGTTAAACAGTAGCCAGTTATCATTTCAGAAATTATAACTTTTTAGTTATCTTTTTAAATTTCCCTCTAACCTCTGCCAGCAGCCCCAGTTGCTTCTTCCTAAGCCCTCCTGGAGGCTTCTAGTCCTGACTTGGAATAGCTCTGCAAAGGTTGCTGTTGCTGTTTGGTCCGTCTTGGGGGAGGCAGGGATTTGTAGGAGATGAGGAGGCTGAAATGCGCAGTGAAGGGGAGGAGGCAGCAGCCTTGTGTCAAGCAGCTTCTGACACAATAGAAACTTTCTCCACCAGTGGCAGTTTTGCTGTTAGAGGATCCTAAGCCTGTTCCTTCCCATGCCTCAGTTATGTTGGACGCAAAGTCAATTGTGTGGTAATACTCTAGCTGTGGGGCCAGAAACCTCCATTTGAGGGGAGAGGAGGAGGAGCTCACAAATGATCATTGTTTTTTACTGCTTTCTTCCAAATCAATGAACAATTGCATTTCCGGAGCAAAATTAACAACTCTCATTACAAATCTGACTCACTCCTGAATGATAGACCCTAAAAATCTCTGTATATAGATATAGATCTATACTCATCTGTTTTTAGAGATGCAAGAATTATACAGCTGTACATACAGTACATGCAGACATGAAAATATGAGTGATACCAAGCAAGCTCAGACCTCATTGTTGCCCATGGGCAAAAGGACAGTGTTTCCTCCTGCTCTGCCTCTCATTGACAGGGTCTCTGAGTGAGTATGTTGTTCCCAGGCCAGTGACAAGAGGGTATTTTGACAGCTACCTGTTTTCAGAAAACCAGACCTGCTTTTTCTTTGGCCTCGGTGGTTGCATCAAGGCTGTGGTGTTTGTACAGATTTGTCTGTGCCTGCCCTGGAGCCCTTTTGGCCCACAAAGCTGGCACAAATTTTCATGTTCTGAAGGTGGTGAGACCAGAAATACATGGACATGGCTGCTCAGCCCTCATTCAGCTCAGGACTGTGTCTACCTACCCTGGCTTTGTAATGCCTCAGACATTCTACGGTATTTCTTACTCTTAGTGGTAGGAGGTCTGAGCGGGTGACAGAACTCTACAGGTCAATACAGCATGGTGTACCCTGTGGGTAGGAGTATGCGAGCATCATCTGCTCATTAAGCTAATTCAAACCACAAGGCCGTGTAGTCCAGCATTGGCCCTGCCCTGTGGTTGCCTGGCTTTTGGCTGGCTGTGAACACAGGCAGAACAAAATCACCTTTGCTGTTCCATGTTGTGTGACTCTATAGGCACTGGGCATGGCCAAATACCTTTGGAAAATAAGACTTGGGGTAGACCCAGGGCATGCATTTTAGCTGTGACATCACTGACATGCCTACACCACGGGTTTCCTGCAGTGGTCTCTGAAGATTGGCAATGGTGCCCTGTGCAGTGTGTAGGTAGAGAGGAGACCCCACAAGAGGGAAGGGTGCTCAGCATGTTCATGGGGCAGCTGCCTAAACGCATGACTTGAGTGCTGGCAACAGAGGTCTTTCACCTCTCCGGCACTTTACCAGCAGGGAAATGTGCTCATTCTCTTCAGAATCACAGCCCTGAGGCCTCTCTTGAAATTATGCACTTTAGAAGATAATTAGATACTTTGTAAGAACAGGCTGCCCAGGGAAGTAGTTGAGCCCCCATCCCTGGAGGTATTTAAAAGATACGTAGATGTGGTGCTTAGTGACATGGTTTAGTGGTAGTCTTGGCAGTGCTAGGTTTATGGTTGGACTAGATGATCGTAGAGATCTATTCCAACCTAAATGATTCTATGATTCTAAGAAAGAAATTCTTAAAAAATAAAGTGGATTTTGGCTCTACATGTTGCAAACCAGCCGACACTGTAGATGAACCTTTTACAGAAAGGTCAGTTGGTCATCTAAAGCAAATAGAGCTTTTTGGGGCCAAGGGTGCACCAAGAGGCTCTGCAGCTTCCTCTGGCTGCCCTGGAGATACTGCAGCTCTGACTCCTCGGCTGGGGTGGCTATGTCTGTGGAAGAGCCACGAGAAGCCTTGCTGGGGCCTTCCCCCCTTGGCTGGGGACCTGTGTTTGGGCTCATGCTCTTGACCTTGCCGGTGCTGCCCCGCGGGGGTGGACAACCCAGCAGCCAAGGGTGATGGAGCGGGATGGAGTTATTTGTCTGGGCCTCTGGCCCTGCTGGGAGTCCAGCAGCTTAGCGCACAGCTTCTCCGTCTCCTGCCAGGCAACGCTGAGTGTCCTTTCCATGGAAACTTGGCGGGTGGTGGGATGGCGGGTCCAGGGAAGCTGTCCAGAACTGGTGCGTGGGGAACGCCAGACCAAGTTTCCTGCAAACCAAGAATGCAGAGAGCTCTTGTCTTGGGCAAGTCATCACAGCTGGGTTGCTTCCCTGCCCGGACTAAGCCCTGGGCAGAAGTAACCTTCTGATTTACACCTGTAAGCCCCTTCCAACATAGGGTGCACAGGAGAAAGCCCAGCCTGGGCAGATTAACGCTGTGTCCATGAAGGCTCCACTGGGTGGCTGTGAGGAGATGGGCGCTGCCTCCTGCCAGCCTGGAGCCACCAGCGATGGAGCTGGAGCCTGCTGCAGGGATGGGAGGGTCACCAGTGTGCCCCAGCTGCAGTCCTGCAGGGCTCAGCCCCCTGCTAAACAGTGGGGAGGTCAAGAAAAGCCCTCTTTGGGTTAATGCATCCACCTTAGCCTTGCGTCAGGAAAGTTTTCATTAGGGCTGGAGTGTTAGTGACAGCCACAGCTGAGGCTGCCAAAGTGTTTCCATTATGTTATATCTCCCTGTTTTCACTTGCTTGTGGCTATCCAAAAGTTTCACCTAGAAGGCTGAAATTTTCCAGGCCTCCTCTCTACCCGAAGGTGAAGGGTTTTTTTGGGAAATTTGGAGCAAAAAATCAGGGAGGAAAAAAAGGGTTCAGCTCTTTTTGAAATGGAAGCATACAGGCAGAGGCGATAATTTAAGAAAGCAAAATTTAATAAAAGCAAATGGAGCTATTGCAACGTCAGAAATGACTGATGCTTTGAATTTTGGATGAATATGCTTTTTTTTTTTTTTTAATTTTGAAGAGATCCAGCACATTTTCACTTGTTCTTTTTTGCTGCATCCTTCCCTTCAGCTCCAGGCGTATTCGGCCAATGCAGCCTGCCTGCAGCTCCCTCTGCCCATCCCCTTGTCTTTCTCTCCATGGCTTCAGGCTTGGCACTGGCTCTGTGACCTGAAACTCCTTACAGACCCACTGAGCAGGCCTTGGTGGCTTGCTGTGACCAGCATGTCAGCCTAGTGACAATTTTCATTGCCTGAGCATAGGTCCCATGAGGTTCGGGACCTCTATTGTGCTGGACTCTGCAGGGATGGGTGTGGAAATTACAATATCCTCCTTGTGGATCTTTAATGCCAGCATCCATTCAGAACTGTAGATGGTCTGCAGACAGTAGACTGTTATATCGCATGGCCATGTAGCATGAAACTCTAGGTAATAAATTTACAATGTAAAAATAAATTAGCATTAATAGAGTTTTTATTAACACCAAGTGTAGGTGCTGTGGTTTCTCTGGTAAGCATGCAAAGCAGAGAAGTCTGAAGCTGAATAATCTGTAGCAATTCATCATGCTTTTTAATTCAGTTGACTTCTTAAACTGGAGTCTCTTCCCCAGATTGTTCATCTGAAATTGTTTCTGAGCTAAACAAGGGTTGCAGTTCTAAGTCTCTGCAGCTGGTATATGGAGCTATATAGTTGACTTACAATGAACCAGTTCACATTTGAAAATGCACACTTCACAGTTCTCTGCAAAAGAAACAGCCAGTGATCTCATTAACATTTCCAGTAACTGCTAAAGGAAACCCAGAGTAATCCATTCACTCTAATGAACCTTTTTTATATATGTATAACACATTGGCTTGGAGGTTTGCATCCTCTTTCGGGTAGTTTTTCTCCAGAGGAGATAGAAGACCCCTGCTGCGCGTAGCTATTGGTGATGCTTCTTGCACTCAGGCAGTAACAGGATATGGTTTTGGCTGTGAAGGACCTATTCTCAGTCCCTGCTTATGACTGGTGGTGGAGCCAACAAAAATACCTAAGTCAATAAAATCAAGACCAAGTCAAAATGCTTCAAATCGGATAATTAAAACAGACGAGATAGGCAGCTTCAGATGTGCAAATGGAAAATCAGGATATGGAAATTTAGGAAAGAAGAAGACTAGAGAAAAACTGTCCACTTCCTGCCTCCCCTACACCCCCAATCCACTGTCATTTTGTTGTTTTCAGATGAGGACTTTCTCCCGACTCGTGCCAGGCTTAGCTGGCTATGTTAACTACTTAGGAGGAGATTTGTAAATGACCCATTTCATAACAGTACTGAAAATTTTAAGATCTGACTTTATGTTCCTGGTCACTGCACAAGACCCAAGAGCCCCTTAATTTGTGGGTCTATGAAGGCAGAGATCACCTGAAGCTTGCTGATAGGAAACGTTACGGGCTCATCTTATATGTTCCCTCCAGGGTGGATGAGCTCTGTGAGCTGAAGGAGGTGCTCTGTTTGAATTAGGATTCACAACCCTAAACCTCCCAGAACTAAGGGCTAAAGCCTGCTTGCTCAAAACCTCAGAAGAGCTCAGTCCTTTTGAAAGACAACCTGGTGCCATGGTGGCAGGTCTGTTATTTGGCGAGTCAGTGGCTAGATCTCTTGCTGAGGTGTGGAATAAGCCATAATAAATTTCAGCCCTAGTGTGGTGATTCAAATCTACATCTCCCAGGAGAAAGCTTAAAAAAACCCTGCCAGACTAGGCCCTGCAGACAAGAGAAGCCAGAAGGATGCTTATTTTGCGGATCCTGCAGGATTTCAGTATGAGTAAGGTGCCGAGGCTCATCCTTGTGAGGGCTCAGGAACTGCTGACCATGCCCAGAATCAAGCTCTGGCTCTCCAGGGAACATCCCTGGTGAAAGCTGAGGTACTTATGTCACCTTTTGGTGGAGGTGGCATTAAGAGAAAGCTCTGAGGATCACAGTTTGGGACCTTTTTTCGCCAATGTAGAAGTAGCTGTTCATGGCAATGGAGACATCAGTCATGACAACGGCAAGGCTGGCTCCCTCACAGAGAGAGGGTGTTGTGTTGGTGTGGGGAATCCATAGGTAAAACTTGAAGGATCTCAGCATCTGTGAGCCTCTACCCCTTCTCTGACTTGTGTCAGCTGGTCTGAGGGTTAGCCAGCAGAAGGTCAAAAGGAGATTGATAGAGAAATGCTGTCCCTTTGTCAGGGAGCCAAGCAGGAGAGAGTTTCACTGTCGTGTGCCTGATTGAGGCTCCTTATCAGTGCAAGGCACGGAGGCAGGAATTTGGGAAAGCTGAACACCCTATAGATCACCTCCAGGACACTCAGGGTAGACTTCAAATACAAGCCATGTTCATCTCCTGTCTCTCTGGGATGAGCAAGTTACCATGTGTTGTGGTCACTGCTCAGGGGCTGGGCAGATAGACGCTCATATGTGTGTATGTATATATGTATATACGTGCACGAGTCTCTATGTAACACAATTTGTACTACCTCACGGTGCCTAGTTTTAAGCTTACAGCAGCTGAGACTTCAGGTGGATTCCAGCACATGAGCAATAATGTGTAAAACTTCTTATCAAGAGAAGAATCATTATTAATACCCCTTTTCAGGTAGGTAGACTGAGGCAAAGATCAGGCAACATGACCAAGCCTCCTTGGCCACATCAAGCCTCCTTGGCCACAGGAAGAGAAAAATTAAGAACTACAGTGGAGGTCACTGGCCTGCCCTGAGGCCACACACACCCTTTAATGTTGTACAGCTGCAACAGAAGAGGAGTTCTCAACTTTCTAGACCTGCTCCCTGGAGCTTGAACTTTGTGCCTGTCAACACGTCCTGGTTTGAGGTAAAAGTCTCCCAGCTGAGATCGTGTTTCCTAGACACAGATCCTGAAAGAAAGATCCACCTTGAAGGGGATTTTTCTGGTGGAAAATACAAAGGTGTAAGAGAAGAACCAAGCTGTTCTATCTAACTAGGGGGAGTGAGGGGGAGGAAAGTCATGATTTAAACAAGGTTAGTGGCTAAGTGAAGGAAGGATACGGAGGTGCAAGCAAAAGAGGGAAAATATGTGCAGAAAGAGTAGAAAGTAGAGCATGGCCAAAAAATACAAAGTTCCACCCAACAGGAAACTGTACATAGCTCTAAGACATACTAGAGAAAGCGGAATATGTGTTAACAGAAAAGAAAGTGGAGAAGAAAACACCAGACATCACCAGCCGGCATCATCTTGACTGAGAAATTCACAGGCGAGTTCTTCAGTGCCAAGAAAAGAGCACCGGGAATTCAAAAGGTGCTTTGGTAGCAGACTCTGACCCCCTGGTCCTGAGCCCTTCTCCGCTTCTGACCGGCACCACTCGCCGCAGCAAGGGCACCGTGGCATGCACAACATATTGTGTATTCTCCTGGGCCACATGTGCTTCTCCTTCAAAACAACTGTTGTCTTTCAGCTTTTTCCCTGAGAGGGAATAAGCTTCCCTTGGACCAAAGCACAGTATTTCCTGTCTGCTGCCTGCACACCATTACGCCATCTCTCCTTCCCTGGGGGACCACGGCTCTGTCTGTGCTCCAGAAGGGGGCTGCCCCAAAGCATTGGTGACAAATGGGCACATTTGTTCCTAGCACAGCGTTAGTAGCACTGAGATGAGAGCAGGGAACACCCCCATCAGCACCAGTGCTGGGGGCTGCCTGACTGCACCCACCCATGTTCAGCATGGAGGCTGAAGGATTCGCTCCACAGTTAAGTCAACATGCATGAACATTAAGTGTTCATCCGTGGTTGCTGCTGCTGGCATGTGTCCACCTATATGCGTGCACCCATTTCTATGCAGAATTAAGAGTGCAGCGCAAAATCCTGCTCTCTCCAGTAGCCAAGTAATTCTGGGGATGCTGATGAAGGTAGTAGGGGGTGCCAGGGCTGTAGAGATGTGGAGGCAGCAGGCTTTCATATGGGGTGTTCAGCAGGGGTGAGGCCACTGTGTCCCCACCAAGACCATTTGGCACTGGAGGGAGGAGCTTTGCATGAAGTAGCTGACTTTTGTATAGCTGTCTCTAGGAATGTAGATAAGAAACATTTCACACTGGAAAAAGAACCTGCTGTCTAGTTTGCTATTGGCACTTTTCACCTTCCATTTCCTAGCAACTGGCGGGACTCTGGGTTCAGCTGTGTCTGGGACAAGAAGAGCAGTACAAAAGGGACTGGTAATCAAGGAGTCCTTCCAGCTTTCTAACCATAATAAAGCACATTCTTGTTCTCTTCTTTGGACACTTATAGCAAAAATACTGCTCTCTAGTAAGAGAATTGAAATCTGGAATGACTGTTGCATCAGTGGAAGGAAGCCAGGCTTGCAGCACTGTAAGTGAGCGAAAGATCTGGCAGACAATCAAGATGCAACATGATAATGAAACTTTGGGTTTTTTCCTTTTTAATTTTATCCTAAGCTGCTGGTTCGCATTCTACTCTCACTTTTGTATCTGGTGTTAGGATGGCTGTCATGCAGCAGCAGTCTGCCTGAGATCAAACCCAGCCCTCTAGGTTTCCATTCCCCTCCTAAATATAAATTTCAAGATGGCAATAAATACTGAAACAAAAAAGATATGTAATTTCAGTGACAGAGAAGCAAATTGATGCTGAATGTATATGACACTTTTTCAATTTTCCTCTTGTTTTTCCTGATAGGGTTTTGTGCTAAACATTACATTTGCAGATGCAAAATTTAAAGAACTCTTTATCTTCAGCACTGAAACATAACATGTAATTTGTGGCTTCAGCCAAGAGTGATGGCCTTATTAGTAATGGGAATTTACTGATTAACTGCTGTTAGCAAAACATCATCTTCAAACCCGTTAGTCTGAAACTGGCAGCCGCTCTGTCGGCAGGAGCTTTTTTATTTCGTCTCGGGGGAGTTCTGTAGAAATATTTCTCATTTAAACAGCTTTAGCCTTGGCCTTTCAATAATTTTTATGGTCTCAACTAATAGGTTAACAATTAGTTAAGAGCAACTATCAACTTAATGTCAAGTCATTCACAGGGAAAAGTTCAAGGAGAGAAGTAACAGTATTTCAAAAGATGGTTTATTTTTGAACAAAGAGCTCCAATCAGTTTGAAAAGCCGGAGGGGTGAAAATGAATGCGAGAGAGAGATCGAGAAATAGGAAAGAAAGGCTTGGGGTCCAAGCGAGGCTGGAGAGGGGCTGCTGGGGAGCTGAGCGTGCTGGAGCGGCTCCGTGGTGCCGGGGTTTATCGGCCCCCAGCCCCGCTCGGGGAGGCTGTCGCCGGTTCGGCGGCACAGGGACGCGTGTTGTCTGCAGCCTGGCAGGGCTTCACATCCTGCGGCAGCTCCCAGCTTCTGATTTATCTCCAGGGCTTTGTCCCTGTCTCCTGCCCGCCCCCATCCCTCAGACCCAGCTCTCCATCCCTGCTCGGGATACCTCTTTCTCCTTCACGCTCTCTCGGCACTAACAGGGCATTGAGCAAGTGTGCTCAAAGGAATATGTCTGTTCTTCCTCTTAGCTTCTGCGCCAGATGTCACTGCGGTCTACAAACAGCTGGGAAGGAAAGTCCTGCTCAGCCTTCGGTGGCATGTGTGCCATCAGGATGGCATTGTCAGATAGATATGTTCATTAGGACCAGTCTCATTGCCAGGGCATGGATGGAGAGTGTTTTTTTCTCCCCCAACAGCTCTCACGCAGACAGATCTTGGAATTATTTACAAGGTTTGAAAAGTGTGTATCGTTGCCTCTGGAGTAAAACTCTGCTAAATCTGATTCTTCTCGTGGATGTGCAGAGTGAGTCAAGGGCATGGGAAGCAACCCCTGCCTCTCAACAGCTTTTTTCAGCTTAATAACTCACCTTGTCTGGACATATTTCTAACCAGGAGTTTTCCTCAAAACGCAGGCAAATGAAGATCCTTCCTGGACATGTTCAGTGTAAGTGACCACGGCAGAGGTGGGCAGGCTTTCCTTGCAGCAACCTGAACAGGCTGAAAAGCGCTTGGCACAGAGCAGCTCAGTTTTGTCTCGTGGTGTCGTAGGGGCTGCATAAAACTTGATCACCTCCCGTATCCCAGCTCTTGAACTGTAGGTTCCTGACAGAGATGTGAGAGGTGGGCAGCTGCACGAGCAAATGAGTGACTGGTCCTGTATGGGGCATCTTCTCATATGGGGAAGGACAGTCAGGCTACTGTTGGCATCAGACCAAATGATTAGGGAAAGAAAAGAGCCTGCTATACTTACACAACAATTATAAAGTGCTTACAAATCTTTTGTTTGCTTTGGACTACAAGCTCAGGCACACAGTGTTTATATATATGTGTGTGTATGTGTATGTTTTTATATATACATCTGTATGTTTGTATTTTTTCATCCATTATCTGAAGTCTAGCTCCTAGCCTGTGAGCTGGGCAGGGCAGGAAAGCTGATGTCTTATTTCCTTGTGTGATTCCTAATGGAGCTGGGACATGAGCCCCAGCTGGGATCTTTAGAGAGAAGAGCAAATGAAACTGCCGCATGGCCCACATTACTCAGTGATCTTCAAGGTCAGTGCTGGCTTCCTGAAGTCCAGTCTATTCCATAGGCTTCTTATAACCGAAGGAAGGAGCTTCCTCCCTCCAATATTTATTACAAACAGTGCCTGAGCTTCAAACCAAGGCAGCTGAGCACTTTGCAGACACGTAAACCAACTATAAAGTTAAATTGCTTCATGTTAGAAACCAGGCTCTAAATGACTTCAGATTCAGTCTGAAGGAAACCTTCCTTCTCGCTTTAAAGTCTGGAGATAGAAGAACCGTCTGGTGAAAGAGGCAAATTTCTCATAGCCAGAAGAGCCCAAGTGCTATGGTCTGTTGTTTAGGGGCACAAGGGAGGTGTGTGACTGGGGCTTGATATACAAACTGGGGCCTAACGCAGTGATCCGCTGCCTGTCCGTGTGGGCACCCGTGACAGGGGAGAGGACGCTGTGGCCATCAGCAGGAGTTGGTCCAGGGCTTTGTTGAGGCCTTTGGCTGCTCAGCACTGGACACGTTCTCTCCTGCTCTTTCTCTTGTCCCTTGAATGGAGGCAGAAGCGAGAAGCTGCAGCTGGGGATGAGCAGCATCTGGGTTGCTACCTGTCTCACAAGGCTTCATCTTTGGTCTCAGCACAAAAAGGAATGGTATATGGAAAGACAACTTTAAAACATTTTTTAATGTCTACCTTATATTCAGGATTCATAAAGAGGGGCCAGAAATCAAGGGGTGACCTGAACCCACTTTTCTTTAGTAGCATTTCTTGGATATGTGCAGCTACCTTTTCTGTAAGGCTAGTTTTTGCGGCTGATTTCTGCCTGATTGCAGAGAGCAGTACGAAGATAGGACCCAAAGACTATTCTCGCTTTCACTGACGTGGATGGCAAATTGACTTCAAGGGAAACTTCATCATGCTGTAGTGTTGATAGCATCATAGAGAAAAGTGTAATTAAAGGGCAAAAAAGAGGGGAATCATTCACTGCAATGTATTTCTTGGATAGCTACAGCTGACTCTACATAACAGGGAAAGCATTTCTTATTTTCTAGGGGAAGTTTTTTAATGGTAGTGGAGCTGAGATTTTTTTGGCTCTTTTTCAGGCTTTTTATTGAGACATTGCTAGAGTATTCCACTAGCTGCCAGTGTGTAAAGTGGGCAGATCAACCTTGAAATATTGTGGTCTTGGGACAAGTTTTGCTCTTGTTTTCTCCCCAGTGTAAATCCAGAATAACAGTAATGACTTCAGCTGAGCCACTTCAGTTTTATATCAGCATAAATGAGAGCAGAGTCTGCCCATGTAGATGCAGCCTGAGGAACTAGGAGTCTGCCTGCGTGCTGCACCTTGCTTCAAATTGACACCCTATCCTTAATTCAGCAGAGAACCAAAGAAACTGCTTGCCCTGCAAATGAGCATTGATGCTAATGTGTTGCGGTGGAGATTTATCAACAGGCTGACACCTCGTATCCATCTCTTATTTGCATAGCAGAGAAATGTGAATAAAATATGCGAGATTAGCTTTGCACTGGTCAGGGTAGGAGGTAATTCTGGCATTAGCAGAGCTGCAGACTCAGCCACAGGGAATTTGGTAGGTAAAAATGCTTTGTGTATCCATGAGCACTGCAGGTGTGTAAAGACTGAGTCCAGGCACTTACTTAAAAAATACAGTTTATTAGATAAAACATACATAGAACCAATTAAATCCAATTCTTTATTAAAAAATACAGAAATCATTTTGCAATACTGAAAGAAAGTACTGGCTTTTTCTATGAAACATAAATCTGAAGGTTTGGACCTTTCTGCTTTATCACAGCTGGTCCCCCTCTAGTCTACATTCTTAAACATACTGCATCAAATTGTGAAACCCAAGCAAAAGTCTGTTGTACAAAATTAAGGATCTTAAGACCAGTAATACTCAGTTTAATTAAGATGCAAACAGTAGCATACAGCACACAGAACAGTCAATATACAGCTATACATTAAAACATGCCTCTAAATAGCGATGGAGAATCCACTGGAAGGAATAAGTTACAAATAATAAAAAAAGGTCTGCAGAAATAAAAAAGGAATCACAGTTTGACACTATGTTCGTGAAATGGTTGCGTAGGTACTGAAACACTGTATATAGTAAGAATGGATAAATTGGACCCACCCATACAGAACATGCTAACTCCACAGTTATTATTTTGCTTGGATGTGTGAATGTGTATGACGTACATACGGTGGGCAGGCGCATATCTGTGTGCATACATCAGACCTGTATGTACATACACATACAAAGGCACACACCTCCACAACTGAAGACAAATCACTTCAATAAAACTCTGAAGTGGGGTGAGAGTGACACTAATATGCTGCTTGTCATACTCATGCTGCTCTAGGGCTCCAGGCATTTTATTCTCATGTTATTCTCACCCATAAGTTCCACGTTCTTTTTACCTCAGCTCTCCATTGTTTGCATATTTGCAAAGTGAATACAGAACTATTCAGTATAATACAATGCTCACCATTGGAGGTGCTTTGTTATGGGAGGTTTTAATAGCTGAGAAACAGCTAAGTACTAAAGGGTCTGCACTGCTTTTCCAATAAGTGGAACTAAGGGGCAGATGTCTTTTCCCTGATTATTGTTAGCATCATATGGTAATCCTGGCATAATCAATAATATGTCCTGTATATCAATAATACATCCTGTGTATCATCTTTAGTAACTATTCTTGGTCAAAAATGGAGAAGACTTGCATTAAGAAAAGTCATAGGCATATAAGCTGTTTCTGTAACCCCAAATTATTTAGCACCTCCTGACAATAATAGGAAAATAAATTAATGCTAAAGTATTGCACTAAGTAAAATGAATAGACAGCAGTAAGTGAAAGAATTACAAAGGCTTCACAGAATTAGAGATCACCCAAGTTCTGAAAAACATGTCAAGTGGTCAACTTGGAACAAAGATCAAGACACACGGAAGCCAGTGATGCACAGGTGTGTGCTTGGCATTGAACGTCACCGAACTGCATCGCTGGGCTGGGACCTGAAAGCGTTCATGGGATAAGATGCTTTTATGTTTCTCTCTCGTTGAAAGAAAGCAAAACAAAACAGTACTCAGGCAAAAGTGAGCAAAATAGGAATACAGAAATCCTGACTTTGACTCTTACGGGGACAGTCTGGATTTACATTAGGGTGAGAGAAGCAGCAGCCTAGGCAGGTTTACACAGCAGGACGCAAACAAAAAACCTTGGAAAGGCAGATGGTGCTGAGCCTTCTGGATGGGGCAGGAGGCACCATCAGAAGGCCATGGACACAGGTTTTTCTTTCCATGGAGAGACCCAGACAGCATCTCTCATGTCAAGTAGCCCACGGGGCTGCCGTTATCAAACTTCTACTGCCGGTGAAATAAACCCAGCTGCCTTTTGCCATCAGGAAGAGTGGGAGCCTGGTGGCACCAGTGTGGAGTAAAACCAGGCAGAACGATGAAAACAAGTGGGACAATCCCAGCCAAGGACTTCCAAAATAAATCTGCCTTTCTGCCTTATACACACCTTACATTGAGTCACAGGACGTAAGACTGCAGTCAACATCATTCAAGCCCATAATCTCACCACTACAGCACATTTTTATTAAAAAGGAAATCTCGCTATTTACATTCTCTTTTTAATATACACACTGGCAGAGGAAGGAAGCCTGGTGAGCGAGTGCATGCCAGCTGATTTCTGTTTGGAGACCAGTCACGGAGGAGAAGCTTGTGCGCATGCTGGACAGGCTCCTGGTAGCTCCTGTGGGATTTGGATGACAGCAGTCACAAATGCATTTTTTCAAATGATGTGAGGTGTGGAGATGTTGTCTGTGTCAGTGCTAAGTGGTATAGACTGTAATAAATTTGGGAGTGACTGAATGCAAGACAATGTGAGTTTGAACTCTTGATTATAAATAAATTGTATATTCAGATTTTTTTTCTCTCTGGCAGATTTTGCTTGAAAAAATTAAAATAACTCTATATATTCACTTGATATCTGATGTCCCTTTCTGAAGGTCGTACAGTACCAGGAAAGAGATGTCATTCGCCATTCAAGGAGGACAAGGTTAGTATATATTAGATATGTAAAAAAGTCCAAGATTGTAAAAATACCTGTAAGATGTGATGAAAGCAGCCCTGCTTATCCAGCTGCTACAGAAACTGAGGCTTATCTAGGAAATTACAGAACATATTAAAAATAAAAGCTAACACACTTTGAGCCCATTTAGCAATACAAAAACTGATTGCTGCACATACATCAATCAATCAAACAAACAAACACAAAAACAACAAACAAACAAACAAAACCAACAGCAAAAAAACACAAATCCAAACCTGTGCATGCTTCACTAGCCTTGGAAGCTAACGCTGAGGAGCTGGAAGGGAGCTCAGAGCACCATTAACAAAGAAGTGTGAGCAGGACTTGCGCTGTTTTGTGGCCTGACTCAAAGCTGCCCCTTTCCAGCTGGATAGAAGCTGTTATGCTCTCATCCTTCACACTGTTTGGAAACAGAGACCCAGAGCCAAAATCTGATCTCATTCCCACTGGTAGAAGTATGCAGTAGCCCCACAGAAGCTGCAGTCATTACTCTAAACTCACACTTGTGCATCCGTGTGTGAATCTGCCCTGTGTTATTGCACGTATTTCAGCATGAAGGATGATGCTGTAAACATTGCAATGCCAGTTGCCACACGGATGTCCTCACGATGCTTAATGCAGGCTTACGAGCACAGCCTTCCCTCACTGCTGATTTTGTCTGTCCCACCACTGCCTCCCAGCTGGCCAGCACTGCTCCTTTTCTGCTTCCAGCTGGGTGGCTCTTTCCTACCTCCTGCTGTCCTTATCATTGGCAATGGGCACCTCTTCTTTCCAACCAACTTTCCAATCCAGGCTGATAGCAAGCTGGCCCATCTCCGGTCTGTGGGAGTGACGCTGGTGGCTCTGAGCTTGGCATGCAGGGCTGCCCGCGCCTGCCTAATGGTGTGCCATTTGCAGGGCCAAGCCTGCTCCACATGGCCTCAACAAGCATCAGCAACGGGGCAGGAGCCGAGGATTCATCCCAGTGAGCAGTGTAACTGGGACCCTTCAAACCAACGAGCGTTTAAGCAGCTTGAACATCAAGAGGCAGCACAGGGGAAAGATGGAAGGAAGAGAGGAGAAAACTGCACTCACCCCGTGTAAAAGTGCTGAGCCTTTAAAGAGGTATTTATTGCAAATAGTAATCAGCCAACTAGTTAAAAACCATCCTCAAAAAGTGCCTTTCGTGCTGGTGAATGAAAGCAGTGGAAGGCTTTTTGTGCAAGATAAAGAGGAGGTAAAAAAAATACAGATAACCTAATTCAAAGATGTTGGTCTGTGGTAGTCTTTGTCACAGCAGAACTGGTACTAGAATCTCCTGTGAAGGGCACTTGATTGAAAGGAAAGAAAGGGTTGTAGAAAACTACAGAGAAAGAGAGAGGGGAAACAAATTTAAGAATGGAAGAGCAGAGAGGAGCCACAAGGTAGAGAAGGTGTTGCAGAAGGGGTGAAGGAGACACATTTGTGGTCACTGGAAGATGGAAAGGAAGGAAAAGAAGATATATTGCCAGAGAGGAACAGAGGAGAAAAAAAAATGAACGTAACTACAGTGGGGGAATAGGAACAGAAAAGGGTGGGAAGTTTCAGGGGAATGGACTAGAGGGCAGAGGAGGACTAAGAGGGTGAATAACGAGGGCAGCATGAGGGACTAACTGACCTTTAAAAGCCCTTGTATGTGCATAAAGAAGGTGTGGGCAAGGGCTATGTGAGGAGTAAGTCAGATGTGGACAGCACAGGGAGAAAGGCTGGAATATGGTGAGAGCGGATGGTCTTGTGGTTAAGGCACTAGATTCAGACCAGGAAGTCTGGGTTCAAACTTCTGGCTTCACCAAAGGTCAGGATTAACAATGTCGGGAAGGAGGCAATAAGGTTCTCCTTCATGGAAGTTTTGCTTCATTTTTGTCAGTCTTCTGCTGTTTTTCCCTCATGTGGCTGTGGGAAATTCATGCCATCAACTTCTACCTGTTTTTAGCCTTTATCTGCACTAAGAAAGGAAAACTGCCTCTAGGAAACCCTTCCCCTTAGGTTGTCCCTTCTGCCCCACGAGGCTGTCAGCTCTCCAAGGCAGACTGAGTCTCTCATAACTCATCTGCACAGCACTAGGCACAATCTCCACAAGCTGTTGTAACCCAAATACCTAGAGTGAGTTTTGACAACAGCAGCCTAACGTGCCTGCAGTTGAACTGTTAGTAGTATCAGACACAGATCTCATTTACACTGGTAAAAATGTGGAATAAGTCTACTAAATTTACAGCAGTGTCAGTGGAAGACTGGAATTTAGATTGACTTCCTATAAGAGTATAGACTGCGTAAGCAAGAGGCTTTCTTTTACTAAAAGGTTGCTGTGAGGCATTAAATGAAAAGCTGGCTAGACAGCTACCTGCTACACAGCTATGGCTATAGCTGCTTTCTGAAGCCTTTATGCCACAAAGGAAATAAAAAAGACCTTTTTCTTTAAATACTGACTCTTACCAAGCTGGTCAGAAGCCTTCTGGATGCTACAACATATTAGCAATGCCATGGAGAAGACAGATAGGTTTTAGAGACAGTCATTTGGTTTCGGTGGAACTTGGACACATGGATCAATTCACAATACTGCCACTGCAGCAAATGCTCAGGGCCATAAAACACATTACAGATCAGGAAACCATCAAAGTGAGGGATGAAATTAATCACTAGTCTTTCACTGGCTTGGATTCACTGCAATTCAGAAGCCCTTTTCCCCTCCTTCTCCTACGTTTCACCTGAAAGACACTGAAAGCTGTGAAAATACTCCATTCTGAAATGTCCTTATCCCTGTACTGCTTGGACTTCAGTTTTTTTTCCTATTTCCCTCTCTTTTAGGGATCTCTGACAATAGGAGGTTTGTTGCCCGTATTTCATGTTCAGAAGGAAGTGGGCAGCATGATCCCAGTCATTTATAACACCAAGGGAAAACTATGGTTAGTGAAGACATACTGCTCTGTGCAGGGAAAGTTCAATTTATATATGTGCCCTGGAACAGGGCACAAACTACATGGGAACACCAGGGAAGCCAGTGACTTGCCCATTTCAGAAGCCCATCCTTCCTAGCTGCTCTACTCGGCTTTTGTTTCACTCGCTTCACAACCTCTCCATGCAGCCAGGCAAGCTTCTCTGAGCAGCGTGCACACGCACACACACACATACGCACACGCACACACACTCCTGTCCAGCCTCAACTGATGCTTTCTGCCAGCTGCCCATAGGCCAAGAGGAGCAGGACTCTGCAGTCAGAGATGGAGTCTTTCCCGAAGTCCCGTCAGCCATCCCTGTGCAGTTATGGCACTAGCAAGAGACTCAACCGTTTGAAGTATGATGAAGTGCCGGAGATGCTAAAGGAGCCAATAGCTGTGGGTCACTGGGGCTGATTTTGAAAAGTTTTATTTTTAAATTCCACTGAGGGCTTCACCTCAAGAACTTGTGGAAATCTCTCAGTGAAGTCATGTTCAGATCAGGGCGAGTTGCTGCTGAGCAGCACGGCTGAAATCCTCAGCACTTTGGTTTGCTGCTAAGCGGAAAACCCAAACCACCCTCCACAAAGCTTGTAGCCACAACACTAAACGAACAGGAGAAAGTGTCAGGATCAGGCAGAGCTGCAGCTGGAAGAGCTCTCTACCAGGAAGCTAGGAGATCTCCCAGGAGCAGAGGAGCGGGGCTGGCCAGCGGTGGCTGTCTCCGCTCTTTGTAAGGCGGGATGAAACAGCTTGTTAGGCTCTAGTTACTACGGGACGTGGCTGAAGCTTGACTTGCTTTATGTGCCAAGCCCTGGTCTTACAAATTCAACAGAAAAACTTACACGGACCTCAGTGGGACCTGGGTTTGGCCTAATATGCTTTATTTAGCATCACGAGTGAGGGAAACATTTTTCTTGAGATTACGGTTGAAAGATTCTTGGGTTTCAGCTGAACCCTTATAGTGGCAGTGCATTTGCACGCTATTATTTCTCTCTTTTTCTTAACCAAATCCCATATCTTCTGCTCTTAAGCCTCTAACCAGAACCTCTATGCCCAAACCGCAATAAACCTGGCTGGTGGGGGACATCCCTGCTGACAGCAATCCCCTCAAACCTCCCCGCGCACATACCCTGTCCCACCCGCCCCTTTGGCTGCAGGCACCTGGTGGGGAGCTGGGACTCGGGGAACAAAGGGAGACAGAGACTGTAAATTCACATCCTCGTAGCTGTAACTCTGAGGAGAGGGAATTTGCTGGAGCCGATGCCAGAAGGAGCGAGCTGTGCTACAGTCTATCATATTTGTGAAGTACGTATGTGATAATACCACTGCAACCACATAAGAATTTACAGCAGGAAGCATTGCAGCTGTTGCTTATTAGCATTAGTACAAATTACACAAAGCAAATTGTTAGCAGACATGTTTCCACAATATTTAACTCATGGCAGTGAACAAAAGTGATTCTTTCTCAAGCAAAACTTTAGATTTCCAAGGGAATCGGTTTCCAATTGTCCATGAAGGGAGCATGGACTAGAAGGCAGCGTGTGACTATCACAAGGACTCAGAGGCAATGTGCAAGCAGGGACTTGCCTGCTTTCTCTGGTGAAAGGGTGCAAATTTAGGACCACATTTCTTGGTGAGAGGAGCAAAATCCGCACAGCTCCATCCGACCCTGTTACCAGCGGCAGGGGAGCAGCAGCACGTGGGACCTGCTCTGGAGCTGTCGTGTTATGGCTCTGCACGCAGCAATGCTTGGAAGGGGAGAGAGGCTCTCACTGACCTGCCATTTCCCCGAATTTTTGCCCCCGAAGTGCCTATTATGAATTATTTCCCTAGCAACCCCAAGCCTGTTGATGTGGAAGCAGCATGAGCCAGCGGAGCAATCCCCTAACGCCAGCTCAAAAGGGTGGGCTGGTGGGAAGCAGAGACAAAATCTGCGTAGGAACAGACCGACACGCTGGCGTGCGACCTGTGAACAACAGACGGCGAAATCCCCTGGACCAAAACCCTGGGCATGACGTCTATCCCCAACACCACCAGCTTCAAGCCAGGGCAGGGGCTGATTTTGGCGCTGCGATACGTGCGCGTACCCTTGGGTGCCTCCTCCGCTTCCCTCCTTGCTGCATCAGGAAGCGCCAAGCCACCGGCCAGGGACGGAAGGGCACTGCACCCCATTCCTCACCCTCAGGAGAGGGAGGACAGCCGTGCTGCTGGAGTCCTGGCCGTGCTTTCCAGCCTCTGCCTCTCCAAAGCCACACTCCCACTCTGTCGTTTCCATCTTGTCTTGCCTTGCATGAGCAGTGCTAATTGCACCAGGGGATTGTTTATGACCCCGCCGCTAACCCCACAAGGGAACTTTTCATGCCTGAAGTTCATCGGCTGTTTTCTTATTCTTTTGCTGATTATTGCTATTTTTGCTAATAACGTTTCGCTTAGCAGCCGTCCTTTCCTTACGAAAGAAAGACGTGTGGCTCTTGTAGACTGCTGACAACCTGTAGAAATTCAGCGACTGATCTGAGGGCAGTAACAGCCCAGAGTGATGCTTTACATGCCAGTCGCCAGGTGCCTGGCTGCATTAATCATGCTGAGCCGAGCTGCTAACACCGCAAAGGCCGCCGTGCTCCTCAAGCAAGAAAGTGGGCTCAGAGTGGTGGCAGCATTCCCATGGGCACTTCTGGAAACTCAGTTAAGGCTGTCTGGGGAGGGAGGCATTTGTCAGCGCGGGAGAAGAGGCCGTGACAGCGGGTCGGTGCGAGGGTGTATGGGAGAACCTGCTCTGCCTTGGACCACTGGCTCTGCTGCTCCTCATGCTTTGCAACAGGCACCTCAGCAATGGAAGAGCTCTCCTCAAATCCTTCGAATTTGCTTGTTTTTTTGTTTTTGTTTTTTTGTTGTTTTTTTTAAGCAAATGCTTACGAAGTATTGAAACTGCCTAAAGCAACTGCAGTGCCTTCTGATCCAGCTGTGAGTGCTTAAAAGCAGAAATCAGGCACATGTATTGCACTCCTAGGAGCAGGAGCATCCACCCACCTGTTTGGAAGAGTTCAAAAATGCAACTTGGTTGGATGCAGCCTGAAGTGAGAGCTATGAACAGAATAATAAGCGAAGCAATTTGTACCAGTGATGTCTAAAATAGCAGCTAATCGAGAGGCGGGTAACATGCCTCTTCTGACTCTTCAGGGCTTGTTCCCAGGAAATGGCCTGACACGCTCTGCACAGCATAGCAGCTTAACCACCCTTCCTGACAAGACTTGAAAGAGAAAAATTGGTTGTAATTCCAATATTACTGCAATAATGTTTGCCTCTTAATTGCCTTTTGGTGAAAAAACACACAGTGAGGAATTTCTTCTATAAACTTTACTCACATGTAAAACAAAGTCACTAAATGCCTCTCCTGTAAAAGGCAGCACATTAAATATCATGGCCTGAATAGTCCTGTCATGTCTAGAAGTTTCATATCAAATGAGATAGCACCACTGTATACATTAGATACATACATGAAAACTATTTCAGCACGTTACGTGTACGAACATCTTTGCCACTTAGAAGTCTAGAAAGACTGCCTTGGTGTTATCGGGCTTCTCTGCTGCAATCTCTGCAATAGGGAAGATGGAAGAAAGGGGTGATACATAGAGCTGAATGGGAATGACTCTTTTTCAGGAAATTCTGTAGCTCTGATTTTTTTTTCCCACTCTCAGAACAAAATGTAAGGTTACAGACTCTCCAGGAAAATACAATAAAATGTAAGAATCTTTTTTAAACAAAAATGTTCCATTTCCAAAACGTCAAAGTGATGTTTTGACACTACCAAAAGCTGCAGTTTCAGTTAAATAGAATTTTACGTTTGAAAGTGACATGCTTTTATGAAGTTTTGCTTTTGACAAAGTGGTGTTTTCCAGCACTGAAGCTATCTGGTAAATTCTAACCAGCTCTGACTACTGGTATTATAGTATGGCAAGGTGGGTTTATAAGTAGAGGAATTTAAATAATCTTTTGGAAAAAGAGAGATTAAAAAGTTCCAAAGTATGGGGAAAAAGAGGAAAAAGATTGTCTGAGGAGTCTCTGAATGCGATACTACTAATACAGAAAGATTTTTATGTATTTTGGGGATCTTTGTGGGAAAGGAGTCATATTTTAAAAATGTAAGAGTGGAAAATGGACCGGACAGTTTTCATGTTGATGTGAAGTGGCCTCTGTCTCAACCAGATACCCAACTGAACAGATGCCCATTCTGTACCACATGGACACAAAGTGATGCAGGTGGGTGTTATGTTCTAAGAATCAGCATGTTTAGGGTTCCATATATTACGTCACCAGGTAGTATTTGACTTCTCATTTAACACACTTGTTCAGCTATTCATTTTAGAGGTGTTTCAACATGGAAACAAGATTTGCTGAAAGCTGGTCAGCCATGTAAAGATCCAATTCTGCAAACATAAGCAGACTACTTTGTTAACTTGGTGGGTAGTCCCCAGCAGTTTAGAGAAAGTCTTGTGGGACATGGTTAGTCATGCTGTCAGGGATTTTCAGCATTAGGTCTCGAACTGGCACCTTTGTGTAGGAGTTATATTCTAGCAACACTCATCAAGTTGAATTCTATTCCATGAGGTATTTTTGGTAATCTGTTCTACGTAAACAGCCTTGAATGGTATGACACCTTGCATATTATCAGGACTCTGTTCCCCAATTCAGTTGAGGCGAGCTCTAAAATAACCTGCGTGACTAACAAACACTTGCTACCACTCATTGTCATGAACGAAGGGTTTAAACTGTATGGATGTGTCCCTTTGTAATACTTATTTGTGAAGGATGAAGGTGAGGGCATACCCACTCCACAAATTACCTCCTCAGCCTTTCAGCTGTCCTTCTCCTGGCCTGGCTACACAGAATATCAATGAGCACCTTTCAGATTTGTGTAAGAGGCAGGAGAGCATTACTTTGATCCACTTGAGACTTAAAGCCTGGAAAATCTGCATATGTGCTGAAAGCAAGCGTGTATCGCCCTCTGCAGCAATGCGATCAGGCACTGACCCTACAGCATCCACCCTGGACCTGTCCGTCCTTGCAAAACACAGCGATGTGCCTTGCGTTTCTAACTCCTTGTGGGGAACGCTCCCACCTGGCTCCCTCACTTTTTAAAAGCACAAGCAAGACCAAAATCAGAAATTCTGCTTTTTCCTAAAAGATTGCCAAAAACCATACGTCAGACAGAAAGGAAGGGAGACGACAGCTGAGCACGCCAGACATCGTGGGAGCCATCCACCCCCTCTTCGGCTTAATGGGAAACATCCTATCAGAAACACTTTCTGTATTTGGGCTTTTCTTGAAATAATCTGTAAACGGTGACAGCTTATCCTGCTGGGAGCCTACGATTCCTTGTCGGTGTTTAGAGCTGTGCTGGCTAGGAGAGTTGTGATGGTCAAAGCTCATCAGGCAGAAAGCACCATGTCATCGGAGCTCCAGCCTCAAGTCTATTAGGGCTGCTCCCTCTAGTGGGAAAAAGTACTTCGGCTGCAAAAAACCCTTTTCCCCCCCTTTTTTTTTTGTTTTTTTTTTCTTTCTTCTTTTCTCTTTTCTTTTCTTTTCTTTTCTTTTTTCTTTTCTTTTCTTCTGCAGAATTCAAGTTTTCCAGATGATAGTGCAAGACACGGGGCCGTTCCCATCGGAAGGCAGCGAACCAAAGGCTGCTCTTTCCCCAGAGCCTTGAGCACCAGCGGTGGAGCTGGCGCCGTGCCCCCGCCCCAGCCCTGCCCGGTGGGCTCCCCAGCGGTGGCCCCACGGCAGGTGTGGGACCCTCGCTTTGTCTGCCAGCAGTTCTCAGCATACGCCGTCTCTGTGTTTGCTTTTGATTTCCCAGTTTTGATTACAAAAATAGGACTTACTATAATCATAATAATATTAATGGTAAAAAATAATTACTGTAATTATATACTTTTTGGCAAATTATTAACACAAAGCAGCCCAAAAGCTCCCATTGGATTAAAAAAATTGTGAAGATGCACAAATGTTAAAAAAGACAAAGTCTTTGTTAAAAAAGAGGGAAAAACAATCTGCAAAAGAATGCATTTCTGTAAGGCAGCATGTTACCTTTAGTTTTCTGTCTAGATTTAGGTCAGGTTCTGCTGTTGTTCAAGAAATTGTTAGAACTTGGCTTGCTTGAGCTTATCAATGTGGTAGCACAGTTTTAGCGCGGGTCCCAGTTTCAGCCCCAGGTATTTCATGATCATGTCACTTTTCAGCAGCAACAAAGCATTGCCATCAATCTCCTGGTTTCAAAAGAGAGAAGGAGAATCAGAATGTGTTAACCTCCCTTCCAGCGCTGCGCAAGCAAGACAGCAGAGCTACATCCTGACACATTAAACAAGGTGAATCAGAAACAGCATGTCTTAGACCAGAGCTGGCTGAAACATCATGAATTTTGGAATTTCATTAAAAAAATTGAACGCTGAGGTAGGATAAAAGGAAACTCTAAAGGAGTCTTTAATCAAATATTACTTCTTATTCTTCAAGGAACTCTAAGGTTTGTCTGTTTTCAATTACTTGGCAGAAAAATCATGAGGATTTTTTTTTTTTTTTAAATATCAGGGTTGCTTTAAGCCCAGTTCTGAGAAAACCAGTTGACCTTGAGAGAAAGGAGTGAGTGATGGAGAGACAGAGGGATGTGACCTCATGAACTGCTAATAGCACAGCTCTGAATCTCCATTCCAGCTTTGTCCCTGGCTATCTGCACATTTCACTTATCCCCAGTACATCTACACTCAGTGATATATACACATTTCTTAAACTGAAGACAGCAGTAACATATTTCATTGGATTTATCAATAAAATTTATTCAAATTTAATTTATCTCCCATGTAAGTGGTGGAAATTGCCACCTAGTTCAGCTGTTTATCCCAGACCTGTTGGCTTGAAATGCTTTTGTAATTACTAAGTGCTATATGGAGCACAGAATAGCACTGGTGCACAGAGATAGGTCACTGTTTTACTGTGGGCTCTCTTGTGACTATACAGCATGGAAGCTTTCAAACACACTGTGCTTTCTTGGATCCCGAGCTTGTCTTTTTTTTTCCCAACTATATTAGTGGATCTGCTTAAAAATACTACCTCTCCTCTCAGTCTCCGCCTCACTTCCTTGCTTGGATCATCAGAGCTAAAACATAACTAGTGCTGTGTGTGTGCCTACATACAGACATACACACATACACTTAATGCTATATATATTGTATTCTATGTTTTCAATGGCCACATCTTTCCTCTGTGATCCATCACCTACTAATTAAGCGATACTATGGATCCTAATTTGCCCTGATCATTATTATTCCATTCAGCAGGTGATTTAGCTGATGAGCAGTTAAGGTCACTTTCTGATTAACTCAATCAATTGATGCTTTTCATTCTGCAACCCCCACTCTATCTGTTACAGAAACTCTCTTCACCCTCCCTCTCTCCTTTCCATTATTTTAAGGAAGCTAAGGAAAGGAAGATTAAGTAGTGCATATAATTAATATTTGCTTAAGAAAGAAAAACAAACTCCTGGAACTGTGATGCCATAAGGTAAAAACACTCGCAAGGGTCCGGTGCAAATGCAGCTGTTTCCAAATGTTGAGTTCAGCATTTCATTATTTCCTTTATTATTACTGTGTAGGGGTCAAAATTAAACTCCATGACTAGAGTATGCCAGAGGGAGCATTCATATCCAATTAAATATCCCATATTAGCCATGTCCCTGTGCAGATTGTTGGCTTGACATCTTTTCAGGATTACTGTGTCAGCCCTTTTGAAAAATAATTTTTAAAAATGAAGAATTCTACAGCATGGTCCCAAGCCTGCAGTAGCCCCAACCAGCAGATCTTGAACAAGTTCTGGAGCTGGTAAAATTCAGTGCACTTAACTTTTTTCACATTAGTTGAGATCTGGCCCACTGCACGTTAGGATATTGCAGGAGAACATTGCTGTGTTCCAGCAAGGGATGGGAGCAGCAAATGTATGAGCTGTGAGATAATGATGCAGCGGGTATAAACATACAGCTTCCACCTGCAAGAATGAGTATTACTGTATTTGTGCCATCTTCTTGCAGAACTCGTTCCAAGGACACTGCTCAAAAAGCAGAGTAGCCACTAACCAGGCCTTGTGCTATGAGAACAAGAATTGCACCTGGTGGTGGATATCCACGGATGTCCCCCATGATGAGACTTTTAATGAGAAAGATGAAAGTCTAGATCTTCATGGGTGTTTAAGCATCTAATTCTGAGTAAAATCAAAGACATAGGGATCTATACCCTGAAGAGGAATAAAACCCCTTCTTTTGCACTCCACAGTCTCGTGAACAGACACCGGCCCTGGTAGGGCCACCGCCTGCGACAGGAGCGCAGCAAGTGGCAGCTCAGCGGTCAGTGCTCCAACGACTGATATGAAGAAAGTCTAGGGAAAGATGCAAGCTCACAAATGTGATGTCTGGCACTGGCAGAGACAGGTTGCTATTTGAATAAATGGGATTAATTATGTTAAACTCAAAGGTTTCTCTCCTTCATACATACGTTTGCCAATCACTGGCCATAACTAAACTGTCAGACCATAACATTTCTTCAATCCCTTCCAGCTTGAATTTTCTACCTGCTAATTCTCTTTGTAGCTCTTTCAGCTTCTCCATTTCCCATCCCCCAGCCTGTCTACCATGTCCCCTCTCTTGCTGAGAGGGCACTGCACAGGGATCTGACGTAGAGCTGCCACGAGGTCCCGGCCAAACTGATGGCTCCTTTGTATGATGGAGAGGAGGTAGTAGGCAGTTTCATGGCCTTGGTGGACCCTTTCAGGAGCTGTGACACAGCTTCTTGGGTGTCTGACCAAGAGGACAAGCTTCTGCTCCTGGTGAGAAGAGCAGAGCCAGAGCCATGGTTGTCCTGCAACGCATGTTATAGCTGTGGCTGATGCGGGCTACACCTCCGTACCGCTGGGAGAACCAGCTCTGGGGACTGTGGTCAACACCCAGATGGCTTAATCCAGCAATGGG
The DNA here is from genome assembly GCA_013399475.1 of Chauna torquata. Lineage (NCBI taxonomy): Eukaryota > Metazoa > Chordata > Aves > Anseriformes > Anhimidae > Chauna > Chauna torquata. Next base: position 88,181 of record VXAL01013170.1, on the reverse strand, counting down.
AAAGAGCTCTGAACACATGCAGGATGCCTCCCCCACCCTTTCCTTCCTCATGGTCACACCACCCTCTCCCTCCCAGTGTCATAGCTCAGATGAGTTGACTGCCAAAGCAACGACTTCAGGTGATAGCTGGGCCTTGTCAATGACAGTAAGTGCTTCTAAGTAAATTATGCACCTGCTCCATAGAAAGATTGAACATACGGGAAGATATGGCTAAGGTTAATGGACTAATCACTTGTCTCTCACCTCTGAGGTCTCCATGCTAATCCAGATGAGATTTGAAGGCTGAAAAATTGCAGGGACATATATAACTCGAAGGCGTAATTGAATTGAGTTGTGTGGTAATCTTACTCAGGTTCTCAAACCTTCTGCATATTTTACAAGGAAACCAATGATAAGTAGAGCCCGTAGGTGCTGGGTGCTTCACAAAGGCTGACAGGGACAGTCTTTAGTGGCAATTTAGCTTGGTCTCTCTGGTCACAGAGCAGCGATAGTACTGTGGCATGGCATGCTTCAAGTGCTGCTGGCCCAGTGACCACCTGGAGTGTGTCACCGCCCTGCTGCTGTGTAAAACCATGCAGTGCCATCATTTGCTGGGAATGGAAACTGGATGAAAATGGTGCTTTTGCACTGTACATATCTCACAAGATTAAACGTTTCTCTTCTTTGTGATGTACGCATATGCCTCACAGACAATGGCAATTCTCTCTCCATCACATGCAGAGCTCTCTCCTGGTGCACAACCCCTTCTGATAGTCTGATAGGTCTGCACATGGCTTATTTATCTGCATGGTGTCCACATGGCCAACGTAGGCCATGTTTTCATTAAACAGCTAGGCAGATCTGACTTCTCTGAAGAAGGCAGAGAAAGTAGGCTAGCACCTGGCCCATAATCACAGGTCTGGTCCTAGCGTGACTGTGACTACTCTGTTGTTCTCATCCCACCAGCCTGTCTGCAGAATGGCAAATGGCCTCAAAGCCTGTCTGCGGTGAGCAGACATCAAGGCTTGTGTTCTGAACTGGTCAAGGAGGGACGGAGGAGGAGGCTGAAGATGCTATTAGATGCAGTGCTACCAACTCCGTATGCTTTACATTCTTCCCCTTTACTAATTGAGATGCTAGAGGATAATACCATTTCCACCACAGGAGACTGACTAGTGAAAGCAGCTATCATATTCTCCAGTGAGTCAGCAGGTCTGTTAAATTTGGTTATGTATGTAGTTACATAATACTTAAAAAAAAAAAAAAGCATGGCTCTTTTGGGCTTCTTCTGCTAAATATCTAGAGACACATAAAAAATGCTCTTCAGAGAAGAATCATAGGTTTCCTGGGAAAAAATCGTCATTGAGGCAAGGCTTTTTTGTGCCAATCTGACAATGAAAAATGAGCATCAGATCCTCTGTGCTTTCTCTCAGGTTTAGCATAATAACAACTTATGCTGGCATACTGGATACAAATAGCGAGCATTTTCTAAAGACATTGTTAGGGTCTTCCCGTTGAAGGATAAGCGAACATTTCTTCAGCCTCCCCCCGCCACCTTTGGTGCTGAACCCCTTGCAGGGAACTGTGTTCGAACTGGCTGAGCACAGGCACTGCCTGTAGCAGCCAAATGCAGGGTGTATGTGATGTGCTGGCTATCTCTTGGGAGTGCCCGTGCACTTGGCTTAAATCCCCCAGAAACACTAAGGGCAGCCTTCTACATACGTGTTTTCTGAAGAGCTCCACGTGGGGACCTAAAGCATGAGGGTCTGCATCCTTCACGAACCAAACCACGTCATCCACAGTCCAGGTCAAAGGATTCTTGCTTGATGGCCGAGCCACATCTTGTCGTTCTGGTGAAGAACTTGAGGCTATCGGTACAAAAAAAGCCCACAACAGCACATTACAATGGCATGCAGTGGCTTCCTTGGTTTGCAGCAGTGTGGCAGCCCCATGTGTTGGACATCGGATCTGTGTGTATCAGCCTGAGATGGTGGGGCGGGGAGAGAAGGGGGCTTGGCTGTTTCAGATCCAACTGCTTACCAGGAGACATGATTCCAGCTGGTGAATTGTGCTAAAAAACATGAAACCCTCAGGTTCCTGCTGGGGAAGGAAAAATGTGCCAGCTGCCAGGCTCTTAAATCTAGCTGCCCCTGCTGTCTGATCCACAAGCAGCGGGGATCTTGGCTCAAGAAGACACCACCCTCCCACCTGGAGAGAAAGCGCTTCGACACTAAACAAAGGAGCTTGCCATTGAATGCGAAGGCTAGAGAATAAAATCAGAACTTAGCAGATAGTTTTTTTCTTTGCATACAGATATTCAGACATCTTGGAGCTTAGAGGAGGGTTCCTAGTCAATACCCTCCTAATCTTAGGCTCACACAAAGCTGAGGATCCCCGATGAATGCCAATTTGGAGAGCTACTAAAACATGCGAAGATGAACATTGCACATGTGACTTTTTAATGGTATAAGCCCTGGATGATTTAAGGTCACTTCGGCTTGCTGTAGCTTTAAATCAAGTGAATAAAGGCGCATTGGAATGAAAGTACATTTATGTTTTTATTCTTAGTCTCTGCAGAATTATAAATCTTAGCCTCCAAGTGTATATAATTTGCGTGCGCACACACACACACACTCCTTTATGTTGCTTCACTATTACAAGAACATTATGGTAGGTTAAAGGAAAGCTGTTTACTTTTGTTTGTATCCACACAAAGCAAACTTCCTATTAGCAGGTGGCAGCACACAAATGTATAAGATGTTACTTGCCCAGACCTGCTCATCTCTTTCTGTTAAGGCCCAGTTTTCAATGACAGCTGCAAATGGTAAGCAAGCAGACACTACAGAAAACAGAGAAGGAAGCAGAAGAGTGCAAGCAGAGGGAGACCACGGATACTTAAACTGTAGCCTGGAGAATCCCTAGGTAGCCAAGAGGGGAACCAGAATGGCTCAGAGCTGCTGAGGAGAGAAGGGCTGAGCCCTCCAGAGAAATCCTGAGCTTATAAAGATAGATAAATTGTATGAGAACACCACGTGTGGCTTAAAACACCATTGTATTGCATGCGAGCAAATGTAGTGGGCTGGGTTTGTGGTTTATGTAAATCATCACTTCGATGACTTCAATAGAGCTGTGCTGATTTATGTGAGTGGAGGATCTGCCCATATACACACAATAACGGCTTTATGTGCATATTGGCCCTTTTTTTCTTGCCACATCCTCATCCCACAGTATAATGTAATGAGGTATATTTTGCAGTTATGAAAGATGAACTCCAGTAAGCAGCAGTGCTATGAATGCGTAAATCTGGTCGATGGGCTTCATAATGGGATGTGATGTAAATATCATGATAATTACACTCTCATTTGCTAAGTCACTGTTCTGGATATAAAGGACAAGGAATAGCCGCAGGTCGTCTTAATTAGACAGCGAGGATTGGTGTTCGTATGGACTCACACGACCCTGGGCTCCGCTCGCAGAATAAATGCAATACACAGCGGTACAGACACCATCTGGACTCTTTGGCACGAAGCGACGAAGACAAAGAGTACAAAACGAATGGGGCACTCTGGGTGGATCATCAGTAACATCGAGTCAGTTTGTCAGGGGCGAGCGGGAGAACTGAGACTTGCCTTGGAGGCAGAGGAGCGAGTACCTGGAAAGAGGCTCCTGTACTTTGACTCGCTAGCAGCACGATCTGCTGGTGGTCTGGTGGCAGCTGGCAAGGGGAGATGTTGCCCCTGGGCACCTCAAACCAAGGGGCAGGGGGAAAACCAAGCTTTCGTGAACCAGTGGGAAAATAGAGGGGACAGAAAGGTTTGGCTGTGCCCAAAGGATTGCAGAAGTTTCAACACCACTGCCATAGCATGGTCGGGGCAGATGTTCTGCCACCACTGAGGATAACATTTTTCCCCTTAAATTCGTACAAATGCAAGGAAATCCAGAGGGCTTAACCCAGGGTTCACGCCAGGCGAAGGGAGAGCAGGCCCTGGCCCAGTGACTGCTGCCCAAAATGCACTGCTTGCAGAAATGCCAGGAAAGGGCAAAGGGGAGCAGAGAGCCCCTGGGAGTAGCTGGGGCCTTTGCAGATGTGAGAAATACTGGTAATAAAAGGAAGGAGTGTGAGAAGAAAAGGTTGAAATGACAGGAGAACTCTACTCACTCCCCCACAGTCCAGCAATCAATATCATAAATCTGATTTTGTAGAGACAAATATATAAATGACCTTTCTAAAGAGACCACACGGCCAGAACTCTTCCAGCCTCCAGCAAGTGACGGTAACCCTTTCCAGCCCCTATCTGAGGTATAATATGACAAATAAATACAAGAATTATACATAGCTATTAACTCTTCTTTATTTTAAATCTGTATTTACCTACATAGAGCCAAGTCCTCTGTTCTCTGCTGCTTTTTCATGAGTTGTGTCACTTTCCTTGCATGTAAGTGGCTCCCTTTAAATGTTAGTAAAATTGTGACACCATCAGTTTGCAGACAAATATCTTGAATGCAGTTTATAGCTGGTGAAGCTGGAAGCAATCTGTTTTTCCATGTATCTATATTTTTTTTAATTTACTCTATCTTTTTAATTTTGTAATTTACATATTAGTGCAATTTCTTTATTTCCAAAAGAAAATAAATCATTTCATGCCAAGACAAAGGCAGAGGTTTTATATTTCAATAGCATCACCTTGCTAAAAGATTATATTAAGCACAAAAGTATTTGATGGCAGCAGGGCAAGTACTATACATTTTTCTTATCTGAAGGTATTCACACTTAACCTAAGAATTAGATAAATGAGGAAGTCTTATGTCTCCCGGGTATCCTATGCCATTCTGTCATCAGAATTAATCAAGATGATAATGAATACTCAGATTACAAAGAGATGGGAGTGCTCAGGACCAATAATTATTTTTCGAGATTGTAATCTAGGTCAAATCCAATTTCCTGTTTTTGACAGGTGGCAAAAAATTTGTCAAATTAATGGAATGGGATATGGAAATTCAGGTAATCAAAGGGAAGTGCCTCCCCTCCTGCCTGCAGCGGTGCCAGGGAAGAAGGGGAAGAGGCTCCCCTCTGGGGAAGGCTCAGGGTGTCCCAGCTGAGAGCATTGCCAGGGACAGTTGGAAATACTGGGTCAGTGCCCAATGCCCAGCGAAGCCGATGGCAAGACGGGCTTGGTCCGACTGAACCAGCGACCAAGCACTTGCCCCATGGGCTTTTTTTGAGCCCACTTCTAGCTCCAGACCTTCCTGAGAAGGAGGATGGAGAGAGGGAAAGCCAACAGCTGAGTGGCTGCAGAGCTGTGATGAGGAAATATGATGCTAAAATGGAGTTAAACCTGTGAAAGAAGGAAAGATAAATAACAGACTCCCTAAATATGTTCTTGGCAAACAAACAGAGCCCAGAGGGAGTGCGGCCATTGATAGATAAGAGTGGAAAGAGAGTGACAGATGAACTTTAATATTGCTGCAGGCCTAAATGATTTCTTTGCCTCAGGGGAAGGGGGTGGGAACGAAATTTTAAAAGGCTCTCTCTGATTGCACTGGAGCAGATAATAAGGAGCAGCAGATCCACTGAAAGTAAGCCGAAGTAGCAGGCCCTCAAAGGCGCAGAGAAATAGGAAAAAAAAATTAAAAAGCCCTCCCACTGCAAACAAGGGCAGGAGGAAGGCTTTGCAGAAGAGGCTTCCTGAACGGCCAGGACACACCAAGCTGGAGAAGATGGTGGCACTCACAGAGGAGGCATCGGAAAAGCAGGCGTGTGGGAGAATACAGTTACAGGGTATTGCTGGGCATGGGGAGGCTTGACGAGCCGCAGTCAGCAGAGCGGTCAGGAAGGCAGACTGCATTTAACACCTCCGTGTACGCTGGCAAGCCCCTCGCAGGAGATGCTGTGCACCATGGCCACTGCCCACGTCCCACCGGCGCTGCGGCTGCATCCCACAGGGGATGTGGCACTGGGGCCACCAGAGCAGCCCAGCTGAATGAGACACAGCCTTAAACTGGTTACAAATGTTTACTGGGGCTTTTCTTGCCTTGCCTCTCTTTTGCAGTAGAAAAAGAAGAGCAGCTCACTGAAAGTGTCTAACCTTTCAGGTTGTAAACGTCCTCAAAGACTACCAGGTAGGCTGCGTTAGCCAAAGGAGCGGGACCAGGGTTGAGCTTCCCTTGCCACTGCCTGCCGGAGAAGCTGGATCTGCCCTCCCCCAGGGTGCTTGCAGCATTATTCTGGAAAAAGAGAAACTTCCATCCCTGTGCCCCCAGATGTTTTCAGGAAATAAATGTATTAAGCAAGCAGGATTGCCTCTTTAACAAAGGCCCTCAGGTGATAATAATTAACTGCTGATATTGGATAATAAAATCTGCATAAAGCCAACAAGCTACAGGGCGAGGTTAAGGTTATTGTGTTGTGGCTGAACACAGAATTCTTCACACTTGGAACAAAGGGTTTGTTTGTCTGTTACGTAAACACACTTGGAAAGGTTTAAGGTTTATGATGTCCTTGACTATTCCTTCCCTGATTTAAGAGCTTCAATTTGGCAAATGATGACAGGAAAGTGCATGTTTATATGTTAGCAGCCCCAACTGGCTTTCTGAAATAAGATTTTTTGTTTGTTTGTTTGGAATTTTTTAGCATAATCACGCAGAATTAGGCATCGTGCTTCCGATCACATTAATGAGAGCTTTGAGGTTTAATCTCATCCATTCCCCTTGAAAAATATTTTCTGTTATGCGCTGAGATATGTTTTATGGTTATGATTATTTCCACGATATTTGCACACTCTGATAAATAACATATGCTATTTTTCAAAAATATCCATAAATAAAGAGGATTGGCTTGAGGTTTCAGAGAGAAATCCTTCCTCTTTTTAATGAGTCCTGCCCATCCCTGCCTTGTAAGTATGCAAACTGAGGAGGATTAGAACAGATACTGGCGTGCATCAATTACTCATCTTTGTTAGCTTATGATTCAGCAGCATATAAATTGTCCCTAGAAAGAGGAAAAACTCACACAGAAACATCATAATGAGAGCACAGATTCCTAAGACCTTTGCAAGAGAGATTTTGCCAAGACAGTAATCAAACTACAGTGTAGCTGCATGAAGGCAATCGCAGGAAGATACGTATTTAGAAGGCTGGCATTGCCAGTAAAAGTAGAAGGAGCAGAGTAGGTGAAAAATACGATAGCTGTGAAAAAATACAGTCTCTACCTTAAGGAGAAGTGGACAGTGCTTTGTAGAAATCTATGGTGGGAATTCCAGCATGACTGAGTTGCGCTTCAGAACTGATGCTATTGAAAATGGAGAAGGAGACAGAACGAGGCTGCGCCTGGAAGCAGCACAGTTTCTTTAATGCATGAAGGGATACCATAAGAAATCTGTGGGCACCTTAACTTCATGGTTGTCACTGTGCTGCAAGCACAACCGCTGAAAACTGCCTGGCCATAGCCAAAGCAAACCACTCCCCTCTTCTTCAGAGGAACCAGCTCCTGCCGTGGACAGCAGGAGACTCTGGAGAGTCTCTCCATCCAGAAAGCTGCTGAGAAGTTCAGAGGCAATGGGATGGTGGTGGTAGAAACATGCACAAGCCGTTGGTTCTGATGTACAAAGGTGCACAGAGCACCTGGAATACAGGCGATTGCTGTTCCTCCCGTTGGAGACCTTGACAGCAACCCCATCTCTGTATGGTTTGCATGTAGCTTTATGTGCAGACCCTAATGTCCAGTGGATGATACTGGGACTAATAAATTGTTGATAATTATAAATGTTATCAACAAATTAGTAAGTTGTTTTTTGATGTTCACTGTGTATTCGTTAGCTTTCGGGAGCCCTTACTGTTGAGCTGGCTAAAAGTCCCAGAGGTCCCAGATGAGCTAGTCTTTGCACGTGTCAAATACATGCCACACAAAAAAAATTGTAAGCAGTTTTGGGACAAGTCCTTTTATCCCAAAGTGTCATATCTATTAGCTTAAAGTCACTTGTAGCTTCTTCAAAGATGCCAAATGTTACAAGTGCCTGCTCTGAAAGCAATGTTTTCCTCTTTGCTCCTCGAAGTGCTGTAACATATTTCAAGCTAGGGAAATATAAGAACCTGCAAAGCCTATTGCCTGGCCACTCTATGACTTTTCTGTTGGTTTAATTCTGGAAAAACGACCTGACATTTTTTAGGCGTTCATTTTGCAAAGACTGCAAATTTTCTGGGAAGTCACAATAAGAAATATGGAACTGCCTCCTGCTTAGCTTCCCACCTAGGATCTTGATGAGTTTTCACAAGACATTGGCCAAGACTGGGAAACAGCAACATTCACAGTCAGAAACAAGAAGGCAAAAGCAATGCAGCTGAGCAAGCTTAAGGAGCCCTGATTTTAAGCTTCAGTCTCTTGAACATAGATTCAAACCCATGGTACCAAGGCTTTTCTCCACACAACAAAGTTTTTTAAGCACAGGAACTTTACCACGGTATTTTTGGGATGCTGAAAATGTGCAAAGTATTCAATAAGCCATAGGGTAATTCCAGGGAGAAAAATTTATGAAGAGTTACTAAATATGAATCCACCACTTCTGGCTCAGGAATTCCTTCAGCCACAAATTTCTGAAGGTGGAGAGGGTGCTGGGGAAGCACCGCTGTCTCTGCACTTTACTCTGTCCTGGCAGTGTGCTGTTGTCTCATGCTGGAGACAGGATGTACATCTAGACAGACCTTTGGTCTCAACTGCTCTAACCTTTTCTTATGCACAACAAAGAGATAACAACCGATCCCAACCAGAATGATGAAGATTTTCAAACCAAGCAAGTAATAGCATTATTATATCTTGGCTCCTTGCAGAATCACTTGCAGTTTCCAGGGGAAATGCAAGGGCAGAAAGACAATGTAAGGAGCTAATGCTATGTGAAGGGGCTAAGAGGAACCAGCAAGGCTTCTGCAAATATATCAAGAGAAAAAAAAAAAAAAAAACTGGAGTGACAGTAGATTCCATTAATAAAAGAGGAAGGGGAAGAAATTAATGACTTAGAAATGGCTGAGACACTCAACTCCTTTGTAAGATCTATCTTCAAGATGAAAAATGCATAAATGAAGTTTGAATAATTAGCAAGGGCTGAAGACACCGTGTGAATCACTACTGATAAAGATCTGTTAATGGAGAAATTGGAAAATGCAAACAAAGACAAAGTTAGCAGAAGTTCAGGGAATTGCGGAACCCATTTGATGAACCCAGGTCATTTCTGGGGGGAAAAAATCATTGCTAGCAGGTAATATACCAATAAGCTGGAGAAGAGCAAATATAACCCAGGTTTCAAAACCACAATTGCCACTACCACAGCCAGTTCTCTCCCGATACAGTGAGCATCTGGTTGCCTGTCTGTGCACTGCCCCATCCTCTGAGCTGCTCTGCCTTGCACCAGGTTGCCGTTTTAGACCCACTTCCTCCTCTCACCTTGGCTGTCAGAGAAGTTTTCCTGGAGGGAAGCCTTCTCTTGCCACCGAGTCCCATTTTAAGAGGACTTTGCACCAGCAGAGTGCCCTTAATGTGCAGAGTCACACAGAGCCTCCGACCCAGCAAACCTAAATCCTAGCAGGATAACTGGACCAAAATACAAAGAGAGGGAAGAGGAACGGTTATTGAAAGCAGTGGTTCCCATGGCATCCCTTGAATCTGCAGATAAACTTCTTGCGACTTTGCTTCCCTAAAGGATAAAAAAGCCTTGAGCAGTGAGCTGGATGACTTCTAAAAATACACTTTGCTGGGCAGTCTTTTTCAGGTAAAATCTGGTTTGGCTACGCAGCTAGGAAACAAAATCTTTTGCTAAACTGTTTGAGGTAGGCACTAACATTTGGGTTTGTTCTGCATCGTACCCTGTACACAGCTGGTGTCATACAATTAACAGGTACCTGACTGTAAGCAGTATCAGTCATGGGGAGGAATGCCTTATATATTAATATTTATATCTGTAAGTTGATAATGGCAGTTGTGATTGCCACTCGATTATACATAATTAATAACAGCATTAGAAAACATTCACCATTTTAAGTAATGATGAACGGATTGATTTTGTGTTTACATAGGTTATTTTTTCGCCTTCTAAGTGAAAGCGTATGTGGTGTCCAGGTGGGTGTCAATCCAGGAGCACCTTACTAATTTTCCTGGGCATTTGAGAATGAGTTAAGACTCCAGCATGGCACCAGCATAGTAACACACATTGCAAATAGGAAGATATTATATTACCACTTCTGTTTCCTTCAAGATAGGTCCCATTCCCTGTTGGGCTGGAGGTCTGATGCCGCAGGCCAGTAGAGGAGGACCCCCCTGAAGACATCTGGGTGGGACGATGGCTACAGGAGGAAGAGGAGTCTCCAGCAGGATGTCCATCTGCAGGACTCTGCCGCATGGCATACATGGAGCCCATGCAACTGAAGGCAGAGTCAGCAGGATCCGTGCTGTACCGCTTCATATTCACAGGATCAACCAGGTAATCCTCAGGTATGACTGTTTCTGCTCAGCAAGCCAAGAAAGAGAAAGAAACATCAGTAAAATGGAAGCAAAGTTTAGCTCCATTTCCAACTTTCTGTACAGAGAGCTGGACAGGAGGGACAGACAGCATCCAGGAGGCATCCTTGTTGAGTATTAATAAACAATAAAGAGAAGCACAACCACTCGGAAGTCAGTAGAGTCACAGCAGGGAAACTTTGGCTTGGTGTCACTCATCCGTGTCAGTTCAGGGTGATATTCTCCCACCACTGACTGGTGGGAAGGCAAAGACAGGTCTCACTTGCTTCATGGTGCTCCCTGAACACCACCAAGGCTGGAGGACTATGCGGTTATTGTTCTCTCTGTTTTTCATTCAAAAACATGTAAGTTGAAAGGAGGAAAGAAGAGCAGGATGACAGGACAGGCAGTTTGTAGGTTAATAACGCCTGGCAGGCAATTAGGAAGGAGTGACAGTAATAAACCAAAGTGTTCCGGCTGCAATTACCAAAATTCATCAGAAAATATTCTCGTCTGCAGGCATCCATCAGGCCCAATGCTCCACCAGGAGAAGAGGCTGGACGACTACGAGCGCTCCCAAGCGTCTGCTTGCCAGCAGCGGTGTATGAGTCAGCTACTCAGACCCGGCCCAGGTTCAGACGCATGCTGGCATCACAGGTGACTGCAAACTTTACTCTGGTTCCCCACCTCTGTGTTGCACTTTATGTGCCGTGTAGGTGGGGTAGGAGTAACATTTTGCACTTACAGACCTATTTTACAGACCTAGGGTCTAATGGAGAGGATGAGGCCGAGGAGCCTCTGGAATCACAGGTCCAGTCCCTACAAATACTTGCAACTTGCACCTTAGATGTTCCCACTCCAGCTGGGTGAAACAAGGTGTCAGCATCTGGCAGGCAGGGAGCCCACAGATTAGGAAAGTGCCTCCCATTGCCCCACGACATTTCTCTGAGATGCTGAAAATGCCACTGTCCTTATCATGCATACTGTCCCTCTAGAGACATCTGAGAAGGGTGAAATTACCCCTGAGATGTCACATATCTTCCCTGCCTGAGCTAGCACTCTCCTCCTGAGGTATTGTGCAGCCTTACTGAGTAACAGGAAGAATTCATGCTGTAATTTATGCTACAAGACCCAAACTCCATCGCTAATACATGTTGAGGCTCTATACAATACAATTTTCCTTTTAATTTACATTTTTACTGTTTTCCTTTGAAAAAACCCATTGGCAGCTGTGTACAATCGATGTTAAACAAACATGATTTAGTTTGACAACTCAAATACTCAAAAGTTGTGCCATGCCAGCATCTTGGCTCATGTGTGAAGCCACAGCACAGACTTCTGTTACGTGATTGCCTGACTTTTCATTCACTTGCTGCTCTCTCTTAAAACTTTGGCCCACTCTGGGCCAAGGCTGAACTCACTATAAGGCAAGCATCACATCTGAAGGACAGCTGTAAGTGTGAAGTTTCCTCACTTTTGGGCACTTGTCTTTGCAACTGCAAGTAGCATTCCTATAACAATGGTCTTCCCCCCACCCCCTTAGATAATTTGGATTCTTACAGTGTGTTCAGGTATCCTGCTGTTTTCTGCCAGGGGTTTCCGAGCTCGATTCTCACACAAATACAAATAGGGTATAATTCAGTTGAATTCAGTGGAGTTCACCTAACATAACACTAGCATGAGAGAGATGAGAATCAGACACTCTGAACCTTTCTCCCTAGCCTCCAACAGATGCCAAAATTGTATAGCAATTGAGCTAAATACCTTGCTTTTCAGACTCCTCCCAATAAACCAAAGAAAATCCAATCAAGCCTTCTCATTCAAAGGAATTTAATTACTGTGTAGAACACTTGCGATAAAAGCCTCTTATGCATAAAGAAGACAGCTCTTTCTGCAGCATCCTGCCTGCACCACATGGAATAATTATGCCTCTTGTGAATCATTACCTCTTTATTCCAGGAAAAGAATGCTCTTTTAATATGATTACAATATGAAGAAGATACAGACTATCTAAACAACAAACAGCACATTAAAACAGCCCTGCTAAATAAACAGCATAAGGCTTTTATTACTATGGATATAAATGACTCCTAAATTTGCGAGTGGACAGCAGGGATTTTTTGACTGATGTCAGGCTCTCTCAGTAATCTGTGTAAAATAACACCGATGTGGATGAAATCTCCCAATGGAAGGACACCCATGAGTCGTGCATGAAACTATGATGAGGAACCAGATGCCACCATTTCTGTTCCCGACTCTGACTAAAACTCTTTTCTTATCTAGATCAGTTTGTTCCACCTGTCTCTGCTTTGGGCTCCACGACGGGAGTAATGATGCCTATTGCCATGGACCAAGTAGGAGCCTCAGTTCATTAGTGTTTGAAACATGCCCAAGCTGGAGGTGCTCTGGCTATCTGAAAAGTGATTTTCATGTCATTAGACAAGGAGGGGAGCAGGGATCATCTCAGGCAGCCAGGTTTCTAAGCAAGCCTTTTCAGAGCTCCTGATCTTCAAGTTGACAAGAGCAGTCAGTAGATTACAAGAGCAACTCACCAGTCATCTCCTCCTGACCAAGAGAAGCTCATGAGGAAAGGCAGGTCACGGATTGGGAAAAAGGAGACTCTGCATTCAAGTATGTGTCGTTATGGGTTTTAACTCCTACATTTTTAAAAGGTGTTGGTCAGCTTCTACACTGCCTGTTGAGTGTGGCTGCTTTGTAAAACTGCGCTAGCTGATGCAACTTGAACAACTGTGTTTTCTAGCTAGGACATATCAGCCAATGCTTGGGGCCACACTCACATGCTGCCTCATTTGTGGAAAGCCATGGATGTGCGGGGGAATTGCTGCAGCCCTTGCCTAGGCCAGACACCTGGATTTTCTTGGACACAAAAGCATGTGGTGATGGAGGAGGAGAGGGTATAATGTCTTCCCTCATCTGCAGTTAGGACATGCTGGGTGGGATGTGGACAACTGCAGTGGAAGTGGGAAGCACCCCCAGGTCCTGCCATCTCGATACCAACAGAGTAGACAGTAGTCATATTTCTCCAGCTCCCTCTAAGTTTGTACCACACAGAAGCCGCACGAGCTGCGGCTCAGGCAGTGATGTGTATGAAAATATCTGCATTTGGTAAGCTCCCAGAAGGCCTCGTAAAGTGCATGGCTTTCAAGCTACTAATCCCACTTTGACCAATTAGAGGAAAACATATTTTCTAAGACAATAAAAGAAAACATAACTCTCCATTGAGGTTTAAAATGCAACAGTTTCATAAATCTGTAGTTTAGCCCTTCTGTATTCTGTTGCACTTCTGTATTTTATTTTCTAGGTGGTTAGCAGAAGGGCACACACTACTGAAAAATTAGTATGCAATGTTTTGAAGCAGGGTTTATGAGAAAGCTTCCTCAAGCCTTTGCTTTGAGCACATTAGTCTCCAAAAACGTTTCACCACCCTGAAATGCTCAAGCCAATTTGAATTACTTTTCCTTTCCAGGAATGGTCCACAGGCAACTGGTATGAAAAGTGCAAAGTTGTTACATCCACCACACCTTAAAATGTAGTAAAGGAAAAAAAGAATTAACCTCCCCCCCTACTTTCCCAATTTAAAAGTTCAGGTCTTTAGCTGAGATTCTTAAAGTAACAGTCTGCATGTTTCCCAGCCAACCTCCTGAAGATGTGTCAGCGTGAGAACCTGCAGCTCAAATCCGAGCCATGCTGCAGACCTCTGAGGTGACCTTGGTCAGGTTATCCACCACCTCTGGACTACGCTTCTACATAAGCATGAAGAAAAGTACTTGTTTTGTCTCTCACCTCTGCAACATGGTAAGTCATTTGCCTTGGGGATACCTGTACAGGGTGCCACATGGATGTAACACTGCATGTGTGAATGCAGAACGCATACAATGGACCTTTGATAGTGTCTGGGAGTAGAGGCACTCCAGAAAGACAAAAAAGAAAATGTCTCCCATTGTGCATTAGGAAAGCAAATGAAAATCAATTGCAAGTCAAGCAGGAAGAAGAGAAGAGAGTATGCCCAGGAAAGATGATCCTTAGCTGACATGTTCCTGGGCAGATCTAATCTTTCACTTTTCTTCATCTCAAAAAACAAAAAACAAACAAACAAACAAAACCCTATTAAAATCTCTCCTGTAGGCAGAAGCTCCTTCTGCACTCCAGAGACTCTCCTCTCCTCTCCTCTCCTCTCCACTCCTCTCTCC
>VXAL01013170.1:0-73398 GCA_013399475.1 Chauna torquata | reverse complement strand
CTCGGCAAGTCCACCCACCCCCCTCCCCCCCCTCACCTCTCCTCTCCTCTCCTCTCCCCCTGGGAGGATGCACTGAGGACAGACACTTTGCTTTCACAGCCCTTCCCAGCGATGACACCCCCCAGAGCGCCCGCCCTCCCCGCGCTGCCCGGCCGCACACCTTGTGCGGGGTGCTGACGGGAACCCGCACCCCAGCCTCCGGGCGTGCTGATCCCCCACAGCAGGGGGTCCTGCTTCACACACCGCTAGCCTCCTGGGACAACTGCCCTCGCTTCCGGACTACTATGTCTTTCCATAACCTCTCACTCCACCACCTGCAATGTTCTACCGTCTGTATTTGCTCTAATTAAGTTCCCCGTTAACCTCTTTTCCTCACAATCAATATAGATCTTTCTTTTTCTTTCTTTCTTTCTATCTTTCTTTTTCTTTCTTTCTTTCTTTCTTTCTTTCTTTCTTTCTTTCTTTCTTTCTTTTTCTTTCTTCTCTGCCCCCACTCTCCCCTTTTTTTGTCTTGTCTCCTATTCCCCATATTACTTAGTGATGGGCTTTGCCCTCTGACCCTTCCATGTACCTTTTTAAGTGCTACAATATATTTTCTATAATGGGTTGACCAGATGTGAACTCAACATTTTAAGCAACATGATATCATAGCTTCCTCAGACCTCTCCTCTCCTCCCGCCAGAGCCAGCCTTGTCTCATCTCCCAGTCATTTTGAAAGGAGCTAACCACAGAGGCAAAATCCCATCGAGAGACTCCTCATACATTTTTACCTTCCCTGTATTTTGTACATCCTGGTCCTGGCTCCAGCTCCCCGCACAAGGATGGGTGCTGAGGAGGGGAGCAGGAGGGGATGGCTTTCAGCAGCTGAGGAGAGTCCAGCTGGCCAGCGTCATGCATTTCACTCCTGCCCTGGTCTTCAGCTTACTGATTTGCCTTTGCCAAGAAGTGGATAAAGGAGATTCAGTTTCTGACCCAGGAAGTTTCTCACTCCAGTGTTTCTCCAGAGAAACAACTAAATTGCTCTGGTTCTCATTAGCAGACTCTCTAAATATCTGTATTTCTTTTCCTCTAGTTGAGACCAGTGAAAGTACAGCCTTATGACCTCTACAACTCTTCCATCACACCACACACCCATGTCGTTTTTTCCTTAGTTACAAAGCTGGGCACAAGTGGCCAGATATTTTCGGTCCCTGTAAGCAGTCTTCTTCAAGAGGGATTTCCAAAAAGCCCCTACTTTTTTATCTAATGAGCTCCAATTATCAAGGGTTAGAAACCCTGCATCTCAGCCTTCGTGCAAGGACAAGTAAAAGTGGGGAAAGCACAAAAAACAAATGCAGAAATGCAGAAAGAACCAATTCAGGTGAGTTTAGCCACCAGTTCAGTCTGGTGCAAGCTGGAGAGGGAGAGAGCGGAGAGGTCTGAAGAGTATTTAACAATGTGAAGGTATGCCTTGCTTCTGAACGGCTATCTTCTATTTTAACATCAGCTCTTACAAGATTAGAAAAATGACTTTTTCTGCCAAGCAGCCTCACATATTTCCACCCAGTCAGAAATGGACCGTGCACCTTATCTGCCTTGTAGCCTAGAAGCCTACATGCATCTGCAAGATATAAGAGCATATAAGAATATAAGAGCTTCCTGTGACAGATTAAGACTTTCCAGCTCATCCTGCTATGATTTACTCCAGAGTGACAGCACCAGCCCCTTCCTTTTAGCTCCATCGCCTGCCCAGATATGCAGCGTGATGCTAACATGATGTCACCCCTTAGCAAGCATTCCTACGGTGTGGCTACACCACGCTGCCGCACGCATCCCTACCCTGCATGGCTGGGCAAGGACCCCACCTTTCCCACGCCGGCTGTGGCTGCCACGGCTTGGCTGGACGAGGAGTGCGTTTCAGGGGGCCACGTCTGGCTCACGGTGGCAGAGCTCGCTGCTTGCCGAGGCAGAGTGGCACGGGGATGCGTCCCTGAGGAGCTGCAGCATCCCCAGGGCTGCTGCAGAGAGGCAGCAAGCAAGCAGGTGGCCCCGGGCTTCCGCCGACAGCGGTCCAGGGCTGTCACGCCTGCGTCTTTCTGGCTGCGGGGTAACTTCTGCATCCAATACAGGAACATGCAATTGCATCCATGGGGGGAGGAAGGGGGGGTACTCATCAGTCTGAACAGGAAGATGTAAATAAGCCTCATCCATTTGTAAATGTATGTAGTGTGAACACTGAAACCATGGTCACACCGTGGAGATAAAACCTGCCATCAATTCTCAAGGGTTCAGTCTGAGGCTTTGCTGCACCATGTATCGCCTGGCTGTGTCCTAGCTGCTAATGCTTCTTGGTAACAGAAACGCAGAATCCTCCAGGGAAGCTGCCTGTCAGTTAACATCAAGAATCTAAATTTTTTAGAGAATTTTGCGAAATCCAATGTTGTCCTGATTACAAGGACTTCAGCATAGGCAATTTTTTTTCATTATTTAAACAATTTCCCCTGAGTGTTTGCAGCCTAGACAACAGCCACATTGTGTTTAATGCAGTAGAACCAGGAAATGAAACTGGCTGGGAACAGATCAGCATGGCTTTATTGTCCAAACTGAGTAAAAAGGTAGAGTAAAATCGCAAGCTAGCTGCTGACAAATAAATTAGATTTAATAATAAAAGGTGCTTGTGTGTATAAATAACCCATAGAGGACTTTTTTTTAAGTACTTGGGGATGATTGAATAAATGTCTTGTGTTGCAACGGAGACATTTTAGTCCTGTCTTACAGTGTAGGCAAATTGTTTAAGTACTGAATACCCATGAGTGAAGGTGAGGGGATTTCAATGACATGCGGACCCAGCCTTTAGGAAAGTCTTCCTTTGGCCTCTTGCTCCTGATTTCAGACCTGCTCCTCCGTTCTATTCCCATCTCCCTCACCTTTATGTTAATCCAAGGTGTACATCATGAAAAGGAGATTTATCAGGGTTGCAAGGCTTTGTGTCTTAGCATAGCAGTAGTTCTGCACTGGCAGAGGGAGACGAGAGGCTGCCATCCATCTGTTCTGCCTCCAGCTTCCAGCAGTACCTGGGGGTGCTTCTCTATCCAGGCAGTTTGTACTGTACTCTGTATGCTTATAAATCAGCATTGATAAAAGTCACAAAAAGCTGTGTATAGAATAGACTGTATGAAAATGACTGCGTTATTTGCAAATCGCAACACATTATGGACTGGCATTCTCTCAGATAAAGTGCTGAACGTATTTCTGTTGTTATCACCATGATGAATCTCCCTGAATTGTACTGCTTAGCACTGACTTAAAATATTTAACAGCAATTTTTTATTTGAAAAACAAATTATTTGAGACACTTTACGTGAGAAGTCTACAGTGAGGCGCAGTAACTGCAGAATAAGCTGTTTGCCCATTAATAACTAACAACCTCATCCAGTAATTAGGTACAGCACATATAAAGTATGAGCCTGTGCATGTGTCTGTACACAGGTGTAAGGTCTTTTATGAAGTCTGTGCCTCATTTCTCTCTGTCCAATGCTGCTGCTCAGCTGGACTTCCTTACAGTTCTTCTGGGGCTTCTTCTGTGGTATGAACACAACATGGCCTGGCCCTAAAGCTTTACTTCCCCTTCACAGATCCATGAGGAAATCTTTCATAAGCACTTTATTTATGGTGATTCCCCCAGCCTGCATTTGCACCTTATTTTCAGTGAGAGGTGGACATCATTCCCTCGCCTAGCTCCTAGCGGTGCTGCCCATCACCTTGTACCTTACCTTTCTCCTTGCTGCCCACAGCCTGCACCATCCCAACACCAACACCCAACTGCATGACCCCCCCTGCGATTTGCTTCTGATTCTCTCTTAATTGCTTTAATCTCCTGCTCTGCACTCATTTTGCCAACAGATGAATGTTCTTTAGGCAGATGCTGTATATTAGTACTCTCCAAAAGGCACTTTGATGTACTCTGTATAATTACTGCTAACAAATAAATCCTGGGGAGTACCGTTGATTAAACTGGGGCCAAGAGTTTTCAAGAAAAATGGGGTGTTTTTTTTTTTTCCATGGAACTGGAAAAAGCAGTTGTGTGTGGGTTTCCATTTACTTGGTAGCAAAATGGAAAAGGAAAGACTGAAACAGAAGACAGATGAAGACAGATAAAGGAAGAAGAGTCTTTTAAACTTTTCATCTGAAATGTTAAAAAAGAGTGCAACATGGGGGAGGAGAAAAACAGAGCTGAAAAGCTGAAGAACATCCAAGCAAAATTCAGTAACTCCCTGAAAAAAAAAAAAATCAAAATTTGCTTTGAAACCTGTCCAATGAAAATGGCTTAGACACAAGGCTCCCTTCTCCTCCTTTCCACCTGGCTCTTCTCCTTACCCTAGAGATGCCAACCAGCCCCGTTGAGGGCAACCTGTTGCAGGCAGTCCTGGGAATGAGGGAACCTGCAGCATGGCGATGCCCCAAGCCCTCTCCTCTGCAGCCATGAAACACAAGCAAGCCTTTCTCTCTCTTCTGAAACACTTCTCAGTTTGTCTTTTGTTCAGTAAAGCACTGATGCTGGCAACTCTCAGAGCCCCCTGCACTGCCAAAGCCAGTCTTTCCATTACCCTGGCTGTGACAGCAACTCTGCAGCAAGGAGCTGCACGTCTAATTGCCTGCAGCTTTCCTGGGCTAGCAGAGCACACACTGACACATTGCATGCGGCTCCCAAGTACTCTTATCTAGCACGGCTTGAACTGGTGTAAGGTCGGGAACTTGAGGATCATCTTCCCCTCCCAGCACCTGTGAGAAATCTGGTGGGTCACACTGGCTACTGCACTCTGCGCTGCAATGGCTGGAGGATTTTTCACCATCGGTTGTGGCCTGCTGCCTGTGCTACGCCTGTTGATCTGACTGCATGAAATATGGATATAGTGGATAACAGATATTCATATCAGTATTTTACAAGTTTAGGAATGGAAATTCCTGTTTTGACTTTCATTTAAGCCATTTGAAATCAAAGATTGGACTCCTAATTTCAGACATCTCCTAAAGGAATAATATAGCTCTGCAGAAGACGTCTTTACCAGCTAAAACACAGTTAAAGATACACCTGAAGCTAAAGCTGAATTGCAATCACATGATTTACCTGACTAGGGCTCTAAAAGAGCGTCTGTGCTTCCTCCACGTGACTGAGCATGTAAAGCTTGAATTAAATGCTTATACCCAGGGGTATTTTTTCTGTAGAGGATATCATCTCATCCATCATGCTTCATGCATTTACGCCCATCATTTCATCCACCTTCCTTATGCATACTCTTTGATACAGAAAAAAAAAAAAGCATCTTTTTTCCATTCTCTAAACTCCATTTCATAGCCTAGCTCCTCTCTTCTACCCTCCATGGCTGCTGCCAAGGCCATCTCCAGCACCACTTGTTCTTGTGCCATGGCTCTGAGAACATCCTGGGCTGGAGGACAGAGGGGCCTTTGGGCTTCTCCTCACTCGCAGCTGGGAGCGGAGTGCTTAACCACTTGGCTTTGAAGGGCAGCTTTCCAAAAGGGGGGGATTTCTTCCACTCCCTCAAGACTGTGGAGGTAAGGCAGCCGGGAGGGAAGGAGGCTTGCCCTTGGGCTGGCTGCCGGATGGAGATGTGTGCACAGCTTTCTTCCTCTGCATCCAGAAGGAGATACAATTTTATAAACTTAGAGATGCAGAAAGGGACTTTTCCTTCATTTGGGGGTTAGCAAACAGTAATTGTACAGCTTAAGGGTCAGAAGGGTCAATTTATCCAGTTCTGTCAACTCTACAGAGTTCGGGCAAATTACATTGAAGGTAAATTTCATCTCTCCCATCCACCTCTTATCTTTCTTCCTGTCAGGCCAGGATTTGCCCCTTGGTGTACATTTCGTTAGTCTTTCTTGTGGTCTGGGTTTAAAGGGCCCAAATGCCACAGCCCGTACGACCGCCCTCTGGACCCGGCCGAGGAGCACTGCCTGACCTCCTGCTTCCTTTCACCCTCCTGCCCCACTGCAAGCTCTGCCGTCAGTTCAAGCGCCCCAAAGCCCAGACAAACATTTGGTATTAGTCCTTGCTGTGGCTGGATGGCTTGTGCTGTTCCTCTGCTCCTTCTTTAAGTGTGACCTTAATATTTTATTTATTGTTTAAGGGATAATGTTCATGGCAGAGGAATATATGAGGCAATAAAAGGCCTTTGCAGGTAATTAAACACTGAAGAGAGCCAAAGCTATTGATAGCCATAAAAGCCATTTATTCTGAGTGTACTGTGAAGCCAGGAGCACTGTTCCTCATAGCATACAACAAGACAAGATTAAACAAGCCACAGCACTTGAAAGAGAAAAGAAAACATTTTTCTTGCCCTCTTAGGGCTTGAAATTTCTGAGCTGCTGTTTATTTGGTGCTTTGAACAGGAAATATTGATCGTAATAATATGTAGTTTTCTATCATGTTATTCTTTTTCTTCTAGCAGTTTCAGAATGGCTTTGCACATGGTGGTGAGAATCACTGCCCTCATTGGACAGATGCTCAGATAAAGGCACAGCAAGAAAGGGTGGCTTGCCCATGCAGTCAACGGGAAAGTCTGACAAAACGCAGCTCCCGAATCCCAGCCTGATGTCTTGCCTGCTGCTCACCTTACAGTGCATTCCTACAGCACTTCTCAGACCAGCTTTTCAAGCGCTTGTACACAGGAAGAGCCCACCTTCCTACAGAGAGAGGCGTTGCTGTAGCACAGAGTGCCTCTACCTCTTGCTGTGCTTCTGCCCCATCTGCGGCCCTACCGCCAGCCACTAGCACAAGAAGAGGTGCTCTTCTCCTGCAGACAGCAATAAGGAATGCCATGCAGTATCTCTGCACACAAATTTGATCTGGCCACGGTGAGAGGAGCAAGGCTGGGGACCTTATCCACAGACCTTTCTGTCTTCCCGCCTGCTAAGGACAAGGACAGACAGCGGCCACAGGAGTCCTTGGACAAAGAAAGATTTGCTGCAGCTACTGCTTATTTGCAGCCACACTCTGCGTGGAGCACAGCAGTTGTGTAACAGCACAAAACAACCAAAGCCCAAGGTTCAGGACAGAAAGAGCAAGGAAAGGACTGACTGAAAGGGGAAAACAGAAGCTGCTTATCACGTTTGGTGGTTCCCACATAGGCCAGCACCCCATACGTTTTGGGACACTTTGCTTCAATTTCTCTGCCCACCATTAGGTTGGCAAGAAGTTTTACAGCAAACATGGTTTCCTTGGGAAAATAGCAGCCTAACATTGCATAGGTGCATGCCAGCAGCATGTGGGTGCTCCAGAAGTGTCCTTTTGCCACGCACACACCCAAGCCTCTGTTGGCTTGGCATGGGAGGACTAATGAAAGTTGAACGCAGAGGGTGCAACTGGGGACACTTAACAGGATCCCTGCCCCATTGGCTTCTCATCCACGTAGCCCCTGGCACACTTTAAGCATTTTCTGCAGAGTTAACCCAGATCTTGCCTTCTTTTTAGCACAAACTTCAGTACTGCTCTGGGGTGCAGGTCTGGAGGTGCTTTGAACCCTGGGGCCGTGGGGACAGGTAACATCTCAGGCTTTGCTGCGATGCAGACCTGAAGCTGGGCACTTCCTGGACAAATCCCTGGGACTCCTCCCACAGCTGCTCCCCACAAATTGCTCTCACAACCCCCCACATCTCCTCACAGCTGACACAACCAGCCAGGAGGCAGAGCCAGTGGAGTAGGTATGTCGCCAGCTGTGCCAGGACAAGGCAAGCCACTGGCTTTGGGAGAGGGACCCTCACCCCAGGTGCGGGGTGCAAGAGGCGTTAACTCAGGCCCGGGGAGGGTGACGCAGCACCAACAAGGCTGATTGCAGAGACCGGTGCTGGGTGCAAGCTCCTAGGCATGTCAGCTATTGCTGCAAGTGATATACGCGTGTACCAACAAATCTCACCCGGCCCGCGTGCAGCCGTTAGCATCTGGCAGCTCGCTGTGAGCACGGGTGAGTAATGGCTCGGGGGCATGTGCTTCGGGGCAGGGTTAAAAGGTGGCCCCTGGATGGTGTAAGTGGATTAATATGACTGGACACGATGCCGGCCTCGCCTTTCACATCTGCCAGTGTAAATCAAGAGTAACTGCACTGAAGTCAATACATGTGTTAAATTCACTGGTACGCAGGGGCTGAAAGGCACATGATTTTAAAAGAAAGAACATCTCGATTACGAGCTGGAGAACAGACACAATGAAAAATGGGGCTGCTTTGCACGGCTTCCCATGGTGCTTATTATAGCCCTGCGCCTTCGTGTGAGATCTGTCCCAGCAGAGGCTCTCTCAGACCCGTCTGCGTGAAGACCTCCTGCTGTCCTTCGTTATTGCCACTACAGGGAACCCCTGTCCCTGTTCCGTGTAGCAGAGGGGCCCCTGTGCCAACCGGGCTGCAGAGAAACGCTGGCTCCTAGGGAGGCTGGAAGGAGATTTAGACAATGCAGCATCACAGAGAGACTTAGAGGCTCAAGCTCCTGTGCCTAAACCTGGTGTTATTCCAGCTGTTGAGTACAGCCTGTTGTTATGAATAGGAATATTATTTATGTGCCTGTTCCGAAAGCAGCCTCTGAGTCTATATCCTGGGGCCCAGTGCAATGTCTCCTGCACCTTGCAACCAAGCTGCCCCCTTGCTGCTGTTAAGATCCCTGCCCTGTTGGTGACAAAGTACCAAGCAAGAGCAGCAGCCAGGATGGGATAGGCTGTGAAGCATGTGTGATGGCAGAACCTGGCTCTCAGCACTCGCTTCGCAGAAACCTGGACATCTCTGAATGCCATTTCAAACATGAAACAGGAAAAAAAATTAAAATTGTCGAAGAAATGCTAAGTGCAAACCAAAACAGCAATCTACACTCAGTGTCTTTTGTGATGCAGGATTAAAGTACACCCGTTTGCTAGCTGCTCCTCATGTCTCCCTCAGCTATTTCCCAGGACACATTTTCCACTCTACCACAGTGCTGCTGGCCGCAGAGCTATAAACACCCCAGGAGACACAGCCTCTTCCCCATCCTGCTCCCAGGCGAGGGGAAGAAGCCCAGTCCAGCACAGTGCTAAAGGCTGCCCCAGCCCACCCTGCCTCCAGAAGGGCCGATGACCGTCCCCCAGAAGTGGGACAGCCTTGGGGTAAGGTCCTTCCCTACATCCACATCTCCTGCCTGCTGTGGGACAAAGATAACATTTTGTTCCTTCCTCAGTGGCTAGGCACAGCCAGTGTGAATGGTGCCAGGGATATCTGCAGTGAAATTATGTAGGAGGGGAGACACTCAGAGCATAACAGCCATGGTAAAGACTCCAGCGGTGGAGTTGCCTTCAATCACACACAGCCTTGCCATGTAAAAGCAAAAGCGAAAGCAAAAGCAAATGCAAATGTAAATGTAAATATAAATGCAAATGCCAGGCCTCCTGGGCTGCACTCACTCTGGGCTACTGAAATCCTTTGGCCTCAGAGAGGTTCAGGTTGCTGCAAGTTTCCTCCTAGTCCGGAGGAAAACAATACTGCTTTTTGGTGTGGGTTCCTTTGTTTCCTCCCTTACATATAAGAGTGGCAGCTGGATTTCTTTGCACAGAAAGGAGGTTTCTGCACCACGTGCGCACCCCGCTCTCAGCTTTGGTGCGTAAAGCACACGCTTCAATTCTTTCTGGCAAACAAGCAATTTGTGGATCATAATTGTGGACACGAAAACACCTTTCTCTCAGCTGCCAGCACATAAGTGGGTGTATGAGAGAGAGCGTGTGCTCCCCAGGCACCCACGTTGCTGTTGATAAAAGAGAAGGCAAAATTAGTCAGGGTGAAGCCTGCCGGTGAAGCAGAGGATCAGGGCCTTATCTTTGCACCTTTGTTTCAATCACTTTGAGACTTCTACCCCAGGGCTAGATACGTCTGAGGAGGCCAGCAGTTATGGGTCAGAACTGATAGAACCAGGGACAACGGGACCACATGAGCCTTGTTTCCTTAGGAAAAGAGATAAAAGAGGCAAAGAGATAAAACAAACAAACAAACAAACAAAAAACCACAACACAGAAAATTATTCCCGTCACTTCTAGGCCTCCTCAGCAGCTGAGTGGTTCTCAGCTGAAGGCCTCTTCTATAACCACTGCAAAAAATACTGGAGATCCACTTCTGTCTCCCTCTGGAAAGATCCCATGGGGACCTGCAGTTCTCTAGCATATGCAGGACAGGACCAGAAGGAGACAGTCATCTCTTCTGCCCTATTAAACCCTGAGCACAAGCTCATCAGGCAGCCTACCTGCCTCCATCCGTCTGTTCTCATACACCTCTGGGCTTTCCGACGTGGCACTGTACTGCTGGAAAGGCTGGTTGCTGAAGAGATTGTCACACAAGAGGCTGCGACAGAGCTTCTTCAGGAAGCGCAGGACGTACCCGATGCTGTTCACTGCCAGCAGGCTCAGCAGATGCTGCTTCCCCTCGAAAGAAGCTGAGACTGGAAAGCAAGCAAGAACAATTCAATACCCAGCAATGTATGGATCAGTGTCATTTGAGAGCAGGGAAAAAGATTTCATACCAGTATTTGTCTGCATGTCTTTTACCCAATTACCCGCAGTATTTTACCCAATTACCCCACCTGAAGTACAAAACAGACTGGAGGAGCTTAAGGAGCTGAGTTCATGCGAACCGCATCAGCTTCCCCTGGGAAGATGCAGCCTGGCATGGGCAGCAGTGCAAGGATATCTAATACATGCATCCAACTGAAAACTGCACCATACGATCAGAAGTAGGCAATGACGATGCAATACTCAAGGTTTTAAAAGAAAATGGGGAGACAAGAATTAAAGACATGGCTGTGAACAGAATAGAAGGTATCAGGGTTTTACTGAAGAGAGGTCTGCCAGAATAAATCAGGGATCTTTAGTGACGTAATTACAGTTATAGACAAGGAAAGGGTAGTAGTTGTGGTCAACCTGGAACTCACTAAAGTATGAGACATCTTTTGTTAAACTGGAAATGATTGTAAATGAGAGGTGGGTCAGCAGAAGACAACAGGCTCTGCCGGCAGGAGAGCCTTCATGCTGGAAAGGAACTGGCAGTGGTCCATGCTGGCACAAAACGGTTTTGTTGATGCTGTAAGCTGGAAGGTGTTTTCAACGGAGAAGCAGATTGGGATATTGTGCAGAAAGGACTGGCTAATCCTGAGCACTGCAATAATAAAAATGTGTGGAAATACAATACAAAAAGTACAAGACAACCCATGATTTTTCTGAGGTGCTCAACAAGACCTGACAGGAGGAGAAATGATGGGACAAGCTCACCGGATGCCCACGAGCCACCAAGGTGACACGTTGGTAAAAACCAGCAAATATATTTCTAGGAGGTGTTGGACAAGGCATTTTGAAGAGAGACAAGGAAGTGTCAATTCCACTATATTAAGTCCTGGTGAAACCTGAAGCGGACTGGTGGGACATTCTGGTCATCCAGGCTTGAGAAAGGTGAGTTCACGCTTGAGGAGGTGCACAGGCAGGCCGCAGCGATGTTCAGGGAACAGAAAGTTTCCCTGCGGCACTGCAGCCAGCACCAGCTCTGCTACTTGGTGCTGTGGGGAGACCCTTGCAGCCAGGACTGTTTTCACCAACAGCGATCTTCCTCACGTTGCAGAGAGGACCTGAAAGAAACTCTGTGTTTCAGCCTAGCAGGATGAGGGCTGCTCCCTAGAAATACATCTGAGGTTGAACTCGAGGGTGAGAGCAGAGCAATTAAAATTCCTGGACAAAGCTGTCAGGGAGTATATTTAGCCAAGAATCAAACAGGGCACAGGTCCCAGCCATCAGAGAGGTGGAGGAGTCACAACAGATCCAGCAGGATCAATTGTAGCAGGACACATTCAGGTGTCAAAACGTTTGCAGGGAGGACTGCATGGTATGGCTCCTGAACTCCACCACCCAGGAGGTTTTTTCCAGTTCTCCGTCCTCCAGTCACTACTAATGAGTCTAAATTGCAATCTTAGGCCATTATCTTGGCATGACTTCAGAGATTTCCTGCCAGCCTGAGCTGCCATAAGGGATTGCGCTCCACATCCGATCTAGCATTTGGGAGCTGAGCCATGGAAAGATGATGACCACAACAAAATCTGCCTGTGCTGCTGCTGGGCTGGGAGGGAGCTGCAATCTCAGAGCCCCACTACGACCAGAGGGTCATCACTCCTCCTGGGTGACTAGAAGACGTGAGAAGTTTGAAGCAATGTTGGCCAGGTGCTTTTAGCTCAGGTACCTGAGGCCGGGCCAGCTCAGAGGAATTGAGACCAAAGCATAATAAAATTTGCACTAAATTACTTCAGTCTCATGTTTCTGTGAGCAGATCTGGATCATTCTGAGGGTATTTCTGACGTCCCTTAGGGAAGGCACACCTGTGGTTAGAGAGCTCAACAGAGAATTAAAGGAGAGGGCGGAAGCAGCATTGATGTGCTGCTTGCACACGGGACATGGTCCCTGCAAAACTGCTTGGACTTGCTGTGCTTGGCTCTTCGGAGAGCGTTGTTCCCACACTCCTATTATTTCGCTTCCACTGCTTTCCCACAAGCCCAAAAATGTTGTGGCACAAACTTCTTGATGTGATTAAAAAAAAGAAAAGTTCACATTCAGCCTGAGAGCCAGCCCAGGGGACTCAGCATGGGACATGGGCGATCATTTTGACACAGTGAGAAGAGTCACTCTGGGAAGATGAGAAGGTCCTGGGAAATTCCCTCTGATCACTCTGATTCTCTCTGATGTGTTTGTGTGGTGCTGCTCTATGGCAGGCTGTTGCAGCACTGCTGCAATTCCTGCAGCTGAGAGCAGATTTGGCTCATGGCCTGCAGGTGGAGGACACACCAGCAGCTGAACCCTGCGTGAGCTGTCCTTCAGAGCAACATGTGGCCTTCACACAGGCTTGCAATGCTGCTCATCACTGTACAGCTGCATGAAAAGCTCAGCTACGGGAGTGGCCTGAGCACTGCTGCAAAGAGCAATGAGCACTGGGCTCTGAAGCCAGCCCTGTTCCTACCCTGAATCACTGCTGCAACATTCTTTACCGATATGTCTCAGCATTCACCACGCTGACACCAGTGCAGCAGCTCGTTTTACAAAGGCTTGAGTGGTGTTCAGAGCTGTTTGTCACCCTGCTCATGTAAATGGGACTGCTGGGACAGGCAGGGTTAGGGACCAAATTAAGATTTCAGGCACTTTCCAGCTGGTCACAACCCACAGAACCACTGGATGTTTGAGGTTGGAAGGGACCTCTGGAGGTCATCTGGTCCAATCCCCTCCTCAAGCAGGGACACCCAGAGCTGCTTGCCCAGGACCATGTCCAGGTGCTTTTGAAGATCTCTGAGGAGGGAGACTCCACAGCCTCTCTGGGCAGCCTGTGCCAGTGCTCCGTCACCCGCACAGTAAAGAAGTGCTGCCTGGTGTTCAGAGGGAACCTCTGTGTTCCAGTTTGCGCCCATTGCCTCTGGCCCTGGCACTGGGCACCACTGAAANGTGCAGCTGCACCAGTGCCAAGTAGAGGGGAAGGATCACTTCCTTCGACCTGCTGGCAATACTTTGCCTAATGCAGCCAAGAATACTGTTAGCCTTCTTAGCAGCAAGGGCACATCGCTGACTCACGGTCACCTTGGTGCCCTCCAGGACCCCCAGGCCCTCTCCTGCAGAGCTGCTTTCCAGCTGGGTGGCCCCCAGCATGTCCTGGTGCCTGGGGTTGTTCCTCCCCAGGTGCAGGACTCCGCACTTCTCCGTGTTGAACTTCATGAGATTCTTGTCAGCCCATTTCTCCAGCCTGTTGAGGTCCCCCTGGGTGGCTGCACGGCCCTCTGGTGAGTCAGCCACTCTCCCCAGGTTCCTGTCATCCACAAATTTACTGAGAGTGCACTCTACCCCGTCATCCAGATTGCTAATGAAGATGTTAAACAGGACTGGACCCAGTACTGACCCCTGGGGTGCTCCTCTTGCTACAGGCCTCCACGCCCCATACAAAAATGCTGTACCTGACACCATCTCGCCTCCATAGCCCTGCTTGATGAGCGAGAAGACAGTCTTCTGCTGGAGCGCGCAGTCGATGCAAGCCTGAACCGCCTGCTGCAGGACCGTGGAAGGTCTCTCAGGCCCAAAGTGCTCTGGCAGTTGCTGCACTTTTTTTCGGTCGAGGTACGGCCCCAGATTAGCTTGCTTGTTGACGTAAATGCAGACTGTGGGCACAAAATGCCAATGCGGTTATTATAAAACGGATCTGAGAGCATCCCAGAAAATGCTAGCTTTATGTGTTTCAAACAATTTCATGAGCTTTTTCATTCAGTTGTGAATGGTTGCCATTCGTGATGGCACAGTCAGGCTTCCCTGCGCTAATTAGCCATTGCCTAAGTGAAGTGAGCTGATCTTGGGCCCTTGCTCAGTGTCACAGGCGAGGACAAGCTGCGTCCAACTGCAGACGCTCCTGCAAGCCCCCTGCATGGGCTTGGGGTCTGATCTTTTGCAGACTACCCCATGCATGCAGCTTCATTTCTTTCTTTTCTTTTTTTTTTTTTTCCCCGTGTGTTTTTAGACACCCTTTGAGAAGCATTGCTCTGAGCTGAGCTTTAGGAGACTTTGGTTCCTTGCTGCTTCTGACCTTAATGCAGCTGTGGTTTCCGGAGGGTGATTTCTGGGGGGCTACGCTGCGCTGTAGTGCCATGCCATGGCCTGTGGGAGCTTCCTCACCCTCCACGTCCAACGCAGCACGCTGCACGCTGCACCGCGCCGAGGGAAGCGGCACGCCGCCTGCACCGGGACCGCGGCCGGCTGACGGTGCCACACGCAGGGCTGCGAGGGATGCAGTACGGTGCCTGACGGGCGTGCAGGCAGTTTTTCTCTGTGCCGTCAGGCCTGTCTGCAGTAGCCAAAAAATCAGCGTTCTCCTCTTGCTCGCATGAACTTACTTAAGCCTGGCTGAGGCTAACTGTGCCTCAGAGGCACAGAGATAATGTTGTGGTAACTAGAGGCGACCAAGACACAGCCTGAAGTCAGGCTAAAGTGAGACGTATTATAATAGCTGGCTGAGTGCGCTGGAGCTGTCATCTCTCAGACAATATAACATTATCCTCTGACAGAAATCAGATATGTGACTAAAAAACATCAAGCGGTGCGGAGGACATGATGACAGCTGCGTAAAGTTGGAAATAATTTACAGTTTGCACCACCGTAATGAAAATCTAGTGCGACTGTCACAGCACACTCTGCCACCACATCTCTCACCCAGCAGCAGAAGGGGCTCAAGCAGTATATCCTGGGTAAACAGGGGCATAATAGCGATCATACTTAACATCACGTGGCACTTTACACCTTCAAAGCACCAAGCAAACCAAGGGATGGTGCACCTAGCATGCACGGGTCTCAGGGGACTGGCAGGGCCAAGCTTTCCCAGTATGCCACTGTGCCAAGTCTCACCAAATTTGCAAAAGCTAGCTTGGACCTGCCTCCATCACCTTCATCCTTGCTCTGGCCGTAGCCTTCCTGCACCGGCCACATCTCGCAGCGCAGTGCTATGTGACATGCCGCTTGGCTAGCATTTGCCAAGTGCTTTGCAGCCTTCGAATATGAAGGGACAAATGAGAATAAAATATATTATTATCGTCATCGTCACCACGCTTAGTATCGTTTTGCTACCAGAGCAGATGGAAAACTTCTCCTCTGTGCATCCCAGCTAAGAAATAATGGGATTTATATGTTTAGTTTAGAATCTAATGTTTTCTAATCCATTTCTCTGCTGAAATCTCAGGGTAATCAACTGTCTTGTTGATTTTCTTCTCATTTACATCAGTTTAAAAGCACCGACCTATGTTTCTTCTGATATGCTCTAATATTAGCAAAAAAGAGTAAAACTACCGTCAGAAGTGACCAGGTCTGCTGTTGCTGTGAGCCACTGGCGTTTAGGTGCTGGCTAACCCTGCCTCTGCCCTTCTTCTCCCATAGAGGTAACAGATGCTCCCCGTTCACACTGGTGTTTGGTCCGGTCATTGCGACACAGCTGACAGGGCGAGTGTCAGGTATAAAATGGTAGTATTCATGGAATGCTGATGTCCACATTTCAAGAGGAATGGGTCCAAGGTCTCTATTAAACTTGACACATGCCTGTCAAAACATAGTCCTGCAGGACGTCTCTGCTTTGTGTCACTGGCCATCAGTCTAATCTGGAAAAATCCCATTTTCATGAGCTCTGCTTGTTCTGGAAAACACATCAGCTGGCTGTCAACCCACGGGACCTGCTCACCCCTTTGCCATGGTGCGCTTGAGCCTGCATACCTGTGAGAGCCTGTGGGGCGGCTGAGTTGGGGATGGTCGCTGCGTCCTGAGGGATTGAGCTAACATCAGGCTCCGGCGTGCTTCTCGGCGGAGAGACTGCTAAGGGAGTCATCAGAACACGAGACTTCAGCTGCAAAAAATAACCAAGTAGGTAATGAAAGCATACACCAGATATTCCAGTTTTGCTCTGCCTGTGTGTCAGTCCCCAGGAGCTCCCACCCGTGAGCAATTTGCTGCTGCATCCCCTTCTGCAGGCCGGGAGCTCTGCCCCTGGGAGGATGCCGGAGCCTGCAGCCTGGCTGATTTGCAGCAGGCAGCAACGCCTTCAGTTATGGGATGCAAATATTATGCCACCCACGGGGTAGTTATTTACACTTGAGCAAATTGGGCATAACACTCTAGCAAATCAGAGCAATGGCATTTTACAACCCGTTTCATGTGGGTGTAAATAATTCCCCCACGACTCAGAACGGGGGAGATATGGGGTCTTTATCCACATCGTAGTTCAGGGCTAAATTCTGTGCTTGCTTACAGGGGTGTAAATCTTGTGTGGATCCAGCAGCACCATGAGGCTGCTTTGGGCTGGCACCCATGTAAATAATCTCAGACCATGGTCCTTAGTGTGCTACTACCTGGTAGTAAATACAAACTGCTGCACCGTTACACCCAGTAATCTTTGTGACCCACAGCCTGGCTTGGAGAATTGAAACACGGTGGGAATTTACAGTGTAGTATCACCATGTATTTTAGGTAGAAATTAAGCGAGACCATTACATACAGACCCAAACCTCCAGCAAGTTCTGGTGGAGAGCAGAGGTTGTTTTGGATAAAGATCTATGTTGTCCATGGTTTATTGTTGCAACTATGTAAAATAAGCATCACTGTTTCAGTGTCATGGTAAAAACAGAAAGCTGGGGAAGGGAGAGGGAAGGCTCCTGGACCTAGTGCCACACAAGTGAGTTTTTTGTCATTAAATCTTTGGGAGTTTGGACCATGCCCAGGGTACTGGCTTATCCCAGCAAGAGCTTCACTAGGAGAGGATTCAGGGTCTCCCTTGCTTTCAGTAGCACGGTGGCCTGTGCGGGGATGGTATCCACCAAAACAAACAAAAATGCTATCTTTGTTGAGATGCGTGTGATTTTTGCCTGTCAGATCTCCGCCACGGCATTCTTGAACTTGCTGCTTCACAAGGTAGCCACAACTTAGAATGTCCCTCAGAGCAGCTTCTGTGGCAAGATGGGCACAGTAAGCCTGGACGGAAATAAAAGCTGTCTCCCAGCAGAGGCTATTTCCCGCCTGTCTCAGAAGTGCCAGGCATCACCTCCATGTGGTGCAACCACATCCCCTGGGGCAGACTAAATCCCTTTGGCCAGGACTATCATTGGCTTAGGTGAATCTAAGAAGAGCAATGGATTTTACATTCCTAATAGATGCAAGAATTAAGGCAGGTGCAGCTGTTCCTAAACTTGTCATGTTTGTGATGCAGAGTGGCGAACTGAAATACTCCTGTATATCAGCAGTTTGGGAAGTAGCTTGGAAGGATCCTGCAATTTCTGACCACAGGTGCTCTGCATATATATATGCACGCACACATGCACACATCCGTACAGATAACGTCTTGGAGCCAGCACACCCAGTAACTCCTGTTTCACTTGCACGTTGGCTCCTTATCCCCCTCCACCAGCTCCCAGCCCAGCGGCCCCAAGTGCAGGTCCTGGGCACCTCTGGCTGTGCGCTGCCGGTGGAGGCGGGAGTTTGCCAGCATCTGACAGGCAGCTTCCTCCGCCTGGTCCTTGGCTCTTGGAGGCACAGGCAGGCTCGTGTTCAAGAGCAAATAAACAGAGGGCAAGACTTGTGTAAGCTCACCAGCTTGGAAGCCCCTTCTTGGCAGTTTGCTGGTGTAGCGAGCAGTTTGCTGCAAACTTAATCGCAACAGTATGCGCTCTACAGCCTCTGGATACAGATAAATGCCATTTTTATTAGGAGTAGCTGAGAATGTGCCTTCATTTGATCAAAATAAAACAATGGCTGATTACAGGAGACAGTGCAGTAGCAAACATGGCTTGAATACCTTCTGGACACCAAAACCCAAAGCAGTCCCTGTGTATCACTAAGTGCATATCTCCAGGTATTTAATTTGAAGATGTCTTTTTTTGGACTGATTTTTCTCTATCAAAAAGCCATCCCAATCCACCAGCTGACTGAGAGCTTGGCAGTAGAAAGCACGTACACATAGAAGTGAAAAAAGCGGTGAAGTATAGAGAAAGAGCAAGGAGACAGCAAACCTGCCAGAGCGCTATGGGAAGTCCTCACAGTAAGGCATTCAAATCAGCTTTTGCATATCAAATGCCGTAAGTTTTAATATGTACAGCATGAGATAAAAAAGGCAATGGTTGCTTTAAAACAAGACATACAACCAGAGCCCTGGTCTTATGGACCTTCTACCATGGAAAATAAACCAGAGGAAGCTGATCAGGGAGTTAATGGAGAAAATAAGTGCGTCTGCTTCGGCAAAGTCACAGTGCATTAGATATAGAGAGAGCGTGGGCTATCGTGCTGTTGATGCCGGCTACATGCTTATCTGAGTACACAGCCACCGCGACAGGGAGGACCCTGCTGAGCACTGGGCTTTCTGGTACAACCTGCACACCCTTATGGAGCCGTCAGGAATAATGCAGCTGGTATTTCTCTCATCCCACACCGAAAAGAGTGATAGAGGGGGAATAATGTTTCCCGGATAGAGCTTTTTCTTTTTCCTCTGCCAACATGTTTAATACTATACACGGGAAAGAAATAAGATGTACCATGGTGCAACCTGTCCTGATACTTTTCTTAAACCACTTAGATGATGGATCATCACCTTCATGGCTCCTAGTTCCTGTGCACCGGTTGTCCCTTGTCCTGACTGCTAGACAAGCTGGGTGCTCACCCTGTCCGCATTGGCCTCTCTCCTTCCAGCCAGGAGGGCAGAGGCACCTCCTTCTCACCTTCTCTTCATGTCACATGGTAGCTTTCTTCACCACGGCAGATGGTGCAGGGGAGTCTTCACACAGCCTCGCATATCCTCAAAGTGTTTTGCAGTGAGCGAGGCAGGTAACCTTAAGGTGAGCACATGCAACGTTGAAATTCAAGACCGTATCATAGGACAGACGAAAAAGCAGGGTGCCTGCAGGTTGTCTGTGCAGTCTTAATCCCAGTGTGTCCCAGTCCTGAGTGCTTGTTTGTCATCTTTAATCGTGACTTCTAGGGCGGCGTGGGAGCGCACAATCTATAATGGAAATTGTCAATCTTTCCCCCTCCAGGCACTGCCCGGTGTGGGCAAAGCTCCTCTGCTGCCTGTCGCTCTGGTGCCCTCTAACACCGCTCACACCCTACAGCCAGAACAGCTCTGATGCGCAGGGAGCATGGCACATCCTTCCCTGCTGCAGCTGCAGCAGCCCCAGGTGCCAGGTCCTCCTGCTTCCAGCCAGGGGAGCAAACCTGGCCCGTCCACCATCCTGCTCCGGGGGTGTCGGCGCAGACCTTTTGCTAATGAGATTTAGGCGGTCAGGAAGAACACTGGGTGTAGGGAAAATGTAGTGTTTTACAGCAAATAGCTCGGCATCAGGTACAAAATGAATTTTGGAAAAACAGCTTATCAAATTTTATAACCGAAGCTGTGAAAAAGTAAACAGGAGAGTGGGGAAAAGGACTTTGCTCTGTGGTGAAGCATGATGAAATGTCGCTTTAAGAAGACACAGATATTTGCTTTAATATCAGTGAAAACCAGCAATGGGTCATCTGGCTATAAAGAGCATGTGATTAAAAATGTCTGTTATCCACATCTCGGTCAAATAAATTTAAATCTAGGCTGTAAATTCCTAGTTTGCTAAAAATTCAGAAGTATTTTTCCATCTGCTCTGTAATAATTCAGCTATCTGGTTGCTATAAAGAATTTGGTTGTCTGCCATTTGGGCACGGAGTCATTTTTTAAAATGTGTTTAAGTCTCATGGTATCTGAAAGTCGTACAATTAGCAAGCTAATTAAATCAAGCTCGAGTTACCCATCAAAAAATGCAATCTTTGACTCGCGCTCAGACAGTGCTTTTCATGGAGAGCAAGCAGTTCACTTCAACTGAGTGCACCGCGTACAAAGGCTCCTCTCAGAAAATGTTGCTTCGGTGTACAAATCCTATAACGCAAATAAATAGCGCGGGGCCAGATGCCTCGGATGTTACAGATCGCGAGTGTCAGCTTCAGAAATCTAAGCCATCAGTTATAAAAGCGTGTCTTGCTTCTAGCTGCCACTCACCAGGAAACCACATCATCCCACCAACGATGTCCGACTGACTGGACACTTGGATCCAAAGCGCCATGTTACGGCAGCACCTCGGCAAATGTAAGTCTCCCTTTTAGCTTCTCCTGCTTACAGACGTGGTGTTTGGCGACAGGCTTTCTCACAGGAGGAGGGGTGCGTTTGGGGTGGAACAGAACGTGCTCCTCAGCATTTTTTTTCAAGTTCCAGATCAATTGTAAATACAGGAATGGGGGTCAGCAGGACACGCAGGGACATAAGGGCTGGGGTCTGCTGAGACTCTGCATACTGTGAGATTTGGCAAATCACTTAATCATCTCGGGGACTCAATTTCACCACTTCTTCAAAGTGTTACTATCCCAGACTTGGATGGTTTTGATCTAAAAAGCCTACAAGTGACCCAGCAATACTGCTAATAGCTTAAATTATTGGTGACAGCAAGTAACTAAAGCAAATCAATTCAGATGTTTCCATCCCTGAGTTTTAATCTAATACTGAAGTGAAAAATAATTTCTTGGTAAGTATTTCCATATGCCACATTTTGCAAAACACTAGAGCAATTGCCCTGATCCTTGCTCGGACATGCAGTTCTCTTTCAGACTACTGCTATACAATTTTGGGGTAATACCAAAAGGGATGCCAAGCCTGCTGTTGGGTTGTCTCTGCTTGGCCAGCATCACCTTCCTCTGCCATCCAGCAATGACCGAGGGAGGTTGTGGCCGGCCTCCTGAATGCACCTTTCATGCTACTTGCTTTGGCACCAGGAGCTCAAGCAGCTCTGATTTGCTAACATTCAGCAATTTGTGGTCCTTGTGAAACAGACGGCACGTCCGCAGCTGTTCTCCTTGAAAACAAGGAGTGCGCTCGGTAAACTTGCACTGTGCACCTACCTGGCGGCAGAAATGGATGGAGAATAACGGAGCAATTTACTGACAGCAAGACATCGCGCTACAACGCAGCAAATTTTCACTCCACAGAGTATATCTCCCTCTTGCAGCATCATAGCCCCGTCCTTCCCTGGGGCTGAGGTGCAACCATGCCCCACATGCCACCCTGCCTCTCATCTCCCACAGCCTCGGGTGAGCTGGAGCCGAATTCGGCCTGCTGGCCTGACGGTGGCAGCCACAGATGGAGCTTTCCTCACTAAGAAAGTTGCTGCAGGTAGCTGCTGGTGACAGCTTCCAAACTTGCTCTCCTGGCCTACATAAAATGAGGTCTGTGGTCTCTGTTCTGCTTCTGATGGTCAAATGTCCCAGAGACAAATCAGAGGGAAACGCTGCCCGGAACACGTGCGGCCACCTCACAAAGCACCATGGGAGACATGTTATTTTCAAACACCTTAAATTAAAACAATTTCAAACTTCTAACAGGAAATTCCCTCTATTTTTCACCAGCCCAGGTGGAAGAGAAACCAGCTTCTCTTGTTTTTCTTGCGCTGTTCCACCCAACGCTTACACAACATTGCCTCCATTCCTGCAATTCACCTGAAATCCTAGGACAAAATTTATTACAAACAGCAGGAAGTGGAGAAGGAATGTGAAAAAACACATATCTACCTTGTACCCGGGCTTCCTCCCTCTCTTCTTTGGGATCTTCATGACTGGCAAAGCCCCGGCCGGTGCAGAGAAGAGGTTGTGAACAGCCACCTTGATGGGCGCTGGCTGGAGCGGGGGCCGTCCTCGCTTCCTCCCCGCTATTCGGGGGGACTGCATGTCCGCGGGGTCCCGGCTGGCGGGCAGAGGCAGCGAGTGACTCATGTGCCCAGGAGCTGCAAATCAGCCAGGAGGGGGGAAAAAAAGGAGAAAAGAGCTTTTTACTTATTTTTCATTTCAAGGTTTTTCATCTGAAGGCAGAGCAGCAGCACGTTTTCTCACGTTGTCGTTTTGTCTTTTAGTGTTGATCACAAAGCAGCAACAAATATACCACAGGCATGCACTCCTGGGTGCGATTCACTGACCCCATTCAGCTCAGCTTCTCCAAACCAAGACCAGCCCCCAGTCATGCCCCGCTCTCTCTGCTGACTCTGAGCACAGTACAGGGAGCTGGCTCAAGTGGCGAGGTCTCTGTTGCAGGTGGCTAATAGGCGAACCCCACAATGGTTTCCTAACCCTGCATCCTGTAGATGAGCTGATGAAGGCACAATTTTGCACCCATCAGGGTCTGTGAGAGCTTTCCCATGGCCTTTAGATAGCACCTTTTTGTCTCTGGTACATCCTCATTTTGCCATTGCCAGTGAATTGGTGAGCAGCCAGCTCAACTCATGAGCAACCTGCTCTGAGTTCAACATTTCCACCCTGCTTTCAGAGGGATTTGGAGGAGATGACCTCCTGTGGTCCATGCCAACCTGAACTTTTCTAGGATTCGGTGGTCCAGCAGATCCTTCCTGACCTTGGAAGTGCTACCCTTATCAAAATGGGCTTCCCTCCATTTCCTGCACAGCACTCCCAAGCGGGGATGCAGAGCTGGACCACAAGGCTGCCGGCACAAGGCGGCTGCGTTACAGGAGGATTGCCAAACAGTTACTCTCTGCAATGTTATAGCATCTGTTACCACGCATGCTAGTAGTGGGCTTTTGGCTGCACTCCATCAAAAGCTGTTATTTCATCACAACTCCATGCAGCTGATGAAGTTGAGCAGGGGTAATGGAGTGGAATCTGGTCCATTTCCCTCTGTCCAAGTTTTAATAAAGAAAACAAATATACAACCATACACTGAGTATCAAGGGAATATACAGCATTCTTCACAGATTCTGGCAAGGGTTGCGTGCTAACAAAGGTCAAAAAAAAACCCTGCAAAAATAGGTTTTCAAATGTTGGTTTGTGTAGGCATTTGCTTTCCTGAGCGTGGACAGAATACTAGCCCTAGCCCCAGCCTGCATACATTGCTAGACATAAGGGTATAAGCAATTCTCATGCTTTTATGATAAACCGTGCAATAGCTGACATTTTCAATTTCATGCTCCCTCAGGCCAGTGATAACAGAAGACTCCCTGCTTTACACTTTTACAGAACTGACTTCTGGCCCTCTCGCTTACAGAAGAAAGCCTGAAGATGTGATCCAAGAGCATCTTCGACGCTCAAAAAAACAGAAAGCAAGCAGAGGTTTGTTTATTACTACAAACAGCCACAGATTTTTACAAAATCTACAAACCGCAAAATCAAATCTGATAATTTCAGAAGCCAGCATGATTGAACTGAGCAGAGCTGACATCGCAGGCAGTGAAGATGGGGTTGTGCACCCACATGGAGTGAAGGGTACTGCTTGACAAGGGCTCTGTCTGGTGAGAAGTGTCTGCAGCTGGGGATTCCCTGCCTCAGAGGTAAATATGTTTTTCCTGCTCAAAACTTTGAAAGCATGACTCACTAACAAGTGATTCACTTCTTAGCCTTACCCATTCAGTAGTTGACAGAGTCTGTTGTTGGATGAGAAAAAATAGAGAGCTCCCAACCCCAAGTAAAAGTATTTATTTGCAATATATTAAAAATGGATTTTAAAAATAACTATATCTGCTTGGTTCGGACAGACCCATTACATATGACAGGAGTCATAGTTTGAATGTAAAATTTCCGGTCTTTAACATCAGCTGTCTAAAACTCTCATGCAAACACTGGATGTCTAACGTCAGATCGGCGCAAGCGCTGTGTGACAAATCTGCAGTGCTTAATTTACCGTATTGTCCAGGGATGCTGTGGTTGCATCTTCCAGGTATGCTCAGTTGGATCAGGAACGGCCTGAAAGCCTGCCATGAGGGTCTGATTTTTTACCAAATAGAAGTCTGGTATGACTGTGGAGAGTGTAGTTTCAGGATTAAAAGCATCAGGCTTACCACAGCAGGAGTCAAACGGAAAGGCTGTCTCTATCCTGAGCATCACCACTTTCCTTCTGTCTACAGCAGCGTGCATCTTCCTCCCTGTAGCGATACTGAGTGATACCCTCTCTGTCTCTTCCACCTCCCGAAACACAGCGTCCCAAGGATGTTACACTACAGGCTGGCCGTGGGCAGGGAGTAGGGCAGGGAAGGGAAATGTGAAGATTATGCCGGATTTGACAGCTTGGCAGAAATCAGGACCAGCCAAGCTCAGCTCACCGCTGCCTGGGGAGGAGCAGTGGTTCCCATGCTAGTGGCAGGCTGTGACCCACTGGGCTGTGAGACATGGGACACAGACCTGCACTGAACACTGCACTTCGCATTGCCTTTGTTGTGGTCTTGTTTGATGGCAACAGTAGTTGGTGGCACCTCAGAAACTCTGAGAGGTAACAGCCCCCGAAGTGCAAGAGCTGCTGACCTAGAGCACTTCTTTGAGTAAAATGTTGCTTTCTTTTGCAATCAATGAAACATTAGACACACGGAAGTCAGGAAACAGATATTAGCAGTCACTATTTTTTGTCCCCTACCCTCGGCTCTTGAGACGTGCGGCACTGTGCACTGGCAAAACCTCTTAAGCTCCTTGCCACATGTGCTGGCACACAAGAATCAACTGGACTGTGCACACAGTAATCTCAGTGTAACGCATTTGAAATGATACAGCAAATACAAAAAGTCAACTGTAGCACAGAAGCTATTGTTACTGCACTTAATTATAAACCCAGCCATGACATGGTTCTCCTTTCTTTTATGCTAAGGGAAATATGAGAACATCTTTGGTGGCATTTACTGTGCGTCACTGCTGCAGATCCTGGAAGGCAAGCATGCTCCCCAGCAGCAGGGAAAGAGCAGATAAGCAAAATTTGCGTCTGTGTCATGGTTGGGGGTGACAGCATGACCTCCTTTTACAGCCAGGAGAAAGCTCTTGGCCAGACTGGAAAAACACAAAATCAAACTATGGGTCTGCCAAGAGATAGAGGCACGGCTTTTGGCTCCCCTGAGGCCAGCATTTCACCCCCAGCTTCACTGGCAGCAAAGCCCCTGTGGGTTTTATTGCCCACACTGCATTTTTTAATCATCAGAAACTTTCCCCTCTGTTGCTCAATGTCCTGCTGGCTTCAGTGAGCTAGAAGTTCTCCAAGGACAAGGCAGTGCTGAAGGACTGGTCCTTATTTCATGGTTGCCAGCTGATGGGATGCCCGTGGGGTGTGACAGCCAGGTCCCCCTTTCCGCCACCCCCAGCCACCCAGCCTGACATGTTTTGCTTGCAGACTGACGTGTCCCTGCAGAGCAGAAAGCCTTAATGTGCCAGAGGGCGAGTGCTGGGTCCCACCTGGGAGGGCTCCTAGGTGAGCTGGGCACCATGGGGAGGAACCTCCTGCCAAGTGAGTATGGCCACACCTCACCAGCCCCTTGATTTCCCTCTGTTGGCTCTGCCTTTTCCTTTGCAGGACAATTGCAAAGGCTGCCAGTGCTTGATTTTTGGGTCATGTTTCCAGGATGCAAAGGCTGGTCTGGCTGCACCTCAGCAAAGTCAAGGCGTCCTCTCAGAAGGACTTTCCCCGGTCCTGCCAGAGGCAGCTCATTTAGCTCCAGTCTTTGCCACCGCCTGTGCTTGACCCACAGCTCAGCTCCTGGAAAGCTTGGTGGCCTCTGAGCAAGTTTAGGAGGGGGGATGCGATTCAAGGGCTAATTCAAGGGAGCAAATTGCAGGCTACTAGCAAAGACACCTCCCCAGTTCAGGAAATTACTGCGGCATGAATAGTTGGAGATAGTATCTGGGGACAGAGATGTGTAGCTCTTTGTCCTGTCCTTGTACTCTTCCTAAGGCACTAGCTTCGGACAGCCTTCAGCATGGCGAAGCTTCACTCTGACCTGGGTCTGTCACTCTTCTATTCTGAGTTTAAAAATAACAGCAGGAAACTGCTTTACATTTATGGCTTCCTTTCACTTAATGTAGGGCTAAATACAGAGTAACCTTTCCTTATCCTCTCAAGCCATGGTCTAGTGATTTTATTTCCAACCCTGCCTTCCGCATCGCCCCATCAGGTCCCAGACAGGAGGGCACAAGGGAGGGTGAGTGCTGCAGGAAGGGTGATGCCTTGCCCCCAGAGGTCCTGCTGGGACTCCAGAGGACCTCAGCAGCTCTGCATGCACAGCAGGATGTTTCTGACAGCCCATGCTTTGCATCGTGCTTGCCCTGCATCGTGTGTTGGTATAAATGCTGTACGACTGGCAACACAGCTCATTGTGCTGGCAAATGCAGCTGATAGCGGAGGGAGCTACGGTGCATTTCCTTCTAAGCTGAGGATTTTTGATGGACTGCAAAGATCTGTTCTTAATAAAAATAAATGCCTGTAATAAATGCAGCTTTTAACCTGTGCTCCAGTAACTGCAGGGGCTGAAGGTAAAAATATCACATTAAATTTTATATTGGTAATTCCAGAGGATGATCATTTTAACTTGGCTTACACCAGGTCTCATGCAAACCCGTGCCTGGACTGACATGGGGATGATGCATAGGGAAGGAGGAAATTGTACATGCCTTAAGCCAAAGCAAGGTGCAGAAGTGTAGTCGAGTAGAAAAGGTGCTCCTCTCACAGTAGCCAAAGGAGAATTCCCTTCACTCCCAGTACAGCCACTGGTCCCTGCTGCAGGGACCCAGTAATCCCAGACCCAGGAGTCCCTGCCAGCACTCGCAGCCCTGCCTTTAACTCTTGACTCCTGTGTGTCTCCCAGGTCTACATACCCAACATCTATATGTGGAGAAGATACAAACTTCTCATAATCTTGTGTGCATTTCCTTTAGCTGTTGTTCAGGGAAGCACAACGTGCAGGGGAATATTGCATTACTAAATGGAAGGGGGGGAACACATTTCAGCCAGTA
Source organism: Chauna torquata (assembly GCA_013399475.1). Classification (NCBI taxonomy): domain Eukaryota; kingdom Metazoa; phylum Chordata; class Aves; order Anseriformes; family Anhimidae; genus Chauna; species Chauna torquata. The sequence continues at coordinate 46,091 of VXAL01013170.1, read as the reverse complement.
ACAGGGCTATTTTTCCTTCATTCTCCATGCACAGCCGGGCAGCCTGTGGAGTGTGTCCACTTGGAGATGATGGTCTGTGGCATGGGTGGGCAATATGAGAAGAATTTGAGCCGGAAGCAAAGCTTTATACCTGTACACTCCTCCTGGATAGCATTCAGGGACATGAGGCATTACACATCTCTTAATCATGAATACCAAAGCAGCGCAGCATAGCACATGAAAGGTGTCTAGTGAAGCGGACAGTAGCAATTTTTGCTGATAAAGGCATTGAACCAATATTGTCTGCATGTCTGGATGTGGTTGCCTAATGACACCATATGGAGAGCACCCATCTCGCCGCTGCTTGAAGAGGATCAGGATAATGTCCATCTGCAGCATGAAATTCTTTATGGCGACTTGCAGGGCTTCCCTCTTTTCTTGCCAATTACCTTGGGGACAGAAGTGAGAGGAAAGTGCTTCTCTGAAGGGCTGTTCTGCCCATTTTGACCACAGAAAGAGAATTTCTACATAAAAACCTTGAGACTGTTCAGTCAACAGGATCTGAGTAGAAAGACCCATTCTCCCAAACCAATTATTAAAGAAACAAACAACACACATATCTGTGCTAGCTGTGGGAACCAAAAATGGGATTCATCTCATCCAATTTCAAACATCAGTTCATCAATTGCCTCAGCATAGGTGCCTCCTGTCATTTCAGATGTGATCTCTCTGAGACCCTGTGTTGCATATGCCAAAATGTCTGAGACCTCAGAGCGTCTCGGGTGGCACTAGATGGCTGTTTTAGGCAACCACATTTAGCTATAGGGGAGAATTCGATAACTGATTAAGACAGCTAAATGCCTACAGTCAGACACTTATACAAAGGTCTCCATCTGGTCTGGATGTCTGACCTCCCGTGATATCAGTGCAGATAGAGCCAATGTGGTTGAAGGTGTGCAGTCATCCAGCTGGCCAGATGTGGTTATACTTTATGGTGGGCTCAGTGGCTCTAGCGTTCACTGGCCAGGTGCAATGTGACTATCACAGGAGCTTTGTGACTTCTTTGTAGACACCTGTATTTAGGTGTCCTAACTCAGCACTAATCCCATTTCTAAAAGTTGGGTTTGACTCATCTGCTTTAGACCCAACATTAGGATGAGGTTAATCACGTGTTTCTTCTATTTATAAAAGGAGCCCAGGAAAACAAGCTCAGGTGTAGACATCTGTGATGCCCAGGTGAATTCCACCCTTGGTCATTCATGCCTACCCACAGATATGGTCACCTTTACTTGGAGCCATCCTCAAGGAGGCTGATCCTTAGGTATTGAGAAGAAGTATTTGTGAGTACTTCCTCCCTCCATGGAGCAGTGCTACAGCAAAGCCTAGAAGTAGACACAAGGAGAAATGAATGTGCTTTTGTTCTGGGCTGTAAAAACATGGATTTCTAATGAGCTGTAATCTTCTGTTAGAGCTGGTAGCCATAGATCATTTTGTCCCTGCAGCACAGCAGAAATTTAACTCTCCTCAATAGAACTGAAAGCAGTAGCAGCATCCAAACCAGCATACACGAGCATCCCTCACTGCATAGACTCTGCCTACCTTGCCCCGGAGCCATCATCTCAGCCAGCAAGACAATGGGAGATGGCAGCGCTGGGCGAGATGGGCAAGATTTCCCTCAGTGCTGTCATTCTGCGCCTGAGCCACACCTAGAAAACAGGTGGTGTGCATTTTTTTAGTCTACTTTCCTGCAGCGTAAGAGCTGATGTAACCACAAACTCACTCCCTGTATGACTTTTGAACTTGTTGACTCATGTCACACAGACCAGATGGGGCACGAGAGCAAGGAGGGCAAAGGTTTATAGGTCTAGTGGAAATGTGGAACTAGTAGAGATGTGAGACCCACGTTTGCAGCCCTCCAGTTTTGGCCACCCACCTTATGAGGTGCCAGAGGATGCACACAAGTGAGAGCAGAAGATATTTGTTCATTGCTCTGTATTTGTGCTTGTCGCCTGTTTCGCACAAGCCAGCCTGGATGTGGCTGGCATGCTGCTGCCTGGCTACTTGCATCTCTGGAAAACGGCATTTCTCTCTGTAGCTCGCTTCAGCCCTTTTTCCCTGCATGTCTCCGGCTGCTGGATGTACTGCAGGTTACACTGCAAGGGCAAGCGCACGGTGCTTTATTAAATAATTTGCCAGTGGATCTAAATCAAGCTGAGTTCAAACAAGGAAACACCTTTTTACTCTTGCATTTACATTTATTCCCACACATGTCCGAATGCAGCAGAAAGCCAGCAACATCTCTGCCACAGGTGCTTTGCGGGTTTCTTTACACCCGCGAGCAGCAGCACTTTCAGAGCCCCGTGGCCGGCTCGCTCCTCACTGCTGAGTGCAGCCACACCGGGCATTTTCACAGCTGCCGCGCTGGCGTGGGAGAACACTGGGCACTGCACGTGCTGCGCCCTGCCCTCGTCTCCCTCTCACGCCTGGGTGCCTTAACGAAGGGGTAGGGAGCGAGTAAGGCAGAGCACCAGCTTCTTCAAAACCCAGACAAAAGGTATTGATGGTGTCTGCTCCTTTCCTTGTTACTAAGAGCAAAAGAAAAAAAATGTTTCCCGGTGTCATTTTACAGCCTGATCTTTTTTTTTTTTTTTTTTTTTTAAGTTCAATCCATGGCAGTGACAGTGCTGTCCTTGAGGAGGTGTTCCTTTGAAGGATAGCACCCTGGTGACAGCAGGTAGAGCAGTGCTGCCTGCCCCTGCTCTCTCAGGTTTGCTTAATGAGCCAGAAGAAGCTGAAAACCCTTGTGAGAATGGGGCCCCCAGGAGCAGCCGAGGCCAGCCTCGCCTCTCAAGCTTACCTTTCTTCATTTGGCCTGACATTTTTTGGCAGACTAGTAGCCTGTGGCAGGGAATCAGGGAGATGAGACTTCACAGAGAGCAAGCGAGCACGGGCAGGGAGCACCGGAGGCTGGACAGGAGAAGGCCACATAAGTGGCAAGGGTTGCTCTGCCGAGGTGGTCAAGCCACCTGTGTGCAAAGCGGGCTTGTGCAGATCAGGCAGGAGGAAAACAAAACAAAGCCATTCCTTCTGTCTCTTTTGTGAAATAAGGTGCAGCTAGCAGTACCACTTCCGATAGTGCAGAGAGGTAAGAAGAAAAGTGGGGCCTGGACTCAGTTTACCACCTCAACAACCTGCAGGAGATGGCGGAGCTCCTCTTGCAGGTCTTCACTTCAAGCTGTGGTTTATAATTTGCAGGACAACGTCCCAGCAAAACAGCAACCCTGCCTCAGCCTCTGGGTGTGCAGAGGTGCCATTTTTGTTTGTTAAAAGGAGCCTCTTAAAATCCTTTCCTCTGATGTCCTGAAGGTGGCAACATGTAGGCTGTGGGTGGAGCAGCCCAGGAGCCGTGCAAAGAAAGGTGAAATGGAGGGCTGCCACCTTTCTTACCTGCAATCAGCTGAAAATACCAACCGTGGGCCCAAGCATGCGTCTCTGCTGCCCTGCATCTGGCCATTTTCAGTCCAGGACCAAGCAGCTTTCCCAGGGACCAGGAGGATGGTTAAGCAGAGCACATCTGTCTCTTCTACCCCGACTACCAAATATGATTTCCAGCACCAGGATCCTCCAATCTGTTTCCTCAGCTGAAACCCTGGATACTGGAGATGCAAAGGTGCCCAAGATGTCTGTTTTTAATCAATTAGGAGACGCCGAAACAAACAGCTTCTTAAATACGTGAGTGTTTGTAACCCTGATAGGACTTCATCTACAAAAATGAGGCTGATTCTGAACCAGAAGCAATTAAATTTAAATTGGGATTTGTATTTTAGCAGGTCCTGCTTCACATATTCAGTCAAGCAATGGCTAGTTCAGACGCCCTTCTTTCTGATCACACATTTTGCCCGTGTGATTTACAGGTTGCTTTCCAGAGGTCCCCTCCTGCCATTAGCTTTGTTACCAGGGAACTTGCACGGTTAACAAGCTAACCCTCCTTGAACTAAAGGCACACAAAGCAATCTTATTTATCTGCAATCTTCAGACCTGCAAAGAAAGCACCAACTTCTCTTCTGAATGCAGTTTCTTTCTCGTCTTCTATGCCTTGCACAGAAGCCAGAAGCTTTCATCACCGGTAAGCCACAGACCCTTTCTGCTCTCTGTTAAATGTTCAGGGGCAAAGATTTGGAACAAATGAATGTGAAATGAGCAACATTTATATTATGGCCATTTCAGTTCTCCAGCTGAGTCTGTAATTGGCTGATACTCGTATTTTTTCCCTCTTGCTTGTCTGGCAGTACTCTGGCCTCTGCTTTTATAGCTGCTTGCCTCCCCCCCTGGTTTTCTATAGTTTTTGCATTTATGGGACATCTTCAAGCAGTGTCTGCAATAAATGGATAAGCCTCACAAAGCTGCTAGCTCCCTTCCAAAAAGGATCCAAATATCTAGGTAATTTCCCTGAAATGCTTCCAATGTTTTCTTGAACCAGCTATGTGTTGCTCATCCGGCAGAAAAAGGAGTTTGACGTTCACATTGAGCAGGAAAAAGGACCAGACACTTAACTCAGAGAAGGCCAATGTATTCAGGTCAGATGGAGAGAGATGGACAGGGAGAAGAGGCAAAGTCCCCACATACCTCATTTGCACTCTCACCACACAGAATCCCTCTTGAGTGTATTTGGCACAGGATGAGATGAGGAGGGATTTTGTACAAGTTTCTGTGGAGGTGATGGAGGAGAATAAATAGAAATAGACAGCAGAGAGTAAGTCTCACCAATATGATACAAACAAGCAGATGTGCAAGAATTCAGGATGCTTATCCCAACTTTCCTGGTGCACACTGCAACGGGAGATGGCTGGGAATTTTTGGAAAACATGATGTACAAAAATTATTCTTTTTTAAGTGAACATTTTGCAGGAAAGAACAAGGTGAAACAAAACTTTTGTTGGAAAAATTTCCTCGCATCCAGGTGGAAGGGCTGGAAGACAATGACAGAGGTGGCCTCGCCCCCTGCCTGGGCACTCCCCAGCACATGGGAGTGTGAAACTGGTCCCCATCATGCTCAGGACTGAGCAGGAGTCTCTTTAACCACAACTATGCTACTAAATAAAAGGGGAGCAGGACTAATGCCGGTCTCCAGAACTCAGGACACAGTGCCCATGTGGCTAAGGCTGGCCCTGTGCAGCAGGTTTGTCTTGGGAGAGTTGGATGGGGCAGCCTGGGTGAGAGCCAGGGAGGATGCTAGCACTAAGCAGGGCAGACAGGATTGGGAGCTCTCAACCTTTTCTATTTTCTTTTATGAAGAGTTGGCCTTTGAAGGCAGATGGTTACCTAAGGAGAGGTCCTAGCTTCTCATGGTCTGCTGTCACAGCTGCCTGGAAGACGCGCAGCCTGTGCGGAGGTGAATGAAACCCTGGGGCTGCCCGCCCCTGTCAGCTCACCCCTGCTGAAGGCACAAGTGATCCCCTCCTCTCACTAGCAGTCATCCGTCTGAGACCAGCAGCGGGGCTTCCCGTGCGAGCACATCCAGCCCGGTCCTGAGCTACAGGAACGTGGTTTATGAATGTTTAATTAATCACATAAGAGTTTGGAAATAAATGCCAGAGGTTGTGCTTGCCTGGATCTTGTCTGGTTGTCAACCAGCGAGGCAGGAAAACTGATCCCTGAAATCATCTGGAATTAGCAGAAAAAGAGTCACTGGCACAAATGCTTGAGTCAAGTTGAAAAACTCCCTGTCTTCCCCAGCTCCAGTGGACCTCCAGCGGTGTAGTAAGAAATACAAATGAACTTTATAGCGGAAAAGAGAAAATTGTCATGATGAGCAGCTTGAGGTGATCTGGCTGTTCTCTGCTGGTATTATTGCCTCCTGTGCTACTCTAGGCATTTCTTTATTGCTTACATAGTGTCCTCCTCAACTACTTTACCAAGTACATGCATTTTTAACACAGACACAGCCCTGGTCCTGGGTGCAGCCCCCATCATTCCCTACCTTGCACGAGTCCACAACAGGGACTAAAACTTCTGTGCTTCCTTCCTTATCAAATTATGTCTGCTGAATGAAATCACCTGGGCTAATGTATCCATATTCAAAAAAGAGGTGGGAAACCCCCTTACCATCGAAATCTGCCCTACAGGTAGCCTGAGCACTAAAGAAACAGTTTGCTCCTTCTCCTGTCCCACACAAATTACACCCACGTGTGCACGCAACAGCACGTTTGGTGTGCACTAATTACACCCGCATTGCAGCAAAGCCTGCCAGATCTCCACACTGCCTGTCCCTGGCCCTGTGGGCAAGTGAGGATGAGAGCCCCTGAGAACCACTGGCTGCGGCACTGCGCTGGGGTGGACTCAGCGATGGCATGGAGTGGAGGGCCAAACCATCAGAAACGTGTCTGTGTCTCAGAGGAGCCGATAGCTGCCCCAGGAAATAAACTGACCCCCTAAATCTGAAGAAGTGGTATTACAAAAGTCAATAGGGAAATATCTTTTCTTAGACACAGGGCAGGAATTTCACTCATTTCTCACATAAAGTTATCCTTATTCCTTAGGGACCTGCTGCACTTTTATATTACATTTTGAGCAATAATACTTATAAAAGATCCATCCCTTTCTGGCATTGACTGGAGTAGCTCTTAGGTTTCTGTCTAGAGACTTCAGGGACCACAGCTTCTGAAGATGCTCCAAGCTTTCATTTCCATGCACGGGAGACATGTTTTTGTTCAAACCGCATTTTAACATTGGGATCAGATGACATAAATAAAATGATATTCATTTAATCATTAAGTTCAGAAGCAAGAAAAGCATGTGCATCACTGCTACAGCCTGCTGTGTTAGCCAAGACTAGACAGTCACTCTACTGCCACCGCTTCCCGCTTGAGGAGAAAAACTCTGGTGCAATCAAAATCCTTGGCTAAACTCACATGGGTTCAGGAGGGAAACCAGAGCCTTCCAAGACATTTATCTAATTGCGTTATCATAAATTAACCTACCCACCTGACAAGATGATACACAGTGTCTGAGATGTATTACACTTGTGTCACAAGAGGCAAGGTGAGGCCATCTGCTCATGCCCTGCCTGGTGGCCAAGGCTCAGACCCCTGGTGGGACCAAGTCCCAGCTGCTCCACCACGCACGGTACAGTGCTCCACCATGGACGTGCACCCGCCAGCCACTCTCCTGCCTGAGCAACCGCTGGGCCAGATGGAGGTGGTGATGTTTTGGGCCAACAGCTGTGATTTGTGCACTGACGCACACCATGTGCAGGCTTCCTGTCCGTGTGGACACCAGATTTGCCTTTGGGGGAGGCTGCAGGTGGCTCTCAAGACGCAGAGCAGACACATCTGGAGCAGAAGCGTGCTGGGAAACTGCAAAACATCCTGGACCTCAGATCGTGGGAACGCCAAGTGGCAAGTTAGTGAGGCTGGACTAAGCGTGGCTGGGGAGTAAAGCTTTACTGACTGCAGCTGGTCACTACAGCACGCAGCACGCGAGACTAGTGTTTGCCACAGTTTGATTATGTCGTTAATTCATTTTTAAATAAACACACTACTCGCACTTTTCAGAACTGCTTTGGTACGTTTCCCCCCTACAATGAGCCACTTTTTCCTGTTTTCTGGATTATTTTTACATTCTGTTTGACAACAACTGTCTGTTCATCACCTAGAAATTTTAAACCGAGAACAAAAATGCTGCAGCTGGCTTGTGTATACCCTGGACAGTACGTTTTGCAAAGCTGGACTGATTAAATGTCATCTTTAACTGTTTTGACCTTCTTTTAAAAAAAGACACAAGAGATGAAAGGTGCTGTTGGATGAATTTTCAGTGAGTTTGTCCTTGCAAGTGCAGATCAGTAGAAGGCACGCTCCAAACAAGCTCCGAGGGCAACTAATGGAAAACTTTCAAGTTCCTTATGGAAACTATTCACAAAGTTCACCCCCATGTAACTCCGGCACTAGCTGGTGAAAGCAACAGCACTAGCAGACATCATATATGCTCTTCCCATCCAGTTTAAGCCTCCAAAAGAGTGGTCTGGGACCGGAGAAGAGCTCGTGTTGTGTACCTGACCCATGCACATGGTGCTTTTTTCACCATGACACATTGAATTGTTTAGTGGTTCTTGAGGTGTGTTTATTTTTATTTTTTATATGTCTATCATAAAGTTGGCAACACAGGTCCAGCACAGAATGGCGATGTCTTCTTCTCTTGGCTACACTTCTTCTAACTCACTGGGACAAGTGCACGATTAGCAAAGACAACTCACAGCTCCTCAGAAATGCACTGACCAGGAAGAAGTGCCTGCTTGCACGGACTCAGGCACACGGCTTCCCTGATGCTGACAGGTCAGCCACTCATATCGTGTTCTGATTTAGCACTGAGGTTTCCAGACCCAGTGGCAGAGGAAGCTCAGGGAGTCTCTCAGTGTCTGAGGACTGTCCCAGTATGTGGATCACTGGGGAACCGACAACACAGTCATGACCAGTGGCTCCTGATTGTCTCTGGAAAGGAAGACCTCCACCACCAGCCAGGCACAGTATGTGCTCCTTGAGAAGCACCCAAGCTGCCTACATGAGCCCTGCTGAGGAGGGGGTGCACTCTGCTCCCCAGTCCTAAAAATCTCTCTAACAGAGAGAGCCTTCATAGGTGCTGCATAAGGGGTCCTGGTCACCTTTCGCCCCTGCTGAATAATTTCAAAATTGTTCAGTAAAACATTCTGGCTTTTAATACCTTTCTTCTGCCAGTGAGAAAGTAGAAGTAGTTATGAGACAGATGAAGTATCTGCAGGTCACAGTTCACTCTGCCTGCCCACGCGTAGGTGATGGGGACATCATACCGAGGCAAGTAATCCTTTTTATTGTGTTGTGTGTGTGACCATGTCACTCAGGGATGTGTTATAAGCTCTTCGGGGCAGTACAGTGTTTCAGACAATTGGTATGTGTCTCTTCATGAAATCTCTCTGAAATTGCAAAGGAAAGAAAATGGCAGGTTGAAATGCTCCTTGTCTCTCCCTTGGAAATCCAGGGTAAATGCCAATGGATCAGGTGTGCTTAAGACAGCTGTAGTAAGACAGGCAAAGTGCCCCACTGCAAATGCCTACCTCTGCATCTCTATGCCCAGCGTAAGATTCACTCTCTAGCATTGTAATTCAGATAGGACCCAATGCCACCTGTGTCATCATTATGCCCCAGATTCCTTGGCTGAAACTATTTCCTGCACTCAGAGTTTATCCTATTTTTGCCCTCAGGCTTTCTTAGCTCCTTTATCACCTCTCAGATGAAATGACTTTAACACATTTCATTCAAGGAGATCTTCCACGCTTGCAGGGAGCCTGTGAGGGACTGATGCACGGTGCCATCCACAACGCGTGGTGAATGGAGTCCTGTAAATACCTGGAGGAATTTCAGACTTTATTTATTTCATTTTCCGTCCACTTTCCTCTCATTTTGTGCTCCCTCAGCACTCCCTCAGTCTTGGCCTTCCTAGCGCATCATTTCTCTCCCAATGCTGTAACACCTTCACGCTGACCCGTCCATGCTGCCCTTTCTAGCATTCACCAGGCAGCAGAACCGCAGTGTCAAGTTTTCCACTGCCCCAAAATTAGCATAAGAAACAAGCACATTAGCTATGAGTGCAGGCAAATGTGACCTTTGCAGAGGCTGACTTTATTTATTCTGTTGTCACTCATTTCTCTTTTGCCAAAACACTGTAAGAAAAAAGTGGTGCACTGACTCCAATGGCCCATCCTGCATGGGGACATAGCTGGTGGCCGTCCGGGTCTCCTGTCTCATGGGACTTTGCAAAGCTACATATGAATGAGTTTAGGAGAACTCCCTCACTTCAAAATTAATTATAATAAATAACCCACCAGAAGCCTCAGTCAGTCCTGCTCTTCCCCGTTTTTCAGTGAGGAATGTTCCTGCTTGCCTTCCTGCAGACTGCGCACCCGGACAACCCTTTTTTTTCTCCTTGGCACAGGGATCCTCCTTCACTTTTCTTGGGGAGGTGCTGGGAGCCCCGAAGACAGGTCACCAGTGGGGTGCAGCAGCAAGGCAGCACTCTCACCAAGCACCCCCAGCAGCAGCCCTGGGCTGGCTTGAAGGGTGCTTGCAGCAAGGCATGGGATAGCCATGCTCTGCCCTGCCTCATGTTTGTTTAAAAATAAAATAAAATAGGGCCAGTTCTGGTAGGAATTCAGAAAAGGAAAAAAAAAAACCTCAATAGTTATCTGAACTTTGGGGATCATCAGCAGCAAAATGTTATTTTTGCCATCTGGGCAGGAGGCAATGAGCTGCTCTCAGCCTAGGGGTCCCGCTTCTCCCCCAGGCCAGCACATACAGTGGGGAGATAAGGGAACGATTCACTTCTATGAACCACCATGGTGAAGCCTTTCCAGCCTACCAAGGTACCTAAACACCTGCGTCAGCCCTTCCTGTGAGGCACCCTCTTATCCCAGGAGATCTCAGCTGGCAGAGGGACATGGACCTGTCACCAGGTTGATGGCAGCTCACCTGAGCACACCTTTCTTTTCAGTAGTGACAAGTAATCTTGTTTCTTTGCCGGCTCAGCATCAGTCCCTTCTGTCAACAGACTGCCACTGCTAATGGTGTAAAAATTACGGCCAAGGGCACAAGATCAATAATAATTTTTGCAATATTGTCTCCCCATTTAATAACTTCATTTAATTAGAAATTATCTGTGGCAACCATGGCAAGTGATTTAATATAAGTTCTGAAACACCTGGGACTGCATGAATTCTACCATCTCTTGTTAATAAAAATGTCTCTGAATTTTAAGGTTTGTCCTAGGAGTCCATTTTCCAGCCACTGCATGGAGCAACAGACTGAGCATGGCAAGGGTCCCTCAAAATGAGACGGCCGCCCATGCACATGGATGAGCCCCCTCTGCCCCTGCTGTCTGATAGGGAACAGGAGCTGCTCACCCTGAGCAGCAGGAGATGCAGAAAGGGCAAATTCAGATTAAAAACTTGAGAAGCAGTGTGGCTTCACCTCAGTGGGACTTGTGGATTTTCGGTTTCACTGCTGTGGGCTCCCTCCAACACTCATTGTGAAACTCAGTCAAAACCACCAGGCTTCACCTTTGCGGTGGTAGGAAGCCATAAATAAAGAGGCCCTGGTGCCCAGCCTGAAAGCAGGCACACATTTGCAAATAAATAAAGCAAACAGCTGCTTGGTGCAGCCACCCTGGGGACACAGTGACAGATCTGTAACAAAAAGACCCTCGCCCCGTGGCAGGCTGGTGGCACCTGGCTGCACTTCAGCAGGGACCTCTCTGCCCTCTGTGAGAAGGGCTTTGAGGTGAGAAGAGGCTCCCTGCAGCCCACTGAAGCTTAAGGGACTGCACAATATCCTACATGAGCAGCACCCTCCCTCCCCACATTTTAGGGAAAGCTGGGTACCAGAGCGGTGTTGTACATGGCTGGGTATCCTTTTGAATGACTAAACCACAGCGAGTAATATGTATTTACATACATTATGGTCTATTCCCCCATTGGAAGGTGATTTGGGTAGATAACTTCCATTAACGTTAAAGGGAGTCATTCACATAAATCCTAAACATGTTAATGGCCGACTAGCCTCCTCTGTGTAGTATTTCGTGGTGCTGCATTTAGTGAGCGCAGTATAAGCGCAGCTGACTTAATATGCAAATAAATTCAAGTATTTACTGAGCCATAAGAGACGGTTACTAGGCACATCTCTCATTCATCGTTTATAGGGAAATAGATGGAGGCTGCCAGATGAAATCGGGAGATAAATGCTATAAACATTTTTTTTAAGGCAACAGGGGGAAGGGTACTGAGTCTCCAGACATACATAAATAATGGTCACAAACGGTTTCTTGACAACATCCTCTCCCCTGTTTGTTTTCACTCTGTGTGCGCGTCTACTGCACATCCACTCTGAAGGCACTCCTTGAGGCATCGCCGGTCCCTGTTGTAGCACTGGACTCGCTCCTGTCCCCTGGGGACACAGCAGGGCCGTTCTGTGTCCCTGGTCGCTCACTTAGAGGCTTCTCAGCATCTGCCCAGCTGCAGGAGCGGAGCACATTGTCTTGGAACAGTGGGCCACCTGCTGTGGTTCACTCTTATCCTGGCACCAAAATGTGGGTGCTTCCTCTGATGGCACCTGGGGCAGAAAGGGGGAGAGAGACCTTTTGCACCATTTCTTCCCCTGGATGTTCTCTTCAGAAGCTTCACGCGGCATCTGCAAGGCAGCACCCTCATAAGGTCTATGCTTTTCCAAGGCAGAGGAAAAACATCTTCTGTAGTAAACAGATCTTTAAAATCATCAGATACTGGATACTATAGTACGGAAGTCCTCCTTCAGTTCCTTACGCAAGATCTTGAAGATGCTATGCCAAACGGATGTGTCTTCCACATATGGAGGATGACATGGAGCTATTGTTACTTTAATGGTAATAAATCATGTAACATTGTTTCACTTGTTTACTCTTCTGGATGGAAAACAAGGAAAAATCCTCTCTCTCTATTGCACAGTTCAACAGTTAACCTCATGGCGGCCTGCAGCTTCCTCACGAGGGGAGCGGAGGGGCAGGCGCTGATCTCTGCTTTCTGGTGACAGCGACAGGACCCGAGGGAACGGCATGGAGCTGTGACAGGGGAGGGTCAGGCTGGGTGTTAGGAAAAGGTTCTTCACCGAGAGGGTGGTCGGGCACTGGAACAGGTTCCTCAGGGCAGTGATCATGGCACCGAGCCTGCTGGAGTTCAAGAAGTGTTTGGACAACGCTCTCAGACACATGGTCTGATTTTTGGGTGGTCCTGTGTGGAGCCAGCAGTGGGACTCGATGATCCTTGTGGGTCCCTCCCAACTCAGGATATTCTGTGATTCTGTGATTCCTACGCACATGCATATTCATGGATTTTTGCACATGCATATATTAAAAGGCCTTCACTACCATTCAACTCCACAGCACTCTGCTGGGCTGCATCCGTACTGAAAGCTGTGGAGCTTTTCTGTAGGAATCCCAACAAATCCCTGAGGTCCTGACACCATCCCTGCTGTCAGCTCTGGGCTGGTGCATTTGTCCAGGCTTGAGGGTACAGCGGTGAGGGCACGGGTGGGATGGCATGACAGCCAGGCCGGAGCAACCGCCGGGGCTCGTATTTGACCTTGGATTGCTCAGCCCCATACAAAAATGATAGCAGAGGAAAATTTTAAGCAGCCTCTGTCCCTAATGCTGAATCACCTCTTGTAACATTGCCCTTTGTGTTTGTCCCCAGCTGAGAGCCCGGAGCTCCCCTTCCCCTGTTCAGTGGTTTCCCCACTTTTTAAAACCTCTTATGTCTGAGCATTATCTCTGGCTAGGTTTGGAAATTTCCTCCCTCAGTTTTTGCTCTCTCCCAAAACATAGATGTTTCCCTCCTCACTGTGCCCGTAGGTGCAGATAGGAATAAACCTACAGTGTGGACTTTGGAAATCAGATCGTTTTACACATCAACTCTACGAGAAGGACACCCCCACCCCCCCCACCCCCCAAACCCACTTGCACTTTGAGGATGATTTGGTGGCACTGGCACATAGGACAGGTGGCTTCCTTCAGAAATAATAAAAGGGCCAGGTCACCTGGAGAGCCTGGTCTAGCCCAGCTCTGCTTTTCAGATAGAGAAATGTGGATTGATTTCTGGATTATCTGGATTGACTTGAAGTGTTTGAATGGCACATTCTGTCCGGCCACAGGTTTATAGACTGCCTAAACACCTACTGGAGCCTCTAAGGATGGCAATAACCATAATTCTCAATAAATCTGCTTGTGGCGCAAAACGAGGTCTTGGGTTAGAAACTTACCTGCCCGTGGTGTCCTCCCCACAGCTGGCCAGTGGAAAGAAATCATTTGGAGCCGATGTTGCTAAAGACTTTCATGTCACCAAGGACTTCTCCTGCATTATGGGGACTTGGCTTGTCCCCATGATGCCCTCTTGCTAGCTGGGGTGGGCCAGCACACACCAATGTGGTGTACACAGCCAGCTACCTCCAGCCAGCCTGCTCCTTCAGAGAGGTCTCAGGGAGGTGCTTTCCTCTGGGGACCTCTTTTGCCAGGACATTTCCATTTTCAGAAAGCTGTAGCCCTGCAGGTAGCTCTGCTGGCTGTGGGGAAACGTGTTCCCCAGATAGTCTTCCCTGTAAGTCCTGGGGCACAGGGACAGCATGTCCTCACATGCCATTAAATGTCAGTTTTGAAAGCAAAAGCACTCACGATTTGGGTAGGTATTGAAATGCCAGGTGTGGAACACCTGCAGGAAGATGAGATGAAAGACAAGAGGTTCTGGTGCCTTCCCTGAGCTACACAACAGGTGAAACACGCCGTGCATGGGGGCACCTCCCTCTCACCACTGACACACAAGCGGGAGCATGGAGAGATAGAGTCAAGCACCAGAAAAACATATGTACACAAGGCAGTGGGACGGCAGCTCTTGCAGCCCAACCCCTCTGCACCTCTGTGCATGTTGCTCACATCTGAGGAGCAATTCACAGAGAAATAAAGCTGATTTTTTACAAATTACTTGTGCTGCTTGAGATCACAGGTGATGTGGTGAGCACCAAGTTGCACTGGAGCAGCTTAGGGGTGCCCGTGCTGCTGGATTAACCCTCGGTGTCTCGCCCTGGGAAAGCCAGGCTTGCCCACCCATCATGAAAATGTGCCAGGGATGTTCTCCTGGCCCTGGAAAGCCATGGCAGAGGGACAGCCTAGTGAGATAGTGTGGTGGGAAAAGTTTGGGTGAAGTGGGGAAGAGGATGAAGGAAGGACAGAAAGCAAATCCTGTCCTTGACATCCTGTCCCCAAAATGAATGGAGCAAACTGAACAGTTGGAGAGCAAAGGTCTGGCATTTATAGCAGTGTTTCTCCTGTAGGACGGGAATCACCTTTGAAGATGGGGTCAGGATAAACTGCAGGGCAGCAGCAAACTGCTCAGTTCAAGTCAAATTATTCATCCTTCAGTGTAACATAATTACACATCCAGATTGTCTCTGGGCAATTCTTTATTCTGGCCAAATTTACACTAGTTCCTAAAGGGAGCAGTCAATCTTAATGAACGACTTACAGTTTCATCATCTTTGTAAGGTTTTATTAGAAAAGTAGAATATCAGAATTCACACCTTTAATTAGCAGATTTTAACACTAGCTTCCCTACACATCACCCTTTCTTTTGTCAACTCCTTCGTTCTCATCAATAAGAAAACTTGGTACAGAGATGCTTCCTGGATTGTAGATTATTTTCAATTTTATTAATCAATAGCAAATTTAGCCACTGCCTTTAATGCACCCATATATCGTGATTCTGTTTCACAGAGCAGCATGTAATCCCCTGACACAGAGACACACAATTGTGAATGAGTTTTTTTAAGACACAGTGTAATAAAGAGAAAATTTTCTTCGTTTGCACAGAAAACCAGTTCCTCCCAAGGCAACTTGTTACAACAGAATTAATACACATAATTCATTTCTCCCTTTCAGGTGAGCCTGGAATATTTTTCTTTGCATGCATAAACCAATAATCGTTCATTTGCTCTGTGGGCAGACCTGTGGTGACCTGTGAAGTGCTGTAGGTGCTCATAATGGTCAGCAGGAGAGCTCAGCTGGGAGTGCTCTATGTAAATACAGCTGACTCCTCCTTTGCACCATTTTAAAGCTGTAGGGAGAGAAGTAGGGCAGGATTTCAGGGAAATGGGGTATTTCTTCCCACTATCATGTTTTTCTCTTAAAAAAACATCACTGCACCATAGGGAGTACTTTATGAAAGTGATTTAAAGCCCCTGAGGGTGCTGACAGGTCCCGGCATGGCCAGGGACGAGAAGGATGCCCGTGTCCCAGCATCGAGCCCCCACTCGCCTCCCACATTCCAGCTGGGCTGGTGACAGAGCAGGCAGGCACGCCAGCCGGCGGGCTTGCATGTTTCCTGTTCCCGGGCTGTGGACGGCAAACTGTCCCGCACCTCGCTTCCTCGCCTCACCCTGCTGTCAGTGCCCTGTTCTCCTTTTTTTGTTACCTTAAGTTCAGGGGAAGGAAGGCGTTCAAGAGAGACCTGTGTAAGGTCACTTCTCAGCCTGCTGAAGCTTGCGGTGTCACCCGTGTACCATGACCGGGTGCTCTGTAGTGCTCGCTTGTAAACTTTTTAAAAACATTTCAAAATACATATTTAGTGGCAAACACAAAGATAAGAGAAGGACTGAAGGAAAAGCCTCCCACTGCAATTTCTTCTTCTGAGGTATCACAGCTACCACTGAGCACCTGTACCAGCAGGTGAGAAACCTCAGGGCAAGACAGTCATTGGTCAAGAAAGAAAATCACCTCTTTTCACCCACTCTTTTCTACAGAAAGTATGAAAGTACTCAAGTTAAACATTGTTGTTAAAAGAAATGACCACAATATCGCAGTTACTGTGCTACATTGACAAAGCATTTATTAACTCTGCAGAATTTCTGACCTAATGCAGCACAGGTACTTTTTCTGTGGTTGGTAGTTTTTTCTTCTTGCCATGCTTCCACAACCCACTGCTAACAAGCCCATGTCCCTGCCAGCCTCTCTAACCTGAACAGCGCGTACATCAGCCAAATAACTTTTATGATGAGGCAGAAGGATTCTGCCTCATCGGGAAAATCAGAGCAACATCTTAATTAAAATGAGAAACCACCTGCAGCCAGAGAGGACTGGGAGACCCCTGACCTACACCAGACCACAAAACCTGCGCGTTCACGTCTCCTAGCCATGTCCTCAGCTGGTGCCAAATGAGGCTGGAGCCAAGGGAGCGATGCTGACTTACACCAACCCCTGGCTGTGTGTAGCTGGACCAGGGGCTGGCAGCGCACCGTGGCAGGGATGCTGCAAGCACTGCTGCAGCACAAAGACACTTTTTAGACTACATCCCTGCACCCACAAACAGCAACATCCCTGCCGTTTCCAAGTATTTGCTGTTTAACTCCCTCTTTGTGCTTTACATTTGTCTCTGTGCCTAATTCTAAAAGCCCTTGATCTATCCTTGAGCAAAGTGTCTTCAGAAGCCTCTTGAAATAAAAACAGGATTAAACAGAAATCTCCCCCCCAAGCAGAGAATTTAAACAACTTTCCCTCCGCAGCTTGCCAGATGCACTTCGCGTCCCTGCAACAAGCCCCGTATGCACCAAAACCAGACGCAACTCCTGTCCGCCAGACCGCCACTGTCAGATGAAGCCAAGGCAAAGCAAACCCCGCTCGCAGCCTCCGCCATGTACCAGCTCCCCGGTACCGGCCGCGGAGTTACTCACTGACCCACGCTGGCCTTCACCCTCGGCGAGCGAGGCGCTGGCTGCGGGCTGGGGCTGGGGAGGCGGCGGTGGCCGGGGACGCCGGGGAGGAGCTGGCAGGGCGAGCGGGACGCGCGCGCATCTCCTCCGGGCGTCGGGTCCTCTCCCAAAGTTATCTGGAAAGCACCTGGAAGGGCGAACACACACAACTCTACTCAAGGGCACTCCGCGGGCTTGAAGGAAAAAGCCGGCACACAAACAGCATTGCTCCCTTCAATTTTCAGTAAAGGGTAACAATTCAGCTGAGCATCTGGTCTGAAGATATGAGGAGATTATAATTAAACTAATTGCCCTATCAGCTGCACTAAAACCCAAATCTGTGGTATAAATACCGCCTGCTAAGTACATTGCAAAGTAAGTTTCTTTTAAAACAGCATTTACCTGGCAGGAGGAAAAGAAAACCCACTTGGAGCCAGGTTTGAAGAAGCCCGTGCCGCTCTGCAGCCAGCGCGCTCCGCAGCCAGAAGTGTGCACAAACTCGTGCACGCAGGTGCTGCCGGCGCGGCACGGCACGGCACGGCACGGCACAGCCCCGCGGCACACGCTGGCCAGCCACACCTTCCCCAGCTCACCCTGCTCCGGCGCGGCACCCGGCAGGGCCGGGAAGGGTGCGCTTTGGGGACCGGTGCCGGGACGGCGGTGGCACCCGGTGCGCGTCCCTCCCGCAGAGAGCCTCCAGTCTAGGAGCTGTAAAGTTAGCATACGTACAGACAGAACGAGAACTGCTCAAACAAGGCTCAGCAACACAAATCAGGCAGAGAAAAAGAAGAAGCATGCTTTCCCCTTACCTATTGCCTCTGTTAAAACACTGGGCAGTGTCTTTAGAGAGCCCAGGCGTTTGGACCCAAAGGGCAGAGGACTTTCAGCACATGCACACACACCCCAGCAAAAGCCATCTTCTCCCTGTCTCCTAGCCCAGTGCAAGCCTCCAGCAGCTCAGCTCTCCAGCTGCAAACATCTCATTAGACTAATGCATTCAGCACAGGCAGAAAACTCGATTTACCATAGCTACAGCAATGAATTTCCATTACGATGACAGCTTCAACCACATCATGTCCGGAAAACCAGCCAACCACTGCCTTTTAAAGAACACACACATTTTACACGCAGAAAACGAGGGCCCGTGTGTCGTCTTTCCTTTCTCTTCACAGCTATACGGAGAAAAAATTGCCATGCCTATTTATTTCAGAACTCCGCCAGCCGAAAGGTAAAGGCATCCCGACTTTTTTTCGAATAGCGGTATCTTTCGCAGTAATGTGCGGTGCGTTGCAATGAGCAGAACGGGTGTTTGCAACATTTCTGTTTTAACTACCCCTCCTCTGTTGCCATAGAAACCAGACTGTATCATCGTCTCTTTGTCCCGATCATGCAGCAATGTGGCCCAATACTGAGCTCATGCGATACCACGGCGGGGAAGCACCAGTCGCTCCGTTTTTTGATAATTTAAATGGAAACTGGGGGAACAGCGCTTGGGACCTTTTCACCAGCAACACCAGGAGGCTGTGGGTACAGCATTGCTCACGCTCACACACCTGCACGCAAACACACGGAGTCGGGAGCCCAAAGACATACAGGTGACATTGCAGGTAGGGCCGGGCGATGGTATTCATAGTACTTGGAGACATCGGTTACCACGGCCGTGCCGTGGCACGTGGGCAGGATGCGGGACTGACTTTTCGCTGCGTTTCCAGCTACTCACCTTTGAAAAGGTATCAGATCTTTCCTTATTTAGCATACCACTAGCAGCTCTTACCCCCCCCCCCCCCCAAATATCTATAATACACACAATAAATAATGATCATAATAATCCCGTCATGCTCCATTGACTGTGCTAGATCAAATTATACCAGCAAAGGGGTTTGTCGCAGTTTGCGAGTGCTGCGCAGCTCCCCGCTGCCCACTTCACACGCTCACGTATGTCATTACTCAGTATTTATTGGAAGCCAAAATGTGCTCCTCACCTCCCTTTATTTCCACTGCTGTGAATGTTTCATCAGATGGCCTCGCGGCTGTGGGCACTGGTTCTGCTGGTTTTGTGGTCCCTGCTCACTGGTTCTGTGCTAGCCTGGCTTTGCCAGTTTTAGGGAAGTTATTGGTGACATGTCACCACAGACAACGAGATGAGCAAGAAGCTGAGGAAGGAGAGGAAAAGCAAGGCACCCCAGCTCCTGGACCCTTCCCACCAGTATTAGCCGAGGCTCTGGTGCTGGAGCCGTCCCCAGATGCAGGGAGGAGGGCACGCACCTGCAGGACGGCCAGGTGCTTGGTTCTCTCTTAAAATCACGGCCAGAGAAAAGCTTTGTAGCCATAAAGAAAAAAGAACTGAAGTTTGGTAGGTCCTGGAGAAACTATAGACAGCGTTTTTTTCTTCTTCTCTTTCTTTTCTTTTCTTTTCTTTTCTTTTCTTTTCTTTTCTTTTCTTTTCTTTTCTTTTCTTTTCTTTTCTTTTCTTTTCTTTTCTTTTCTTTTCTTTTCTTTTCTTTTCTTTTCTTTTCTTTTTTCTTTTCTTTTCTTTTCTTTTCTTTTCTTTTCTTTTCTTTTCTTTTCTTTTCTTTTCTTTTCTTTTCTTTTCTTTTCTTTTCTTCTCTTCTCTTCTCTTCTCTTTGTTGTTGTTTGCATTGCTATAAATTCAACATATACTGTAGGTGTGAAAAGATGTATTATCAGCAGAGAACAGGAACAACCATTTTCTGCCTTTCTCTGCTGGTGTCTGAAACCCGTGGTGCTTGCAAAGGTGCTGGGTAAGGAAGTACACAGCTCAGCCTTCATCCTGGCAAAGTCCTGCAATCCCCCCTTTCTCCCTATTCTCTTTTTTTGAAAAAATCAGGGCCAGTGGGCCAGCACTCACAGATTTCCCTACAAGAATAAAGTGGAAGGGAACTGGAAACCCATTCAAATCTCAGTTGTAAGTTCCCCAACAGGATAAATGGGGAAAAGAGTGATTTAAAAAAAAAATAATCATTCCAGGATCTTTTAATAAACGTCTCTTCTCTTTTAAGCTGTTTAAAATTTTGAGCATGACTCTTATCCATCCCTGTTGCTTCCCACTTCCTCAGCAGACGCAATGCTGCTGTGGCTCGTCACACCCAGCACTGTTACTCATGTCACACGATGTTACCAATGTTATCCAGCATGGGCACAGCAGCAGGGCACGGAGGCATCAGCTGCGGCTTCTCACAGGAAATATGATATTAATACAGTGCAATGCAACAGCAAGGTGCTGGGGAGGGGATCAGGAATTTTTCTTTTTTCTTTTTTTACTGTTGTTGCTAATGCCATGCATGAGTTTGCAGTCCTCATCACTGAGTTCAGAGCAAGTTTTGCTCCATTATGAATGGCAGGGTTCTTCAGACCAGGCTCTTTGCAGGGCTTAATTGACAGTCCAGAATTAAAGGTTTAAATTAAAGAGTTTTGAGTTTGGATTTAAAACAAACAGCTGGTCTGTATGGCAGCATAACTTCCAAATCAAGAGAGGATGAGATAGCGCTGGGGGGATGGTTCAAGGCATTTAAATCTGAGACAGTTATCATGTCTGTTAACGAAAGAAACAGAAAAGCACCCCACAACCACAAAAAATACAAACTTGGGCTCCCTTCTTCATTGTGCCCTCCACTCCCCTCCATGCTCTATTCATCGCTGTATCCTGACATTTGTCTTTCACCTCTTTTGTACTGATGCTTTTCCAGCCCTCTCCTGGCTTTTCCAGCTGCCTCTCCCCACAGCCTCTCTGAGCAGGAGCAGAGCCCAGACATGTGGATGAAGCTTTTGGGGCGCATGGTGGCACAGCGAGGGGTGAGGGCTTTACTGACCAGCCCTACACCCAGCTTTGGACGTGAGTTTTTCAGTGCTGGATTAGTCCTCAGCTTGCCTGGTCTCCTGGGCACAAGGAGCTTTGCTTGCCTGCCTCCGGACTAGCTGGGTATTTTTTCTGTACCTCAGATACCGATTTTACCCTTGGCCACCTCAAGTCACACGTGAAGTGCCACAAGCTGCACCAGACCCCTGCCCACTGTCAGCTCTGGACTCAAATTTGCTGGTGGCATCCATGGTGGTCGCAGGTGCCCATCACCATCCACATGGGCAGAGGGAACAGGGATGGGAACAGCGCTGATCCTGCTGAGGGCTGAGCAGGTGCCGGATGCTGACCGTGCACCATCCACCCTCCCCAGCCGCACCCACCCCTGCAGCCCTGTGCTGGGCAGGATCACACCAAATCTCTGTCCCAGGCAGAAAAAGCACTACCGATGTTAATAAACTCCCACAGACTGTCATTTTATTTCAAGCATCACCCTGTAATTTAAATGATTTGATTCTTTAAACAATTACTTTCAATTACCTGCAGATTTCCGTGAAATCAGAAAGCATTCAGGTTAAGTGAGAAAGGAAATTAAATATCCTGAGACAGCCTAAGTGTGCGCAGCCCTGCCTGGTCCGTGGCCACGAGATCAGCAAGGCAGGGGTCTGGAGCATTGCTTGCTGCCATCAGCAGCTGTTTGACCGCTGGGGTGACATTCAGCCCCCGGTGACTGCTGCATGAGGGGCAGTGGTAGCAGCGGGTCTTTCAGGGCTGCTGCCTGCCCGGGTTATGCCCTGTATGTGATTTTTCCCTGCATCTTTATTAGGCATTTCAGTTTAACAAGGTTTTTACCTATAAATCTATCCCGATGCTGAATTAATCACGTGACAGTCACCCCTACCCTCTCCAGCCCCCCCACCCCCGCCGCTTGGGTAGATACAGTTGGTTAAGGTATGATGCGATCTGGTTTAAGGGAATGAATTTAAACAATTATCTTCATTACAACAGCACCATCATTTTTCAAGAAAACAGGTCTCCAGGGAGGACATCCTCTGGCAAGTCATTGGATGTGTGAAGCCAGGGGTGAGAGGGGCCGTGCCTGCCGCCTGCTGCCTGCTCCCACCCAGGGAACACGAACACCCAGGGGGCCGGGGCTCGCCCAGCACAGCGCGGGCATCCGCATTTCACGTTTCTACCTCTGAATGAAGCCACTGAGACTCGCCAATGGGCTGCAGCAATGTGCTCGCCAGGCTGAGCTGCAGATGAAGCCCAAGCACCGGTGTGCCTCAGGAGAGGCAAGGGGCACCTCCCAAAAAACAGTTCCCAGCCCGTGCCCCCCCGGGGCCTCGCAGGGTCAGCCAGCACCTCCTCCTCGCCGCTTCACCACTGACTTCAGGACATGGTTATTTCCCAAATCACTAAACATCAGGAGTAGCTTTGTAATTTGCTTAGTTCTTTATTACACTTATTGATTTTAAAATATTTTAACAGCTCATTTATTGCTGTGTTAAAGAGCTTGGAAAGGCAATAAAGTCACACGGAATCCTTAGCAATAAAAGATATAATCCTTCAGATGTGCAGAAATTGTGTTTTCTCTCTTCCCTTCTGAGCTTATTTTAGGCAAAAACCAAGAGTGACAGCACCCAAAAAGTTGAGTGCCTGGACAAAATTCCCCCCACCTGAAGCAGGCAGGTGGAATAAGGTGTGATAACCGTAGCCAGAACTGGAGCATTAGCGCAGCCTGCTGCAGCTAAGGAACAAAGAACCCCACTCATACCTCTAGGTTAAGGGGCCTGACGCAAATGGCTGTTTTTCATGCGTTTATTCATGCAGCACAGACTTCCAATGGACCACGTCTGCCTGCCCATTGCTAGCAGCGACGCTCAAACCCTGATGCACCTCCAGGTGTGGCACAAGAAGGTCATGCATTCACGGCCCTGTCGATGCAACTTGCACACCAGCATTACCAAATCTGTTCCCAGCAAAACGTATGCAACGCCACAGCATTGCACAGCACAGGGTCTTTGCTCAGCACAAGCTCAGCAGACGCTGGGAAGAGCATCTTGCTCCAGAAATGCTGAGGTGATGGCAATTACTGCATCGCGCTCCGTGTGAAGATCAAGGAAGAGTCAGGATTATTTTTTGCATGGCTTTCCATTGCTAATTACATTAGCCATGCCTGACAAGGATAAGGCATTGAAAGGCTGAATTAGAAACTCTTCACTGAGTACGGATCAGAATTGTTATTTGTGAGGCACACACTGAAACATCAGCTTTTTATTGCAAGAACTGCAGCAATGCACAGACAGAGCCATCCCATCAGGGGAGCGCTTGCATGACGGGAAAGACATTTTAAAGAAAAAACAGGAGAAAGGCCAGAATGGTGGCCCTGAGGGCACAGGGGGCTGCAGAGCTGCCCAGGGAGCGCCGGCACGGGGCTCCCTCCTTACAGCAGCTCCCACCACGCACCTGCAGCAGCCCGCAGGCTTGCATGCTGCTTCTGCAGTGAAAACCCAGTCACATCCTTCTACCCCCGTGGAAAAAGAAATGCTTTAAATAGCATCAGGGCACTTTTCCCAAAAGGTACCTTTCTTAGGCAGCCTTTCCTAAGTGGGGATTTCCCTTATTCTGGGAAATTTCTAGGATTTGATTAACCAGCACCTTAGCTCTAACTTTTGGCTGTTGTATAGCGAGGGACTGTGAGATGGGAAGTGCTGCGTTCTGACAAGTAAAGGGGTCTATTTTAACAAACATCATAATAAACAATAAATTCACTGACTAGCTGAATGAAATGATAACTGAAGCAACAATCTCAACATTTCATTTTTCAAGCACCGTTCTCAAATAACTCACCTCGAACAGCATAACAGGGCAGTAACAAGGTGACTGGCTCCGGGCAGTAGTTAAAAAACAAAATCTTCCAGATTTTTTTTTTTTTTTCCCTTGGATTACTCTTATGTTCCACAGTCATTTTCCACCCTAGGGCCTCCCCAAGGCGAGTAAGCAACCAGACACCCGCAGCCGTGCTGGCAGCTCCCCGCTCCCCTCTCGTGCAAGGTGCCCCCTGGTTTCGCTCGTGGGCCGTGAGGAGGATGGCGCCCAGCCCCGCCATACCAGTGCACAGCCCGAGCTGCTGCCTTCACACCACAGAGGCGATCGGGAGAGGAGCAGCGGCTGCGGAGCCTTCCCCATCTCCTCCCTCGGGCGCAGGAACCTGCCCCGGCACTGGGGAAGCAGGAGGTGCTCTCGCCCCCAAAATTTGGTGCCCTGAGAGCACCTGAGCACAGAGATCACGGAGGCGAACAGTAGTGCTGAGGCACCAGGGTGGGAATAATGGCGACGCGTGTCGCGCCTGAGGGGGCAACGCCAAGGAAGCCGTTCCTAGCAAGCCATTCGGTCCCAAAAACGCGGTCTCCAAACGCTCGCGGCTACAGCAGGGAGGAGACAACGCTTCCATTGCAGGCCGTGCCCAGCGGCCACCGCCCGGCGGAGCGGCACGCAGCCACGTCGGCCCCGGGCTGAAGGCTCGCTGACAGGCCGCAGGCAAGCGGCGGGCGGGCTGCGAGGCCGCCATCTCGTGCGGGCAGCGCACCGCGCCGGTGGCAGCGATCACCTCACGGCGTTCCTTCACAACGGCCGGGTCCGGTAGTTTGGTTTTGCACCGTGACTGAAAAAAAAGGTAAGAATATATGCCTCTCCATAAGATGTGCTTGTATGCTCATTTTTCTTAATTTGATAGAAAAAAATAGAATCAGTCTCTATCCAAATTCACTGCAATTATCCCTTTTTTCTTTTGGCAAGCGCTATTTTTAGTCTATATGCATGCATAGTCATACTATACTATAGCTATTTTTTAAATTACATATGCCAGCATAGTTTATAGATTTTAATTAGCCAGGGAGTTGGATAGCCATCATCAGTCAGGAATTGTATGTTGTTTGCATACAAACTCAGAAGAGAAACTCCCCACACAGCATCTGCTTGTACCACCAAGGATGGGAAGAACCTCTCTGTTAGCCAAAATTTGGTGCAGACTGCCTGTTGAATGACAGGACTACCAAGTAATGCAGCCTGGCTCAGCCACACATTGCTGCTCGCTGCACTCAGCACAATCCAGCACAAGAAGGAAAAGTCAGTGCTAGAGCCAGCCACGCCGGTACCTGCTGCCCTGGCCAATGTCGTTGCTGCTGGGTCATCAACTGGGCAAGAAAATTAATCCAAAGGATGAGAGCTTGAAATTCAACTTCAGGAGAAAATACATTCAGCATCTGTTTCTGGGTCTGCCCCTGCCTGTCCCCCATGCTGTGATGTGCTGTCACAGACTGACCTTCAGCTTAGAATGAGACAAGGAGCAGGCAACAAGCAGGGCTGCCGCCTTCCCCAAGCATCAGGTTTGCTTTCCAGCTGGTCTGCACATGTCACAGTGACTACAGTCACATCAGCTCCAGGCAGGGCTCTGCCCCAGCTTTTGAATGCTGGGAAACCAAGGACAGGTGAAAGACTAGATTCCACCCAAAAAACTTTCAAACAAAATTATTTGTGGGGGAAAAAAGGTGTGTATCAAAGTCACAGAATCACAGAATGTTTGAGGTTGGAAGGGACCTCTGGAGGTCATCTGGTCCAACCCCCTGCTCAAGCTGGGACACCTACAGCTGCTTGCCCAGGACCATGTCCAGGCAGCTTTTGAAGATCTCCAAGGAGGGAGACTCCCCAGCCTCTCTGGGCAACCTGTGCCAGTGCTCCGTCACCCGCACAGTAAAGAAGTGCTGCCTGGTGTTCAGAGGGAACCTCTGTGTTCCAGTTTGTGCCCATTGCCTCTGGCCCTGGCACTGGGCACCACTGAAAAGAGCCTCTCTCTGTCAAGTCCTACCCCTAAATGCAGTGTTCCACTTCCCAAAAACCTGAGGGATGTGCACGTGGGATGAGCATCTCTCCCCTTTTGGTATGTCAAAATGCCACATCCCACGCTGCTAGTAAAGGCTAGTTTCTGCAGAGGGCACTTCATGCACAACCTTGTGCTGGAGCCAATGTGCAGCCTTGTCTGCAGAGGTTGATGATGGCTGTGATGGACACCAGGAGACTCCCCTGACCTGTGGACAGGTGTGATCCCTGACAGCACAGCCCAGGAGTAGAGCTGTCCTGCGCAGCCTCCTCAGGCTGCTGGGCCACCTGCACTACTACATCTCTTAGCCATGCAGCACTTTTCTTTAAAACAAGCAAACAAGCATGCACTACCAGTGATCAGAAATACATCAAAGTCCCTGTTTCATCCTTCAGCAACCTTCCGAGGATAATCTGCACCTGGATTTTGTTTTACTGGTGGTAGTGAAAGTACTTTAGCGTAGTTTAGAGCCAAGCACCGCAAAGTTGCATGAAATCAGGAACCACCAGACAGGCTTTGTTGTCCTTCACCCATGTATAGCTCTGCAAAGACTTGTCAGTTCCTGTCACAGGGAAGCAATTATTTGACCTAGCGAAGGAGGTTTAAGCTTTGCAAGAGGCCTCTGTTCAATGCCAGAGATTGGACAAGTTTTCTTTCCAGCTGTGGAATAGCTGCCAACAGAAGAAGAAAAAAAAGCAGAATCAAAGCATACTTCATGGTAGTTATCAGAGCTAGTCAATTAATTGCTCAGAAATTTAACTTCAGAAATCACATTCTGGTTATAATAAAACTAATTTTAGTGGTGATGTTTTTGAAATAAAAAGGTTTGATTTTTGGGTTTTCCTTATACTTCCTCTCCTCTGCTATTTTGACACTTCCATCATTTTTCAGGCTGGCATGATATGCATACCAACAAGCCTTGCCTGTGTCTAACAAGCCGAATTATTTTATCACTGCCTAGCCTACAACCTCACATCTACAGAGACCTGGATTACAAAGGCTGGTGTCAGCCTCTGTGTTGGTGCTGTTGTAATATTTAACACTTAGCACTTACATGGAGATTCAAAGCAATGTGGTGATTAATTGCTGTCATTCCTGCAAGTCTCCCAGGCTCACATTTGACCAAGGGGGCCACGCTTCCCTTTTAAGAGACGCCGGGGTTTGAACAACACAGCTTTATTTTTTGTTTTAATTGGCTTTTAGCAGTGAGCGCGGATGTTGCTGCGCTGGGTAAGGCTCACTGGGTAGCGCACGGGCAGCTTGCTCTGACCTGCAGCTGCTGGCATGGATGCCCTTGTGACATCTCATGGACTTTGCTCAAGGCATCTCCAGCAACGTCCTTCTGCAGGAGAAGGACGGAGATGGGCCAGGCAGGGCTGGCTTCAGCTCACTTCTCCAGCAGGGGAGATGGGTGCCTTGCACCCCACCACAAGGTCCAGCACCAGCTGCCATGCCTGACCGCATCCAAGCCTTAGAAGCCCAGAAGCTGGCCGAGATATGGGCCAGATGTTTTAAAGGCAGTTTTTGCCAGGAAAGGAAGAGCTTGTGTAAGGGAGTCTCCGTATTTTAAATCGCCAGTAACTTTTAGCATACATACTATATATAAAATGTGAATTTGAACGTAAAATATAATGGGGCAGCTTTTCATCATCTGAATGAACTATTCAGCCCCTGTTGCAAAGGAGAAGGAAAAGAAGAGATCAAACACACCTAACAAATCTACATCAGGAGGGAACCATAAAAAGATACAACCAGATAAAACCTTACATAAGGAAGTTAACTGCAAAGAATAAATCTTCATAACTTTAGGAAGAAGCACCTGCATGCAACAATCGCTTCTGCCACGTGACATTTAAAGACAAGCTAACGACATAAACGAGGTTGCTCGAATTGTCTCACAACAGGAGCAGGGTGACGGGAAGCTGCTGTCCGTGTGTTCTACACAGGACCAAGAGAACAGCAGGCTTTTGTGTATCTGAATTTGTTTGGAGGGAGTTGCACAGCTGGGTGACTCAAGCAGATCAAAGCCCCAGTGCAAAATGAAGCAAGAGATATCACATTTCATCTTTTCATTTCAAACGACCCAAGTGATTGTCACTTGGGCCTCGAATCTCACCACCCTGTCATGGACAGTGTCTATTTTACAGCCATTATAGTCTAATCTCATCTAATGTGATTTACACATAATAATTAATGGAGCTTCAGCTGTAAGGAAATTGGTCATTCAATTTGAGTTTAATTTACTGCACATGCATACATTAGAAAGCACAAATTCCATAGCTGTGATCGAGGCATGGAGAAATGATTGTGTGCTGTGAAGGAAAAAATGAAACACCCAATAAACAATATGCTGCTAGCCTTCCACACCTCTTACTCTCCTGAAGCATCTTCTTGGTGGGAGGATGGCACACAAATAAATCCAGACATCTCAGCACAGATATTTGGAAATACAGTAATAAGTCCCGGTTGTCACTGCTATCCCATTTCCCAGCTGCTGAAACGTCAGGCTGGCATGCGAGTGGGTATCGTCTCATTCTGATCCCTGTCTACATTTGGTGTGTGTATCCGCCAGAGAGACTGGGGTGGCTTACAGTGTAACGGCTACACAACACGATGCATCTGTGCCATACTCATGAACAACTCCAGTGATGGAAAACCCCGCCTAAAAACTAGGGCTACCTTTCACAGCAAGGACTGCATATGATTTTTAGCCATCCGAAGTCAAACATCGCCTCCCCCTAGCCTGGTCTTTGGAGCATCTAACAATCAGGCCCAAGCAAAGCCAAAAGTGTCGCCTGGGCAATCCTCATTGACCCGCGTGGGATAGGCAGCATCAGGGTGTCCCAGCTTGGGAATGCCCCTGCCTTTCTCTCCCCCACCTTCCTCCCCAAACTGAGGTGATAAATAAAGGCACCTAGTGGCACAATTTAGGATTCCTGGAGAGGTTCAAACGGGTGAAAGGAACAGCAAAGAAGGTCAGTACATACCTGCTCCCCACTCAGTTTGTTTAATCATCGATCAGCTTTTGTTAATAAAGGAACACGAAATGTTTCTCCTGCAAGCATTCAAAAGCTAATAAATACACACAAAAGGTAATAACGCTGGCTCAAGGCTACAGGGCTGAGTACACTTGAACTCGGACATTTTGGGGCACGCTGTTGAGACTTCTGGAAAGCCTAGTTATCAGCAGCTTATTTAAAGGTGGTCTCACATACCATTTCCCAGTGAGGGTAACCCATTCCTATTGATTTTACAGGACTAGCTGACCTCCTAAGTTGCTGTCGAACTTGGCCCAGTAAGTCTAAAGACAAGTACATCCATTCAGGCTCCGCAATACCAAAATCATTATTCAGTAAGAAATACTGGATAAACCCTTGCTCTTTTCTAGCAAAAAAAGTATTGCAAAGGTCTAGATCTCACACCTCAACCATCCCGAGACCACCCCTACAACCAGTGCTCTGCCTGCAGCAGAACACCAGCTCAGGGGTTCCCACGCCTGTGACCCAAACCCTTAAACCCATGAATTCAATTTCATCTGATATTTAACACCAGCATTAGATGGAAACAAATTTTTCTGTCCCCAGCTGTGATCATAGCCAACAAAGTCCCCAGAAACCACTGCTCTGTGGGTCATAATGGTTCTTTAGGGTGAAAATAGGATATAATTCTAACTCAGTCTAGGGGCCTGATCCTGCAAACTTATACGTGTTTTTTCTAGGTTTTCTCTCCAGAACATATGAACATCTCCAGCTTTGTCCATGAAGCTAGTTATGTTTCTTGCATAAAAAGGAAAGCACTCACACCTTATTTTCAAGTAAAGGTGGATAATTAAGAACAATTGCTCAAGGTGGTCTATGAAGTCTTTGTGCCATTAAATTCTACTCAGGCAATGTAACTTCCCTGTTTAATTATTAAAGCATACATGTGGAAGGGTTATACACAGTGAGAAGTTGAAAGTGCTTCCTGATTCAGCACACATTTGAAATTAAATTTTAAGTAGAGTGCATGTAATTTGGCTTAAAAATATTATAATTAGCCTTACAATCTATTATGCAAATTAGATTTATTATAAGTTTCATTGCTGATAACTGTTCCACTATTTAACTGAGTGACAAAGACAAACGATTTCAGCAGAAATTTATTTCTACCAACTAAATAGCTTCTGTGTGGGCTCAAGTGGCATCTTAAAACAAGCTTACACACTGACATGAAATAAAGTGCAAGCCATGAAAATCACACAGATGTGCAATGGGAACAATTTTGGTATCACATCCAGAGTTCAACACCAAGCAGGGATCACCCAAAGTTATCTCATACACTTGTGTTTGTTCCCCAACTTGCTAAGGTCCCAACATAACACAGGCCATAAAGTAGATGCTCAAACTACTAAATAAAAAGGAATTTAAGCATACACTCAACTTCTAATACAGCACTCAGGTTTTATTTTTAAATAAAGCTATAGTTATTCCTGTCTTATAATGGGTTTCCCTTAGCAGTTTTTAAATGAATACTCAGCAAGGAGTTTGAAAAAAAGAAAAAGAAAACAGATAAATAGATATGAAAACAGAGCAAAATATTAGTTTTGAACAAGAAATAGTTTAAGACAAAAGAAATAGATAAAAGAAACCTCCGTCTATGCCTTCCTCCTCCAGAACGGGGGAAAACAAACCCAAACCCACAGCTAAAAACAAGCTAGGTGTCAACTGGAACAATCCCAATGTTTCCTGAAGAAATTTATGCCCCTGCTTCCCCCTGCTGGAGGAAGAGCTGGAATTACTGGAATTAAGTAATTTTAAATAGAAGTATCTTTTCTTCCTGTACAGCTTCAGGATTTTTTCCCACACTTACAAGACATTTGCAATTTTGAAAGGGTTTATCGTGTTTTTGCATGGCCGTAACTTTCTAGTCATCGTGTAGCAAACTAGAAAAAGTCTTGTTATGTTTCCTTCAGCATTAGTTAACTACGGACATTTTGGGGAGCGGGAGAGTTACATCATTTTATGCAAACAAACAAAAATAACTTTTATAACTTGTTCCTTTTACTTACACATATCTACTTCAAATGCATCATGTATCTCAACAGGCGGTGTTGATCTACCCACATCTATTTCACAGTACTTACATCTGTCAACCGCAAGTTACCACCGCATCCCGTATCGATATTTAAGCTGGGCCAGAAGCAGCAGGGCCAGCTGTGCTGCATCACCTGCCCACCTCTTCCAGCCAAGTCCAAGCACGTACCTATGGAGATGGCTTCTGCAAACCCTGAAGTGATTTGCAGCACCTCTGCTTGGGTGGATGGTCCAGGTGTGCGCATACCCGCTCTGATCTCCAACAGAAGACTACAAAATGGAGTATGACAGTAGAAGGGAGGAAGTAAGTCCATGCTGAAATGATAATAGATGCTTCAAAATTATGCTCAGGACACTACTGCGCAGGGGGTGCAGCAGCAGAGCAGATTTTATTTCTCCTGCTTTCTTGCTCTTCCATTACTAGTTGAGAGTTTCAGAAGAGTTAAGTGTAAAGATTGGTTGAATTCATTCCTAAATCCTCTCAAAGAGCAGGACAAACAACGGTGAATGCAAAATGCTGCTTCCTCCTGTTAAAGTTCTACCTATACCAGTAACTTACAAGTCGTCCATCTTTGAGTAAGAACTCAAATTGTTGTTCAAAAATTGTTATTAATGGTCAGACCATGTAACAGACCAACTAACAATGCAATCGTATAACGCTCATAGTTGTAAATCTGTAGTTGGTACTTATATTTGCGGGAAGCTCTTAAATACCTCCTCATACCATTTTCGCATCCATCTCAGAAGATGTTGTAAACTGATGGACAACTATATAGCTAACATTTTTAGGGGAGAAAGTAGCAGCCTGCCTTTTCCTCATTATGAACTAGATTTCCAATACCACTGCAGGTCCTTTCCTTGCATCTTCTATTAAGTTACCTTGACTATGCAGCAGATGCTCATTTGAAGTATTAGATTCAGCCTTTGTTAGTTCAATAATTATCCATGGTTTGCAGACTTCCAGTGTAATCCCAGCTTCAGAAAACACTTCACTGTTCAGACCAGAGACATGATTTAGCCGTTTACATCACTTCAGTGCATTCCCATCTTGCAAGTAGGTAGCTTGATTTCTAATAAGAAGATATAGGAACCAGTAGACAGAACACCTGCCTCCTCCCACGCTGTTATTATCAATTCTGTCTCCTAACTATGAGCACTTTCCAATTTTTAATAACTGCAAATTTACCATGAATTGCTCTGGCAGAACAATGCAAGTTTGGCATTCATTTTGCCTACTTGATGAGTCCAACACCTCTTCCTCAAGCATTCCTCTCATCAGTGTAACACTTGGCTTGAAAGACTTTGGAATGCAACTAGTGCTTTTTATTCTTTCCTGTATTTTACAAACAAAAAACAGAATTAGAAGGTGTCAGGTGTACAAGCTGTTTAATTTAAACCTAGTCTTCATACTTGAGTTTGAACACCTGACACTGCTTATGCTTTACACATTTTTCCTGCATGATATGCACTTCAGAAGTACTTCGAAAGATACCATAATCTCATTTAGAACATTTTCAAATTTTATTTGCAACTATTGCAATTACAAAGAATATATCAATGTAAATGTGTGTGTAAAGTGACAACCCTTTTTAATAAACAAGGTCACAAATTAGTGCACAGTTGATCTGGCTTTGGGTGATTTTCATAGGATGGAAATTTCTCTGCATGACAACTTGTCCCATGTCTTACAGCATCGCATTTTCATAGTTGAGAAGAATAATCTGTCCGTGGCTTTCGACAAGGCATACAATAAACCAACAGCCCTGATTCTCTCTTCCCTGACCTTACTGTCTAATCAGACTTTTTTTTTTTAATTTTTCTAAGTAGGGGTGGGGTAGAATCACTGCCTTGTACACAGACCTACAGGAGACTGAAATTAAAAAAAAAACTAAGAGATGCACACTATTACAAATGCAAACAGGCATCGAGTTATCCAGTTTATTGATGGGAATTCAAAATTGATACAAAACATGCGCTCCTTGCATGTTGTATTTTACCCTTAAAATGTTTCTGACAGTGTCAGGTAGATTCAGAGTTAAGAATGTACTTCGGCTTTCAGCATGTACCTTTTACAAAGGTATTAAACAAAAGCCACCAACTTATGTAACACATGATCCCAAAGTTGCTTTCAGACATTTTGTTTATCAAAAGACTCAGATCTTCTGCTGATCTAGTGAAATAAAGGCTTAAAAATGTTTTAAGCCAGTAGTATTTCCTATGGCAGAGTCAAAAAAGTTTATGATTTCCATAGTAATCTCGGGCATTAAAAGGCAATAGTCCTAAAAAAGCAGCCCTCCAGAATACATGGAATATGGCAATGGGTATGATGTCAATTTATAATAATCAAGTTAAGTAAAACAGATTTTTAAAACTATGAATTATGTGAGCAGTATCACAGCAAAATATTGAAAGAATACCACAGAATCAAGTTTGAAAGTTGAGCAGATGTTGTTTCAATCAACAGACTCATAACATCAACTATACTGAAATGTCTTCTAAAATAAATTCCTAATGCAGAAAAATTTATTTAAAGTTTGCTCCTAGCTAATAGTACCTTTTATTTAAATTGGACCCTAAACTGATCAGACGATATATAGCCCACACTTTCAGACATTTATAATAAAAAAAGCTTTTATTTTCAATTGAAACAAATGCACCATCCTGCACTTGAAGGCTATAATGAGCCACAAGCATATTCCAAGGTTGTATCAATGGCAACAGATTTTTTTTCACCTCCACTGAGAAGTTACATAATGCACTCTTAATTGGTAAAGAAAAATTAAACTCAGCCTTCTCAAAGCTTCTGTACTGTGTTTCTTGGTTATTTTACAGTTCCACAGTCAGACCAAGAGTTTGCAGTGTGTGCAGATATTGTAGTCAATTAACAGTATTGTTTAATCATCATCTTCCTCCTCCTCTTCTTCCTCCTCAAAACTGTCTTCAAAGCCCTCGCTGTCTTCCTGGTCCTCATCACCTTCTATTGCTGTATCCCATTGCGGATGATTTTCTGGCACTGGTTTTGCTTCATGAACTTCCAGCTGTAATTTGATAAAGAGAAAGAAAGGATGAAAAAAACTGTTACAGAAAATACACACTAGTTTGAGAAAACAAAACAAAAACAAAAGCAAAAAAGACATGCCACATAAAATTAACAGTTAAAAAAATTCTGCTTCCAGAAATATGGTATACCAGATTTTCCCATTAACTGGATGTATTTAGGATTAAGGAGATAGAAGCTGTATGGCAGAGCTCAAGATATAAAGCCAGAGCAAATTATACTGCAAAAAAATTCATAAAAAGTAAAAAAAATAGGTATTTAAAAATGCACGCACTGGAAAGCATCACAAACTTCAGTCCCATTTAATCCATCATAAAATTGCCACTACTGGGATTAGGCAGAAACTACTTGAAAGCCACTCCTTGCCACTATTTTAAAATTAGGACATCTTGAAGTCTTAATGATAATTGGGCTTTTTGGGTTTTAATAGCAATATGAAGTAGTTTTCAATATAATACAAAAATATAATACAGTTAAACATCACCTTCAATGGTTTAATCTGGTCCAAACCCATATACGAATCTGATCTTAAATAAACTGTGTACTGATAGTTTCCAGGCTTGCCTGGTGCTGGGAATTTCAGCTCTACCTGCAAAACAAAATTCACTCCATGAGTTCTTACTACTTTGAAGTGACACATTAAAACAAGTAACTGAGTACTCTAATGAGCAATAAGTACTACTACAGAATAATTTTTTTTTCTTAAAAAGTTTTAGTCTCTTACAAGTAACATATATTTGAGAATCATTGCATAATAAAGTATCTGCAGAAAAGAGACAGAATACCCAAGCACAATACCTTCCATGAAAGATTAATAATCAGAGTCACATTTTTTCCCTGATTTAGACCAAAGCAGCTCTACATTTTTAGACACACAATTTCATCCTATTGTATGGATTTTGAAGATTTAGGAAGCAAACAGGTTAAAATATTTAGTCTGCTGAAAGTATTAGCTTAACTCTACTGTTATTTGAAATGGAACATAAAATCTGTTCTGAAAGTTTCCAGAAAAGCAAAGAACACAGCTAAAGTCTCAGAAAGGCTCAGATGAGCCTAGGCTAATCAATTTGTCATAGCCTCTGTTTTACAGAAAAAGATCACTTAGTAGTTCTCACACATTTGAATAACTTTAAGAATGACCATTTTGTATGAATATTGGTTTTCATCAGCTTTTGATATCAGGTAAAAAATTATGATCTGGAAAGAAAGTTGAAAGGCTTAAATTATTTTTTCTTTTTCCATTATTAGTTTTCACAGTTAAAAGTCTCTTGTATATTCTATCAGGACAGTAAAATTTGTTTCCCTTCTGCAGAGACAAGCATGAAAAAATTAAAACTGAAATCAATTAAATATATTTGTGTACCATAAGACGCTTCAGTACAGTTTTCTAATACCCAAAAAGCAAATTCTTCCAGTACTTTACCTCCTCTTTATCTTTTAGTGTACAAACATGATATGGCATACATATTAGCATCTGCTCCTTCCGATCGGCAATATATAGCCACCACCATTCTTGCTTTTCCTTTCATAAACAAAAGAAAATAATATATTAAAAAAGAGGAACATTAAAGTAACAAAGAGAAGCTTCTACACTTTACAATAGTTAATTATGATTCACTGGCCCTTATAATACAGATACAAAGGATGTTGTGGTTGTTGGGTTGGTTTTTTTGTGTTTTTTTTTTTTTAAACTCTTGACTATGTATTAACAAAATAAATAGTATACACTGCACACTGAAAGAAAACAGGTTATGACAAGTAACTGTTGGTCTCCAAAGGCTTCATTCTGTATAGCCAGCCTAAGTTACCATGTTAAGACAGAACCATTCTGAAGAACTGTGTCCACTGAGGATTAACGAGCAATTTCATGCAAGTGCAAGAACATCCACTCCATATGACACTACCTGAGGTCCTCTGACAGAAACCCAGCCTGGATGAAAGGGTCACAGCATACACAGCAAAGCATGCTGAAAGACAATTAAAGTACTCTTCCCCAGTAAACTTTTTCTGGAAAGTATGATTGCCCCACTTCGTCTCTCCCCCTTCAAAAGGCGGGAATCTGCTGAAAGGTGGAATTCAGACGTACCAAGATTTCACTTCAAGGAAGTGTAGGCAATATTGATATTTGTAAAGGACACTGAATTGCTGCCTACCACACACAGCTTTTAAAACGACTACAGGTCTCAAAGGTCTTGCCACTGAAGGTACTCAAGCAGTTCCTGAACAAAATGAAATTAAATGGTTGCTGTCCTTCATAGAAGACAGCATATCGCCATACAAAAATAATAGTTTAGCTCTCAGTTGAAGTCAGCTTTTTAAGACTGTGGTGCAGTTCAGCAGCATAGACGTAATCATTTTCACATGGGAAAACACTACAGTTCTTTAACATCAACTGTGTTCCATTTAACCACTATTCCTTTTTGGTTAACCCTCTAGTACATATTTAACAAAAATCCCACATTGTTTTAATAAAAGATTTCTATTGCAAAGAGGTTAGTATAGTACTGCAGAGCAAGCTTCCATTCCTTCACCTCCTTAAGTCTTTTCTTAAAAAGAAGTCAGAACAGTACGTAGTGAGGTGAGGGACAGACGAAAACAAAAACATCAGGAAAAGAGAAGGCAGAGGCTTCCTCATATTTATGAAGAAGCAGCTAGGCAATAATCACAACAATATAAACTTACCCTTAGCGAGAAAAGGGAAAAAAAGCCCACACCTTTTAGACAATCCAGATGTTAGATTTCTGAACTGTGTTACAAAATAATTCGTACCCACCCTTGACAGTCTGGTAACTGGTCAGGTTTATAACAGACTGGAGGGCCTAAAGAGGATTTATGACATCTCATGACAGTTACAAGTCAACCTCCAAAACAGAAGGCCAATTTTTTTTTTTATTTACAACACCAACAATCAGGTGGTTGTTTCAGTGCTGCATGACAGTTCTTTTTTAATCTAATGGTATTAGATGGACTGACTGAAAGGATACAGTGGGCTTTAACCGTACCACTGAGTCCCTTCCAAATTCCACTGGTGGGAATCTACACGCTGGTGACGTGTAGAATTTGAAGACTTTTTTACTCTACTGCAATAGTCCAAAATTCTAATTTTCTTCTTTCTTTCTTTTTGAACACTTCAGAATCAGTGTTTGTTAATCTAAAATTTAAATAACGCAGGTAAGAAGTCACAAAAGCTAAATAAACTTTTTTCTCTTTTAAATTAACTGTTATGCTAGTAAGCATTATCACCATCTCACTGAAACTTTCAACTAGCAAACTATAGATTTATAAAAGCAAAACACTCACACCAGCAACCAAAAGACCCTGATTAACCCCGTCCAGTCCCACAGCAGAGGAGTACAAAATTAACTCAGTATGTTAATGCCCATGCCAGTGTATAAAAGTAAAAGCAACTGTATCACAGTAAAGCATTCCTTCATGCGTTTACACCAAACAGGCATTGAGAGCAGGACAAAAACCGTATTCATATACTATTTAAGACCAGAATTTGTACAATTTTAAGAAGTCCTTTTTGCAACTATTCTAAGTGATTTTATTTATGAATAACTGTCCCACATGATTACAAGGCATAAATTATTCTAACTGTAAGTTTCCACAATAAATACAATGTCAATCTCCTTGACAGCTGTAGCGAAGAAGAATCTTATACAGTAGAAATGTTTATTTCCTAGCCAAAGGGGCTCTAGGAATAGAAAGATAAACAGTATAACTAGTACCTTTGAACAAGAACTACAGAAGCTACATCCATTACAGAAATGGCTACTTGCCATTTTGAGCCTATGAGGACTCTAACCATAAAAGAAAGGATCATCTTCTGTACCAATACATTAGTTTTGATGTTACTAGAACACTACTCTGTGTATGTTTCCATCACACTGAATGGCAAGAAATACGTTTTTTTTAGAGCAAAGATCACAAATGTCAATTGGATTTTCATAAAAACTGGTAAAAAATAATAACCAATCAAGTGGGGAAAGAAATACCAGAACAAAAGACATTCATTAATATAATGCTCAAAGAAATCTATAGAATAAACTCTTTGGAAGTAAAGATCCTGAACCTGAAGTGATTTTTTTTTTTTTTTTTTTTTTACAGAAGGACAACTGTGCAGGAGTGTCATTTTCTGCTCTCTTATTGGGTGAAATTTAAAATTTGTGCCTGTGAGAATCTGGCAAGCTAACAGGCAAACGGGCAAAATGCCCTTTAACAGATGGGTGCAAGGTTTGGCATGCCAGGGAATCAGTATGTTCATGAAATTGGAATACCAGGGCCAGTTTCTACCTAAAAATGTCAAAACTCCAATCTGTGCAGTTTCTGAATCTATGGATGCGGAAGCAGAAGATAATTATTTAGGAACCTGCATAGATTAAGGATGCATCACTGTCAGAGTAATCAAC
The DNA here is from genome assembly GCA_013399475.1 of Chauna torquata. Taxonomy (NCBI): domain Eukaryota; kingdom Metazoa; phylum Chordata; class Aves; order Anseriformes; family Anhimidae; genus Chauna; species Chauna torquata. The sequence continues at coordinate 7,586 of VXAL01013170.1, read as the reverse complement.
TGCCTAAAAACTAAGATGAAAGTGTTAGGACTGCCTCCTGAGGACCAATATATGAGGCTCAGCTACACTCAAACATCCATAAACCCTGGAAATACAAAGATTAATACAACATTTCATCCTTAACTCTGCATCTCTGAACTAGCAATGATCACAATTAAGTACTACTACACATCCCGGTGTGTTTTGTTCTTCAGATTTTGCAAAAATCAGCTCTATCTGAATATGCTCTAATTGCAGCTTCAGTACTAAGCACAGCTACATTCAGCTTTCAGGAAATCAGCGATAAGAGATTGGGAAATTTACAACTGTGATACCATGTATTTCTTTCAAGTTCAAACATTCAGTTCAGCCCTAGATTACTTTTAGCCATAGTACTGCATTTCAATTTTATCATAAAATCCATCAGCAGTTTTGTCACACACAGCAGCTTACTACTTAAGAGCAAACATAAGCAAACTCTCTGAAGGAACCCTCAGTGTAGTAAAAAAAAAAATTTAAAAATTAAATACTAACAGTTAGCACCCCTGCAGCACTGGGTGTAGAACATACTCACTATTTGAGGTTAAACTGATGACCAAAACCAGCTGCCTTTGCAGCAAGGAGATGTTAAGACCTTGCTGCATATTTGACATGATCTAAGGCAGCCAGAAAAGCAAAATGCCAGTACAACTTTTTCTGTTATGCTGGGGCACTGCTAGAAGTTGTATTGAGAGATGGGAGGGTGCCTAACAATGTCAGGAAAACACAGCATTAAGATCAGCTGTTACAAAACTAAATGTCATGAAGCAGCATGACTCTCAGCTAAGGCCTTTAGGAGGACAGTTTCTTTGGTGTATTTGTTTATCTTGTCTGGCTCCTTAGCAACAATTAAGAAGAAATCACAGAAGATGAGGAAGGCATACTGATCAGATCTCTGACCTTGCAATTACATCCTCAGTTCTACAGGCGTCCAGAAGATTCTTGCTTCCCACACTTTGCTTTCTAATGATGGCAGAACTGGGTAAAACCAGCAGGAATAGTAGGATCACAAGCATGGGGACAACAGGGGATGTTTTGCACATGCAACAAGCTGTACAGAGCACAGAGTCTTGGGGGAGTGAAGAGAAGAAGCAAATATACAGTGTCTTCCTCTTCTCCCATGTTTTCCTGTTATTCCCCATCTCAATCACCTCCTTTAAACCAGAAGAGGAAGCATAAGCCTTGCATCTCCTCCTTGTTATTAAAGCCAGCACAATGCAGGAGAAGAGATCTTAGATTGCTCCCTAGTCAGACACCAGGGAAGCAAAGGGAACCTTCTGAACCACTGGCCTTGAAAGAAAGCATGGCCAAATACTCTTCCTTCCTGGTTCCAATCCAGTCATCTCCCAGAGACCTAATTTACTTGCTCAGAACACAAAAAACACACTTCGAAAAATCCAATCTTTTTCACAGTTTCATTGTTATAATGGGTTTTCAAACACCTGTGAACTGGTCAGGAGTTTGCTTAAGTAACAACCAATAGAACTTTCCACGCCAAAGGCTGCTGTAGAGAAACCCCAGCCTATCTACAGTACTGAGACACCATTCTTAAATGCATCCTCTTCTCCTGTCTCTGATGCCCCCTCGCACCTGACCTCATATTTTTTAACTATAGAAAAGACTGCTCCATGACTGGCTTACGCCATTTCTAGACTGCACCATGGTACAAAGAGGCAGCTCTGCTAACCCTCCCCATCTTCCACAGCTGCATCCTCATGTTGCCACCGTGGTGTTGCAACGAGACTAGACGTCAAGCAGCAAGGCAGAACAACTGCTGATCTAAATGACTCCCCAAACTCTCCTGTCGTTACTGTTAACACAGGAGGGGGCAGGACCTCCCCCTCTCACAGGCAATTGCAGTCAGCTAAAGAGCTAGTAATGCTCTACCTTAACTCTACATTGAAGCCGCTGCTATGCTTTCATATTCCATAGCACAAAGGGGAGAAAAGCACTGTAAATTAAAACCCTTTATCTGAAAGGCTTCATTCTGAATTTATCTATATGTATAGATAAATGTATGTAGTATACATACTGATCTACTATATGTAGTAGATCAGCAGAAGAAAACTTTAGCTTTGTTGCTGTTGAAAAGAACTTTAAATTATATACAAGTTTGCAAGTCTCTGGGAGCTAGATAGAAAGAATAATATAATACATCAATAGGTTTTACAAATCTATCTGAGGGAATTTAAGAGGATTTAAGAAATTAAGACATTTTTAAGTGAAGACTAGCAATTTTTTCAAGTATAAACAAAGACTTATTGAAGCCCAGTATTTACAGTAAAACCATATGAAGAGCAATTAATTTTTATTGTATTAATTCTCACATTTCATGACTATAATGTTTTCTGTTACTGACCTCAGGAAAAAAAAGACTGTAAACGGGATGCGTTATCTTTGACTTGGTTTCAAGGAGGGCTCGTTCCTTTCTCTGTATACTTTGCTGTAATTCTTGCCACTCCTGTCAAATACAAATTTAAAGAGTTACTGTGCACTAGCCATCTCTTGACAAAAAAAAATTAGCCCATGAAAAAGATGCTATGACAAGCTCTTATGCTATGCTACACTATGTATTATAAAAGGGAAAGGCACATAGAGATTAAGTTATACAGTACAATTCAAAGCAAAAAAAAAAAATCAAGTAACAGTAAAACTAGAGAGACCACTAATGTAGGTATTTAAAAAAAACACACAGATCTGCAGGGCTTGCGCAGATTTTTCAGAACTCTCTTCCGCAGCACTGTCTATACGCACTCCTCACTACCTAAGCTGTAAGTGTCCTGATTAAAAGTCCAATTTTTTTTTTCTTTTTTTTCCTTCCTCAGTCAGAAGATTATTCTCACTCTGTACAGGACAGTCTCTCTCAAGTCTTCCACTGCCTGTGGTGTAGAAGTCATCTACAACCACAATGCCTCATTCTCAGTTGCAACCTCTTAATCCAGTTTCAAATGACTATGAGAATAATCAACAGTAAAGTTTTCATATTAAGTACATGTACAAAAGTATCTCCAACGACTGCATGCTTATAGTATGTATTATACAGTATGTAACAACTACTGCATATAAAGAACAAAGTTCAAAGGAGATGCTTTGTCTCACAATCTGCAGCAGTTAGTAATCAAATTAAGCTGAAAGAAACATTGCAATCTCTTCTCGAGGTTAAGATATTTTTCTCATGTCATTTTTAAGCTTTCTGTCTATCCTGCAAAGACCTTCCACTGCTCTCTCTAAAACAGACTTGCAATGACAAAGCTCTTATGCCAGAATAAGGCCTGAAAACCTCTGGAGTACTGATACTACTCCTTCGTACTAGTGTTGCCTAGCCTGAGGGGATGCTAGAGGATTAAAATGCATTTTCTCTCAACCCCAGAGGCAACATTACCCTTCAAAGAAACAAAAAAGACTTACAGCTTCATCGTCTTTGTTTTGTTTCTCATCTTGTTCTCTGTCAGAGTCTCTGTCACTTCCATCATCTTTTTCACTCTGAGAGTCCCTGTTTGTTTCCTCTTCTTCAGATTCACTTCCTTTATCAGAGATCTCTTCTTCTTCTTCCTTCACAACTACTTCCTAGTGGGGGGAAAAAAGCAACAAAAAAACAACTCTAACTTACTTTGTCTGCATTATTGTAGTATGTAGCATTTACAGCACTTGTTTTAAGGTCATAGCTCTCATTTCCTATTTTGATCTATGCTCTTCCTGTGTCACAGAGTATGTCTACAACGAAGATTAATCTTTTTCACCTCATGTCCTAAGAGGAGCAGGGAAGCAATTTTCCTTCTCCGTATGGTATCCGCAACACAAATAGGAGAAAACAGTGTTTGATTCCGGGGTCGCATTTCAAAAAAGTTGTACAAAAATTAGAGAGAATATAAGAAAATACCTACAACATGGCCCACGAGATGGAGAAAATACCATGCAGTGGGAGCATAAATGTACTAAACCTGTTTCATTTACCAGAAGAAAATCTCATCTCATTTCATTTTTTGCCCTTAAAAGAAAAGTAGAAGGTATGGAACAATTCATCTCCCAGACGGCAGCATAACAAAACTCATAAAAACGGAATATGAAGCCAGACTTCTAAATTTGTTAGGTACAACTTTCAGTAGGCCACAAGAAACACTACTAGGGTGGTTCACTGATAATTTTACCAGTAATTTTTAAATTTCAAGAAAAACAGTATTTTAGGAAACGTGCTTTACAGAAGCATAGAATGAAATGTAAGAGACAAAAAACCCCCACCAGATTAAGAATGAAACTAAGAACATAAAACTAAAATATCAATGAATCTATGAGCTACCCCATTAGCTTGTTTTTGCTTCTGCTGTTTGGGTGGTTGCAATGAAGGTGGCACAGGTTTCTTTTTCAATGGCTTCTTTTTCTTTGATTTTGAAGCTTTCTTGGTTCCTTTATTCTTTTGCTGCCATCCTTTGCTCTTAACTTTGTTGCCATCTCCTTGCTGTAAGAAAGTAGTATTTAAAATATTTATTCTGTTCGTCAGATTTCAGGCATTCACTGTACTTCAAGCATTTTAAGCTGAGAACCAAAGTTAGAAAGGAGAGTTCAAGAGACACTTAGTAGGTGTTTCTGAAAAGGATGCTTGAGAAGCGGAAAATTAGCAACTCAAGAAAGTTCTCTTTGGCTAGCAAGAGGAACATTTGTTCTTAACTTACCCCATCTTCTGCTGGTTGCTCTTCTGCTGAACATATAGACTGCTCCTTTTCAAACACTTCCTGATTAGAGAAAGATGTGAAAACTGTTAATGTCCTCTCTGTACCAAAACAGCAAATGATTGAAGAACTGCATTTATATTTGAACTTAAACTAAATATAGCTAAATCAGGTCTGAAGGTTTTATTCATCATGCCAAATTCTTTTCTCAGTGACAAACACAACAGGGGATTAACACATCAAAATTAAAGACTATTTCAAACATTTGGTCTAGGATTTTTCCATCACTAACATTAAAAAGAAATTTAGTAACATGTCATCTTGTTCCAAAGAACCTGCTTGTTTTACAAAACACAGAAATCCTGTATCACAAAAGCCAGCGGTAGTAAAATGCGAATTCTGCTCCAATTGCCAAAGCATTAAAAACTAACAGCTGCACTGCTACTCAGGGTTACAGGACAACGATCAAACTAGAAATACGAAACACTAAGACAAAACACAATGTTAGTATTCTGTAGACTAGAACATCTCTATACAAATGGAACTTTCTCATGCATTTCTTTCATCAAAACATACTATACGCCATTAAAAACAACATTAAAAAAGTTACAAGAATGTGTCTTATATAGTGATGGCAAATATGAGATACCACCATGAAAAAAGCATCATATAAAAGGCTAGCTCTAGTTTTCAGATCACGTCTATCAAGGCCAGACTGCCTAGTGGAGTTCACTGTAGAAAGCATCTTAAATGAGTTTTCTACGCACTGTCAGACCTTATAATTAATTTCTAAGAACAGTTAAATTTGCTCACAATTTTCAGCTTCCTCCAGCAGAGTGGCATGGTGCTTTTACTTTCTACTTACTGCATCCTGGGTTATCATCGAGATGCTGCATTTTGAAATTCTACAACATGAACACACGGTAGTTGCGTACACAGAATGCTCTCTGTTGAACTGGCTTCAATGTGTAGTCTGGTCCCCAGCTGTTATACTCCTGCCCGTATGCCCCACCTTAGCAGCTTAACTCAGACTTTCCATTTGCTTAGACAACTATCTGAATACTACAGATGTAAAAATTTATACTGTAGGCTACGTTGGGTAAAGTTTTAGTTTCTCTGTACTACGTTTTTTTGTTCAAAGAAAGTCATTACTACATTTTAAGATAAAAATAACTCGAGTCAGAAGTTTCAGTATTAGGGTGTCGTATCATTTTGGTTATGCCACATCACTACCCATTCAGTAGTCTACCTTCTTCATATGGCACAAATGTATCTACTTTATATCAAGTTATGTATATGCTACACTCTGCTGGACTGAGTTTCCTAAGTGTCCAAAAACCTTGGATTTTGTTGAGCCCACATAAAGTGAAATCAGTTTCAAACGCTATCCTAAGTATTTGAGCAAATAATTCATTCAAGCTCGGGAATTATGTTTCTGAATGTCTTTTCCTGTTATTTACAAACCTCAGGGCAGTATCACCTGCCATATTCTTTTACTGTTTCCTAGACAGTTGCAATGGGTCTGACTGGACTTCAGTTTGACCCCAGGAAAACCATCTCATTCAGAAACAGAAATATATCAGAGGATCAAGAACACAAGTTCTCAATTTCAAATCTTTACTTTACAGTTACATTTACAAACACTATGCGAGCTCCCAAAGAAGAAATGCTTGCTTATTGCCACATAGCTGTAATTGGCCTCAAAGAACAAGTATTCTTAATACTTACTGCCATGGTCTGTCTCGTCAGTGTGACCAGAACAGTGACAAGAGAACCTACTGTAATGTTGTTGCTGTCTTCATCATCCAAAACTAGGATAAAAAGAAAAGCAATACATCTATTACACTTTTTTCAAGCCTTTTTTTTCCATTGAATATTATTTTCTGTTAAAAAACTTGAATTTGTATGCTTATATTGAGACATAACAGAAAATCCCAAAATACTATTAAATAAGTCTCTTACAACATCAAATATACTATCAGGATAAGGGCTGGTAATTCAGCAAACTACAAAACAGCAACATTGAGTTTGAAGTTTTAATTGCATGGAAGTTAGAAAACTCAAAGTTACGGCTGCTGTGGGAACCATAATTCTATTACATTGTGCATTATATATATTAAAGCATAAAACTTCAGAAACATGAAATACCACATACGACCAAAGGGACCTTGTTATATTTGTTCTGGGAATCATAACTTTGATTTTCCTGACTTTCACATGATTAACAACTCAATTTCAATGCCACATTAACAATCACGCATTTAATTCCTTTTTAAGTAGAATGCAAAGGAAAATGAAAGAACAGTAATGATTACTTAACTAAAACATCAAACATAAAACCCACAGGAAGGCCACTGAGGAGTTTCTCTCTCTCCAGTCTATGAACTGGAGAATGTCCCATGTTGAGGAAGAAGATAGTTATATCCCAGTGTGGAATTTTTATTTACACCCCTCCCTGCTCCAGGAAAGGGGTTTTACTATTTATTAGTTTCATATATATTTTACATAATGCTAATACTGAGCTAAACAGAAAAGTATGTGCATTGTTCACTCCTCTTTATCACACTGTGTGACAAAAGGAAGACTACAGGCAGAAAAGGGTTGCTTGCCAAAATATAGCAAGGTACTCCGAAGCTGAGTTTTAAGCAGACAATAAAAGGACTGCATACGATCCTGTGTACAATAAAGTGGTGTTTTTTTCTTTTGTTTGTTTGCTTCTTAAAAAAACAAACAATATTCAGAAACACCAAGCTTAACAGACATTCGCTTCTTTAACAGATATTCTCATTAATATGTGGTTCTCAGAGAGGACTATGCACATGACAAGTTACAAGTTAGGTTACCCAAACAAAATGCATCACATTTTGAATTTGATCATTGCCACCACAGTAATAATACAAA